>CM061527.1:76303782-76851282 GCA_030068015.2 Neoceratitis asiatica
TAATAACAACAACACAAGCAATAATAATTTGGATATGTTGGGACACAATGGCACGCTGTTGGGCCCAGGCGTCGGTGGTCACTTGGGCAATAGTAATGGTGGTGGCAGCAATGGACGTGAAACGTTGCCCAGTTTTGGTTTTACACAGGAGCAGGTGGCTTGCGTGTGTGAGGTGAGCACAACAGAAAAGATTGCAATTTTTTTGTATAAACCACAAATTTTTTTTGTTGAGATTTATCAATATTTTGACTTTTTTTAAACAAATTAATAATTTTGTCCGCAACCTAAGCATTTTTTCTTTTTATTTCATTTATTCTGCGCAGGTACTGCAACAGGCTGGCAACATCGAAAGACTGGGCCGTTTCCTTTGGTCCCTACCGCAATGTGATAAACTGCAATTGAACGAGTCCGTGCTTAAAGCGAAGGCCGTTGTTGCATTCCATCGTGGACAATATAAGGAGTTATATCGTCTACTTGAACATCATCAATTCTCACCGCATAATCATGCCAAATTGCAGGCGCTCTGGCTGAAAGGTAAATAGAAAAGTTTTATGAAAAAAAAAAAAAATATTCGCTTACCTGTGCACTTTGCTAGCAGGACTACTTTCACTCCTTTTTAATTTCCATTCAGTCTTTTCTTCTTCTTTTTATATTATTAATAAGCAAACAAATCCTTTGTATTTTATTTAAATGTAGCGCATTATGTTGAAGCCGAAAAACTGCGCGGAAGACCTTTAGGTGCTGTTGGTAAATATCGTGTGCGCCGCAAATTTCCACTGCCACGCACAATTTGGGATGGCGAAGAGACGAGTTACTGCTTCAAGGTGAGTGAGAGCGCACATGCATATGTACATGTAGTATGTGCGAGAACGAGTATACGATTGTTGTATGTATTCGTAAAGTGCAAAACTTTAACACTGGAGTGTTGTACGGCATTGAGAAAGGCAGTGTAGCATTTTATTTTACAGTTTATTTACAGTGAGGGCCATTTTTTTTAGTACAAGCTGCCGGTAAAAATCTTTTTTGAGGGTTCAGCCGAGTTGTCCAAAATAAAGGGGGAAACATTTTGTGAAATCATAGTAATGTTCGAACTTGTTTAACCAAAAACAATAATTTTACATATCCTCAGGAATTTCATATGTGAAAATTTTAGCTTTTAAGGTTGCTAACTAATGCTACGCTACTTTTCAGGCGATTGCTTGTCAGTTTTGTGAAATTAAATGTTGGAAATGGTGAAATGTTTACAGTGAAGATTTTTCAAAACTCAATAAATGTTACAATGGCTTCAATTAATTAACTGATGACCTTTCATGTGTAGAAAATACAGATTTCTTATGCAAAGGCATAAATGTAGGTAAATAGTAATGAATGTTAAGGCAGGAAAAATCCATAAAAATGAAATTATTATTTAATTTAATAAAAGATAGCTCTGGAAATCGAATTTTGCAGCTAAAAAATCCTTAAAAAGTTAGTTTTTTACTAAAAAAAAATTTTTTTTTGCTTCTGAATTTTTTAATGTGATATTAAAAGTTCTTATTAAAAAAAAAAATGATTTTCCTCAATTTTTAGCAGAAAAAACCTTAAAAAGTTAATGTTTAAACTTAAAAAGTTAGTTTTTACTATGAAATCTAAATTTTAATAATTCGTATTCGCTTTAAATTTAAAAGACACTTATTAAAAATTTAATTTTCCTTACTTTCGCGCAGGAGAAATCTCGTTCTGTTTTAAGAGACTGGTACGCACACAATCCATATCCTTCACCGCGTGAGAAACGTGAATTAGCAGAGGCTACAGGACTGACAACCACGCAGGTGAGTGCCTTGAAAAAAGATTTGAAATTGAAAATACTTTCTTTTATTTAAATTTTTTTTTTTGTAATTATTTTTTAAGTGCCTTTGCAATTTTGTATACAATATTAAAAATATCGAAAATATGTATTTATTGCTGAAAATAACATAAATAAACAACATTTGTTTATCTCATCGATAAATTTTAATATTCGCTTAGAATTTTCAGTACAAAAATATGTAAAATAAATAAAATATAAAATTAAAAAAATTTTTAAGAACATTTAAATAATATGTGAAATATATTATGTATTTAAAAAAATTTTTTTTGTCAAACAAAAATTGTTTGGCATGCATTTAATTACTCTTTCTCATAATAATATGCCAGCTTTTTATTTTTATTTTTATTTTATTTTTGTTTGTTTTTAAATATAGAAATTTTCAATGTCAAATTTACACTATTTTCTTAAATTTCTTGTAACATCATTTATCAATCTCAACACATAATCGCTCGTCTGTTTTACGCTTGAATGCAGCTAATTAAGTTACGTATATTCTTGAAGAAATGCGCGAAATTTCATTAATCATTTAGATGGCCTGATTTTAAGAAAGAAAGAAATTTAAAGTATTTTTATTTTTGTAAATATTATATTTACAATATACATACACATATTTTAAAATTTAGTGTAATAATCTGACGAAAAATGTTTTATGTATGTATTATTTTAAAATTTTTCTTAATATCTAAATTTTTTTTTGTTTTCCTACATTCGCAGGTTTCCAATTGGTTTAAGAATCGCAGACAAAGAGATCGCGCAGCCGAGCATAAAGAGTAAGTATTTGCAGAATAGAAAAAAATTAATAAAAATATATATTTCTACCATATGAAAAAGCGTGAAATTTTTAAAAAATTAATATCCACCAAAAATGTACGAAATTTCTTAAAATGAACAATAAAAAAAAAAACTCACAACGAAAATATCAACACTACGCGCCGTAAGACATAAATTAAAATGCATTTTACCACCAGTGTTGTGGAAAGCAAATATTATAAACAATCAAATTAAATATGTAAAAACACAAAAAATAAATAAATACATAAAAGCAAACAATCATAAATTTAAGCAAACACTACAAAATTTGAAATTACAATATCAAAAAAAAAAAAAAACATTTGTATAAAGTTGTCATTACTTTGACGTCGCGCAGTGTGATGCGATGCAACCGTGAGTGTGTTGTGACAGTTACATTCCGAAGCATCATCATAGCATTTTTTTGCACCCAACAAAAATAAAATAAATAACCATATAATTAGTGTCAGGGTTGTGAAAATATTCTACATACATACATACCTACATGCATATGCATGCATATGTGAAAATCGCAATTTGTAGTGGTGAAAGAAAGCGCATGGAAATTCTTGCTACAAGATCATGTTTGCAGCAGCAGAAAGCCTTTGGCGCTTTTTGGCGCTTCGGTTAGAACACTCGCAATGACCTTGACAATAAGCAATGCGCGAAGCAAACATATCGTTTTAACTGCATATGCAAACGCACACGCATATGTATGTATACTCGTATATGTACATATGCAAGTAATTCGGCAATCACACACCGCCTTCGCCAAATCGCATATGTAAGTCGCGCGAAAGTCAGCCGTCACAAAAACTATTCATTTTCATGAATTTGAGACAAAACAGCTTTTTGGACAAGCACAAAAATTCAAACTACAAATACAACAATAACAGTGAGACAAATAATAATGATAATAATATAAATATGTCGAGAAAAAAATATTGCTTGCAATAAGTTTTCAATTGCGACCGACGGCTACTCTGCTGGTGGCCATTGATCATTCGGTTGTGTTCTTGTTGCTTGTCGCTGTCACTTTGGTGCAGTTGACGTGCTGGCAACAATATTTGTATGAAACATTGAAAAAAATATTTAAAAAAATCAAAGAATAAAAAAAAATAAAAAATTATAACAGTAAAAATTAAAAAAATAAAAATTGAAAATTAAAAAAATAAATAAATGAAAAAAATTAAAACAAATATTAAAAATAATTAAAAAGAAAGAAAAAAAATGAAATAACAAAAAGATTAAAAAAAAAATATTAAAAAAATTGAAAAGAAAGAATTAAAAACATTAAAAATATAAAAAAATTTATTTAATTTTAACAAAAATTTTACAAATATAAAAAAATTAATAAATTGAAAAATTAGGTTAAAAAAATTAAATTACAACTATTACAAACGTAAAAATTCAAGAAATAAAAAATTAAAGCATAAAAAATAAACATTTAAAAAGATAAAGAATGAATAAATTTTTAATTAAGAAATTAAAAAAAAATGAACATTAAAAATATACAAAAGTTAAAGTTAAAAAAATTAAAAATAAAAAAACTACAAAAATAACGAAGTAATAAATTTAAGAAATTTGAAAAATATTAAACCAAAAATAAAAAATATAAAAATACAAAAATTAATAACGGAAATAATAAAACATAGAAAATCAACTAATAACAAATGAAAAATTAAAAAAAACTATTTAATTAAAATTAAAAATATAACATTAAAAAAAATTAAAAATAATAATTAAAAAAGTAAACAAGAAGAAATTATAAAAAATATAAAGGAGAAAATAAAAACAGTTAAAAAAATAAAAAAATGAACAAAATAAAAAAGTAAAAAATTTAAAAAAATCAATTTTAAAAATTAAGTAAAAAACTCAAGAATATAAAAAAATTAAAAAATAGTCAAATACAAAAAAAAAATATAAAAAAAAATTAAAAAATTGTAAAATTCAATTGAAAAGAAATTTCAATAAGTGCTATAAAAATTACAACATTGAAGAAAAATTAAGAAGTAAAGAATAAAAAAATCAAAATTACAAAAATTAAAAAAATTTTATTTAAAATTAAAAAAAAAATAAACAAATAAAAAAATAAACAAATAAACAAATAAACAAATAAACAAAATAAAAAAGTGAAAAATTAAAAAAAATCTATTTTAAAAAACTAAATAAAAAACTCAAGAATATAAAAAAAAAAATTAAAATAAAAAAAATTAAAAAAATAAAAAAATAAAAAAATAGAAAATTATAAAAAGGATTACATTAAAAAAAATGCAAAATATCATATAAAAATATAACATTAAAGAAAAATTTTAAAATTAAGAATAAAAAAAATCAAAATTCTAAAAATTAAAAAAAATTTCAGTTTAAAATTAAAAAAAAATAACATTTTTTTTAAATTAATAAAAAAACTAAAGAATAAAAAAATAAAAATAAAGTAAAGTAAAAAAGATAATTTAAAAAACTAAAACAAAAAATATATAACAATTTGAAAAATCAACAAATAAATAATTTAATTAATGAATATGAAAAGAAAAGAAAATATAAATATATCTCAAAATTTTATTTAACTGCTAGTTCAATATTATGAAAGGCCGCACATTTGTCGTCAATTTCTCAAAATATTATATTTACTAGCAGAAATTCAAATTTTGTGAAATAATATTTTGTTCTTCTAAAACACTTAAAATAAATATGAATAAATGTATTTTTGTTGTTGCTTTTCTCAATGAAATGTGATTTCGGTTAAATAAACAGCAAGCAAATGTTAAATTTTGTGTATTTAAAAATGCTTAAAATAATTGAGCAATTAAATATGTACATGTGTGTGTGATGCACGCAACAGCTGATCTTGGAAACCAATGAAAAAATACGAGTAGTGAAATTTGAATGTTAATTGAATTTTATAGTTAACTAAAATATGAATTGTGAAATTCTGATATTTTGAAATTTTGAAATTTGAAATTAGAAAAGAGTATAAATAGTGAATACGACAAAAATATGCTTTGCTCAATTTTTTTTTGTTGTTGCTGTGATAGTATGTACTATGTAAATTACTAAGACTCAAAAATTTTCACACACTTTCACAAAATTTTTTTGTTTTGTATTTTTTTTAATTTAATTTTTTTTTGACCAAAAATAAATTTCCCTTTCAGTATTTATTTAAAATAATAACCACAAAGAAACAAAAAAACATCTGCTTTTATCGCTTCTAAATAAATATTTGCAAACTCCACACTCGATGCCCATGTGTTTAGGAGCGAAAGCAGGGAAAAGATCAAAGATTGCAAACAATAACTGCCTAAAGAGGAATTGAACTACTTGACTCTTCTTCTTCTACTTCATATCCTTGCGCGGGTGCGCGGGCTCAAACAGATCCGACAGCAATGATAAATATACTTATAAGTAGACTTTAAGTAATTGCTAATACTCACTACTCACTACTCACTCGCTCACATTTTGTTTATTGTTTGAGACAGATTTTTTTCCGCATATTCTTCTAAGCACTTTCTTCACCGAAAAATATATTATTTTTATTTAATTTTTATTTTTATGAAAACGAGTATGTGCTCATTTTCCCTCCACAGCATACAAATGTCCTGTTTGAGGTTAACAACAACGACAAAGCAACAACAGCGACGCTGTCTGAAAGTGAGTTTGCTTTTATTTTGTTGTTTGGTTGAGTGACTTCCTGACTGCACTGTTTGCAGGTACTTCAGTGCACTTTTGTCTGTGAAGAAGAAGAAGAAGAAGTTCATATGTACATATGTACATACATACGTATATGCTGTGCTGTTAGCACGCAGGAGAGCGTTATTGACACGCATCAGTGCTATGGAGAGTGCTTAGCGCCAGTGAGCAGGGACACAATACATTTACTAAATAAATTTATTTAGTAGAAAATTTTCAATATTATTTCTTTTCCTGTCATGCTAAAATATGCTTTTAGCGGTATGTAAAATGTAAATATGTGTATATTTAGTACAAAAACAATTTTACTTTCTTTAAAAAATATTAGAAATTTAAGTAAATTTTCGAAAATTAAGCAAAACAGGTTGTTGTTGTAGTAGTGCGCTAACCCCATCATTGTGGAGACTATATAGTGTCGAAACTCTCTCCTACTTTTCCTCCGCCATATCTGCTCCTTTCATTAATTGTCAAACCCGTTCACGCAACTCAGCGTTTGAAAGTGGCATATTCGCGCAAAACACCACCGAAATGAGGACTGAAATCGATCAGATGAACTCAGCTGTGAGTCCAAACCGCCGAGTTTTCCTACTTTAATGGTTGTAAAATGAAGACCGTTCAAGACTAAGCACATCTAGCCGATATCATCGCGGGAGGTCCAGGAAACAAACTGTTTCAACGGATTCGGAACGGTTTAAAAAGAAATATATAGTCGGAGGAGCTTGGCATGTCCTGTCGAGGAGCGATCGCAATTAGAAAAATTAATTTTAAAAGCTTATTTTCTATCTTTTTGGATATTGGCCTGATAAAGTTCGATCTCTTCGCCCAAACCCAGTAGTACGACCTGGTAGAGCGTACGTTTTTCGAATGCACTTTCTGCTAAATAGTGCGAAATAGGCTGCACACTGTGGTCGATCGCCTGAACCTATAGAACATTATTCCCGTTATGCTGCAAAGCGAGGAAAAGTGGAAAAAATGCGAAAAAGTACGAGACAAATCCAGAAAGTAAGTGTACTGAGGCTTTCAGGGCCGTAGGAATTTTATTTTCATCTTGTTGGCAACGCGATGGTGTAGCCAAACTTTGAGCAAGCATAATTCATGCCAAACATACGCCGCGAAAACACAACGCAAGTCCGCACAAAGCCAGCATATTATGCGCCTTCAAACACGATTTATGCGAGCTAGGACTAGCCTGCACTGTGGTGCCAATTGATAACTCGGCATGGACTCATTACCACCTTGGCGAGGCCCACCCAGATCGGACACTCTTTCAAACCACAACCACCACGATACTCTCCGAATGGCCTTACCCGTATAAAACAGGTCGTAACAAGTTCCGAGGGCTTTCTGTTTCCCGTGGTACCATTTTTAAGTCCTGGGTCGGACTTTGTAGCCTAAACTACTACCTTTAAAACATCCATGCAGCTCTGGAATGGAAAAATCAGGATCTTGTCGCCTTATACGACAGGCGAGTCCAATGCCGTGGGTGTATTCTTATCCTCCCAGCCCACAAGGAGCAACCCGTTCGAGGATAGCACGTTGAGTAGTGTCGACGCGACAACATGTTTCGTGAAGAGTGTCAAACCAAAGTCCCGCCAAATACGAAATACGCAGCGTCCGCCGTTATCTCATTTGGAAGCGAAAACCACCGTTTGAGATTTATATATGATGAGGTGAAAACTGAATATGGTGAAAAAGCTATGAATCGCACGAGTGTCAACGCATGATGAACTGAGAAGTGTAAGATCTTCAATTGTGATTGCCGTAGAGTCTGAAAAATCGAAAATACGCTCCGTGACGACGTGCAGACTGACTGTGGATGAATTTTCTGCGATTTTTACTCAAATTTTCAGAACTCTCCCTCACGAAACAACCACAGAAAACCTCGGATATCGTAAACTGTCTGCGAGTTGGGGCTGGTGGGTAACTACTTTGAGGAAAGCAGCAAAAAAAAATATTTTTCTTCTATTTTTTATTAATTTTCATTCTATTTTTGTTTATTTTATTTGATTTTATCTAATTTTTTTCATTTTATTTTTTATATTTTTATATTTACTATTATGAAATATTAAATTTTGCTTAGACGCTTACTTGTGCTTCGTACCCAGTTCGTAGAATTTATAAAATTTTATTTTAAAAAAATGCTCATATACATTTTCTCTGGCTATAAATCTGTACATATGTACATAACTGCTCAGCTTCTTCAGCTTGACGATAAACACGTGACGATCGTTTGTTGTTAATTCACTCAAGTGAATTTAATTTTTTTATTTCCAAGCAAATGCATTTTGGTCGAGTTTGGAGCAGTAAAAAAAATATACATGTACACACATACATACATACATGCAAGCAAAAAACACTTTCGTTAAGCGCCAAGTTGCCTTTAGAAGAAACAACAAAAAATTTACTTCAAGCAGTAAAACAGAGAAAATACAACAATAATAACAACAACAACAACAATAAACACTGCTTTACGACACATTTATGAATTAATTCCTCGTCAATGAATTTTGAACTTCATTCAGCTAATAAAAATGCATGATGAAGTAAGCCGAAGCAAAGTGGAATATTGAAAGTATGACAAAAACCAAAAAACAAAAAAAAAATACACATACATTTTTCGATACATACTCGTATGCGAGTCTACTGTTTGTTAAAAAAATGGTGAATTAAAGCTTCGGTCAGCCAATAAATAAGCTTATTAAATGGTTTTCGAACGCACGCGACCACCCACAAAGCGTACCACTGTAGGCTTAACCGTAAATTATTTACGAAAAATGCTAATTAGTAGTGATTTGGAGAGCTTAGAAGTTGATTACCTTTGGTAGTTACATTTATTTTATTAAATTTTTTTTTTTTATATTTTTATTTTTATTTTTTTTTTAGGTTAAAGTAGTCTTTGAAAAAATCTTTTTGATAAAAACCAATTTAAAAAATCGCAAAAATTCGATAAACATATATGCAACAAGAAACCCCATTGTTGGGTCATTGGAAATTACCTCAAAAATAATTTTGTAAACTCATTTTCATATGTATGTACATATAAAAATTGAGGTACTTTTTCAATAGCACTTTTTTTGACAGATCACGTGTGAGTCGCGTCAAGCTGTCATGTTATTTTTGTTCAGTATTGTTTGGCATTTCATAGAATGGAAAGACTTACGCCTGAACAACGTTTACAAATCATTCAACTTTATTACGAAAATTCACGTTTTGTAAAGAATGTGTTTCGCTCGCTTCGCTCAACTTATGGTCAACATAATCGGCCTACTGAGCGTACTAATCGCAACACCATCTCCCACGTTGAGACTCCCAGCATTCATTATTTCATAATATTCGACCGAATAGACTACGTCCAGCACTAAGACAGTGAAGAAAATATAGCGGCCGTAGCTGAGAGTGTACACGATGACCGTGCAGAGTCAATTCCGCGCCGTTCGGAGCAAACCGGACTGACGTACAGCACGACTTGGCGCATTTTACGTCGAGATTTTAAATTGAAAGCGTACAAAATACAGCTGGTGCAAGAACTGAAGCCGCTCGACCATCCCAAGCTACATCGCTTCGCTCTATGGGCTCTTGAAAAGCTCCAAGAAGATTCGAAGTTTTCTAGCCAAATTTTGTTCAGCGATGAGACCCATTATTGGTACAATGCGTATGTAAACAAGCAAAATTGCCGCATTTGGGGCGAAGAGCAACATGAAGAGATTCAAGAGCTGTCATTTCATCCAGAAAAAACAACGGTTTGGTGTGGTTTGTGGACCGGTGGAATTATCGGTTCATATTTCTTCAAAAATGATGACGGTGAGAATGTAACCGTCATTGGCCACCGTTATCGCGCCATGATAACCGACTATTCGATGACTGAAATTGAAGCTCGTGATCTGTGCGAAATTTGGTTTAAACAAGATGGTGCCACTTCCCACACATCGCATTAATCAATGGATTTATTTAGAGAACACTTCGATGAGCAGATAATTTCACTTTTTGAGCCGCTCCATTGGCTACCAAGATCGTATGATATCACACTGTTAGACTTTTTTCAGTGAGGATATGTAAAGTCTAAAGTCTATGCGGACAATCCCGCTTCGATTCAGGCCTTCAAAAAATAAATGCCAAAGAATGTTCTTTCGAATGATCACAAGCATTTCCCATTAAATTTGAATTTTCTGTGTTTTTTTTTCTTTAAAAAAGTAGGAAACCTAATGGCTCACCCGTTTTATTATATAAATTACCACCAGTGAAAAATGGAAAGGACATTCAGTCATGTAGAGATGGCACATAACTTATCTGCACGCATACATATTTACATATGTATGTACATACATATATGTCTGTTTATTTTACTTTTATCACAATTTTTGGCCATTTTCCTTTTTTCTGCTGATTTATATCCATAAACAAATGTGTTGTATATAATTTGGTGTGTATTTTTGGTTAATCAATATACAAGTATGTATGTATGTACTCGTATGTATGGAAGCATATGCATTTGTTCTGGTGTTGCCAGAAACGTAGACAAAATGGTAATTTGATATGCAGCATAACATACATACATACATACATACATACATACATACATACATATAAGTATGTATGTGCATATATTTGTACATAATTGCGCTTGTTTGTACTCTTCTTTCTGCCTTTTTGGTGGGCTAAATTCCTTTTACGCCACTCGGGGGCTGAACTGTAATGGTAAATATGTATGTTTGTATGAGAATTAAAGAATACGTTGAAGAAGCTTTAATATTAAAAAAAAAGAAATTTTATAGCAAAATTTTGTTTGCAAAATTAAGAAATTAAAACTAGTTTTTTTACGATGTCAAATCGCACGATCCCGAGAGAGTTTACGCAGACGGAAAAATTTCTCTCGCAATAAAGATATATTCGCTCGCGTTGTGTGGCATGTGGCTTCATCTTGTGGGAACCACTTAAAAGGTGATTATCATACGATAATAACCCACCGAATTGACAGCGACAAGCTCGACGTTATCGTTTTCAAAGAAGTAAGTTCCGCCGGACCAAAGAACGTACCAGACAGTAAGTTTTTTGGGGGGTGTAATGGCCTCTCTTCAATTATTTGAGGTTTCTCGGAGCCCCAAATGTGACAATTTTGCTTATTTACTTACCCACCGAGTGAGAAATGTGCCTCGTCGCTGAAGAAAGATTTGTTGGAAAAATCACTTGTTCCACTGCTTGTTGTTCAAGCAGCCAATCTACGTAACTACGGTGTTGTGAAAGCTCAGCTGGCTTCATTTGTTGTGTAGGCTGGACTCTATATAGATGTAGTTGTAAGTGTAAGTGCAAAATACGCCGTAATAGGTCGTAAGAAAGTCCCAACTCTTGAGAACTTCCAAAAATGGGACGAATGCGGGTCGACTACACTTTCACTTGCAGTAGCGAACGAAGATGAGCAAAACGATGATCCCACTGCGAGTTAGGGATTCAACAATTTGGCCGTGGTAAAGCATGCCTTCGTAAGAGGCGACTAAAATGCAATAGTTCCCGCCACAGTAAGGTGTTTCTACCTGAACGACCCGAATTTTTAACCAGCCAAGGATTGTCACTCCCGTAATATTCCTGGAAGCCAAATTAGGGGAATTTTTCTGCGGTTAAAACAACCAACAACAACAACAGCAAAACGATGATGCACAGGTCTTACAATATCTGCAACGCATGATTATGAATGAGGTTAGGTTATCGAAAGATTGACAGCTCTGGAGCAAAAGTAATCCGGAAGAACTCTGGTGCCGCAGATCTTGGCGTCTGTGGTCTGCTCCGTTTCATATGCCAGATAATGCATTTTTGACACGCTTCCTTGGTTTCTAATTTTCTTGTCTCGTATTCTTGTCCGGCTATTCCTTTCGAATGCCAACACGTCGATTGGAATACATCCGATTACTACCGCTACAGCTACGCCTGATACGTTGCGGTATGTTGATGCTACCCTCAAAACTACAGTATGATATACTTTCGACAGTATCTTACGTCGGCTGTCCTTCAGCGTTCAGTGAGTGCGCCTCTATGGCTCTGCGCCGTATAGAGAAATACTGAGCGTTGTCGACATCAAAACTGGTGGTGATTTTGGAATTTTTGCATTAAAGAGGAGCGCGTTTGACCGGCTCGTTAGCAGAGTTCATGGAGTTTTCCCACAATAGAGGGTTTCTCTTCTTCTTTCTTTCTTTATTAGCCTGGACACCGCATACACGATTATAACCGGATTAATTAAAGCACGTCAGATGGTCGATCTTAAGGCATTAATTAGAGACATCAAATGAAGCCTAGTGCTTCCCCACTCGAGTGGAGCTCCTTCCCTTACTTTGCTGAGCTGAGCAGTGTTTCTGGCGGCTTTTTCCACAGCGTTTTTGTATTTGCGTTCAGGAAATCGGAATTTTTTTTGTGGAAATAATTAAAAAGCCACAAAAAAACCGAAATTGCTACAATTCTCTAGTGCTGAGCTAAGGATTTTCTCTCTTTTTCTACTCTGCTCTGTTCCATTGCATTATCGCCGATCATCTGCATTTGTCGATTTTCATATGCCATCACTAACAGCTTTTTATGCAAAAATACATGCAAACAAATATGCATACATACATATGTGCATTAAATTATATGCACAGACAGACATGAAATGATCATCGGCCAAAAGTGTGTTATGTGACAATTAATAAAGGCAACAACAAAACACAAAACAACAACAACGACCACCGAAGGCAAAGAAATTACAATAAAAAAGGGGAAAAAAAGTTTTTGTATAAAAATGCAAGCAAAAATAAACGCTAATAAAATGCAGCTAAGCAACAACAATAATAATAATAATAACAACAACAACAACAACAAACATGAGACAAACAAATGAGTAGCCACAGTAAGCACAAACGAACTCATGAAACATTAACAACAGCCAAAACGTCGCCAGACATCGGCTGACCGAACCCTGTGCACCTCCTCATAGCGATCGCCACACACACACACACACACACAAACCAACGCAACAAGCAATGCCAAACTGTAGCCACCACAACCACCACAGCACGCATCCTCCCAACCAACGTCGTCAGCAAGCGGAGCTACATATACCTTTTCACTTACAAATGACTGCCTGTAGAAATGTGCAGGCGCAGTGCGCCGTATGTAGACGCATTCAACAACTTCCAACTTCCAACTCCATCTCAGTCTCAGTCTCAGCATTGCTGTGCGAGATTGCCTGGACAATCACACCATCAACGACATTAACAATCAGCAATCGCCAGGCAGGCCGGCAGGCCGGCAGGCCGAGCAGTCAACATTATCCGCTTAAGAACATTAACAGCGACAGCAGGAATAACAGAAAAACCAGAAGAAAAAAAACAAAAAGCGACAACAACTACAACAACAACAAAACAGCAGCAACATCAACTATCAGAACATAAGCAACAACTGTAATAATCTTAGCGTCAGCGTAAATAAGATCATAAAATTAAACACTTAAAGAGTTGGAGTGGAGAGTACAACAAATGGCCATACAGTGGGTGGTTTTGGTGGTTTTTCGATAAAAGAAAACAAAGTATATATCAACGGCTCATTAAGAGTGTCTCTGGAGTTCATTACCATCACTTTTGAGTATTTATTCCATGAATCCCGATCCATCTTGGACCTCAGAAGCGTCAGCTGTTCAACAAGATCGGGAGTTCGTTCCTGCCGGTTCCATTTAGCGCAAATTTTCTGACGTTATACATGGAGCGCAAAAGAAAGGAAAGCAAAAACTAGTCGGACAATCTAAAACCTGAAGTGACCCAGAAGTCAGCAGAGCTCCACCAAACTTTTACGACCTGCAGGAAGTACTGCAGAAGTGATGGATTTTGATGTGATATAGAAAAGGAGGAGCTTTGGAAATCCTACATACCCTTTTATAACTAGGAAATTCGATGGATTTTCCTGTGCGTGGATCACATTCAAGTACTTGCTCCATAAGATGATAACTATTTGAGACCGATCTGATGACAATAGACACGGAGGAGGTGAAAAATTAAATGTAATAACTATTTAGGACCAAAAACGCGACCTCGAGCTCTCTCCTCACACCACATTAAACTGTCACTACCTCCGTCTAGTACGATCTAAGGTTTTTCTCGGTCTCGGATGTCACTGGCAGGATGGTTAGTTTAGATTGGACATCACTTTGGTTAGACCACCAAATGGGCTCATTGTTATACTGACTAAAGATCCGTAGAGCATTTTTCTCTTCTTTTTCTCCTTCTTCTTTGTTGACGAAGACTCCGCCAACTGCCCTTTCCAATGGACGATGTCTTGTAAGAGGACCCCAGATTGTAGATATCTCCTTCCTTTTAGTGAGAAAAGCTCTCTTGAGTAGGAATTCTGTCTACTTAGCAACAACTAAGACCCTTCCATCTTCAGTTAGCATCTGCGACGAATAAGCGTCATATATTGGGCTTGCAGGTGGAGAGCGACATCCACAACTCTTTCAATGATGGAAAAAATGGAGCAAAAGTGAATTTTCTTGCAAGCTCGTCCATCAGTGCGTTATCCGGCATGACACTGTGCCCTGGTACCCCTAAGAAGGACTGCATTAAGTTAGCTGCGAAAACTCTATACCGATTCTGACTATTTTGCGCCTGACTCCAGAGCTGAAAAAAGGAAAGCTTTATTGCCGAGCAACTTAGACAAATGATGGCCTCAAGTATTGCGACCACCAGGGCCACGAATACATCTGCAAAAAAGTCTGTAAGGCTCTGTTCGTACTGTAAACTCAGCAACTTATTGCTTTTTCTGGCAACAGATCCTCTCGGCAACTCCCTTTCATTTACTCACGACCCACTGTACCATCAACTCTTCTTAAATAAAAGTCCCATCAGCTCATAGCTATTATACGCCAGATGATGCAAAAAAAAATGCTGGTGAGAAAGCCACCTACAGCGCAGCAGCAGCCAACAAGTCGAAGCTTAGCCATAGTCAGAGCCGCCAGAGCCAGAGCCGAAGTCACAAATGAAAACCACAAACAAAAACAAACTAAGCCAACAACGCGCCGGGAAACTCATCAGGAATTTGTCAGATACAGATACGAGACTAGAGATTAGCGTGCGACAGCAATGAAATAGCTGCGTAGCGATCGTCAGACGATCATAATAACTGATAGCAACACTGATGTGCGAGTTGTGAACTGGGAAGTGGGAGGAAAAGGATGAGGTGGCACGGATAATACGACATATACGATACATATGTACGACAATGCGAGTGTTGAAACTACTCAATAACAGGCCGGCAGACATGCGCGCGCTGGTGGTGGTGTGAAAGCGTATGGAGGATCAGTGGATCAGTGGATTAGCGGAACAGCGGAAGAGCAGTGTGCACAACAAGTGGTGGTCCAGTGGAGTTCGAAAAAAAAATATACACAAAGAAAATGCATACTGGCATACAAGTTATGCGCATAAATATGTATGTATGTACATAAGCGTATGTCATGTTGGTGTTAATCTAAAATGCGACAACACTCGCCAGCGACTCACTTGATGTTTTTGATAGTGTCAATTGGCTGTGAAATATGACAAATGAGCTGTGTGCATGGTGGCACAGACTGTATGTCGCTCGCGAGCACTTAAAATGTTGCAAAAGCTGTAAATTGTTGTACATACATACGAGTATACACACGATCACTCACATATGCACTTGGTAAGCATTTGATGTATGCGAAAAATTAAAAAAAAAAACTTAGAAAAGAAAAAAACGAGTTTGCAAATTGTTTCTAAATTTTTTTTTTTTTTTTTAATTTTTTTTAATCAAATGTGTCACAATAAAAACGTCTACCGTTGACATCAAATGACAATCGTTGACAATTGGCGTTGATGCCATAAACATAAGTGATGATCACACGCGTTTGTTGATTGTTTTCTCTTCTTTTGTGATATTTTGAAGATTTTTAATTTATCGGTTTATGAGCATTCATTCATTCGCACATTCATTCGATCATTCAAAATACATTTAGAAATACAATTATAAACGAATTTTAATGTTTTATTGCCGTGTGTCACTTGACCCACAACAATCAGTGGAGATTTTTATTGTGCAACATTTTCGGTTTTATCGCCATCTTAACTCTTTATCGATCAATTTATCGATTTTATTGCGTTCAATTCAAAGTGACCACCTTTGGCATGGCATTGTTGTGTAAATTCTTTCTTCATTCACAGCTGACTAATTACGTAGGATTTTACTAAGAGTTAGCAAATATTGGCGAGTTTTGTGTTTTTCATTTTAACTTGAAAATAATCGCAAATTTTGTCTAATATACCAATGGTGCGCGGCTGCAAAAATTACTTAATTTTTTGTGTGCAAATATGAAACATACGGGAAGTGAAATTAATTTTCCTTTATCAATATTTCAAGATAATTAGAAATGAATAATGTTTTTAATACATCCTGCGAGTGAAGGTCACAAGAGTTTACTCACAGTAAAGCATGCCTGTCGTAAGAGGCGACTAAAATACAATATTTCACGCGACAGTTGCAGCTTTACCAGAACGAGCCAGATATTTCATGAAGAAAAAAAAAACATAAGCGACAACATTCCCCTCCAATGGATTGCATTTTGTATGTAAAGAGTGACCCATTTCGAGGTTCCTTACTTTTTTTTAAAGAAAAAAATACACAGAAAATTCAAATTCAATTGGGAATGTTTATTATCATTCGAAAGAACATTTTTTGGCATTTATTTTTTTATTATTTGATTATCTCTTTCAAATGTTGGACGCGTCTACGTCTCAGATGGTCCATCCGTTGAGTCTGATTTTCGATTACTCGTTCGAGCATTTAGACTGGTAACTGGCGAATGACACGCTCATATGTTTTGTTCCAATACCTGAATCGAAGCGGGATTGTCCGCATAGACTTTAGACTTTACATATCCGCACAGGAAAAGGTCTAACTGTGTGATATCACACGATCTTGATGGCCAATCGACCGACCCAAAACGTGAAATTATATGCTCAACGAAGTGTTATCTCAGTAAATCCATTGATTGATGTGATGTGTGGGAAGTGGCGCGGTGTTGTTGATACCTAACGTCGTGGAGATCACGAGCTTCAAATTCAGGCATCAAGTCGGTTATCATGGCGCGATAATGGTTGCCTTTGATGGTTACGTTCTCATCGGCATCATTTTTCAAGAAATATGGACTGATGATTCCACCGGCCCATAAACCACACCAAACCATTATTTTTTCTGAATGAAATGGCAGCTCTTGAATCTCTTCAGGTTTCTCTTCGTCCCAAATGTGGGAATTTCGCTTGTTTACATGCATTGAGCCCGAAATGAGCCTCATCGCTGACCAAAATGTGGCTCGAAAACGTCGGATTTTCTTGGAACTTTTCAAGAGCCCATAGAGCGAAGCGATGTCGCTTGGGAAGATTGAGTGGCTCTAGTTCTTGCACAATCTGTATTTTGTACGCACTTTCAATTTAAGATCTCGACGCAGAATGCGCGAAGTTGTGCTATACGTCAGTCCGAGTTGCTGCGAACGGCGCCGAATCGACTCTCCACGGTCTTCATGTACACTCTCAGCTACGGCAGCTATAATTTCTTCACTACGTGTTGGACGTGGTGGTCTATTCGGTCGAATATTATCTAATAATGAATGCTGGGTCTCAAGATGGGTGATGGTGTTGCGAGTAGTACGCGACTATGGTGACCATAAGTTGAGCGAAGCGCGCGAAAAAGTCTTCTTTACAGAACGTGAATTTTCGTAATAAAGTTTAATGATTTGTAAACGTTGTTCAAGCGTAAGTCTTTCCATGATGAAATGCCAAACAATACTGAACAAAAATAACATGACAGCTTGGCACGACTCACACGTGATCTGTCAAAAAAGGCTATTGAAAAAAATACCTCTTCTTGGATCACCATTTACAGTCCTGCACTTTTGGAACCAGTAAATGGATACCCCTTAATAAAAATATATGCGCATAAACTGTATGAAAATAATATACTAAAAATATAATGATTAATGCTAAAATTATTATATAATTAAAAATAACAATTATTTCACGAAAAGAATAATTAAAAACCCTTCACCAAAGCACCTGTTCTACATTTATCTCATTTGAAAAACAAAAAGCGCCAAAATGTTTACTCTTTTTCCGCAAATCAACACCAATTCTTCTTGCATAAGCACGGACGAGTATATCCTCAAACCTGTGCGCGCACATGTAATAAATTCTTTTAATAAATCGTCTTTTGGCTATAAAAAGACAAGTTACCACTCCAAAGCAGTAAAATACAAAGAAAAAAAATTTAAAAAATAGAAAAAAAAAGAATAAAAAATTTTATCAGGCAGCCAAAATCTTTAAATGAGTGTCACAGCAGCAATAATTTTTTTATCTTTCCACATACACGTACATACATACGTGCATGCATATGAATGTACGTCCACAACCTTGCGCGAGTCTCTTTGGCCGTCGGTCAAACGGTCGCTTGGCTATTAAAAAATTTAAGAAAACGATAAAGAGCATTAAGAAACACGACAACAAATCAGTGTTGTGTTGTGTGTATTGAAAAGCCATAAAAAAAACTGCTATAATCAAATGAGCAGTGATGAACAAGACGACAAAAAGCGTTGAAAAAGTTGAAAAAGAAACAAGCAAACGAACAAACAAACAAACAAAAAAAACAAATCGAAAAAGGTGTCGATCATAAATTTTCATAAAATTTATGTGGAATTTTTATACAGACACAAGCACGTACTACTACATACATACATATACAAACATTTATGTAACTGCGTGCAAGAGCAACGGAAGCTTGAAATATTTAAGCCAAGCTTAGCTAAGAGCGGAAGAGCGCTGGAGATTTTATTCATTGAAGACATTCTAAAAAGAAGCGATTTTCAGGCATTTGGCATACACCAATCCAATTCATGCTATTTTTAGGTATATATTTCAATCCCAAAAAACATCTCTCTTTACTTCTAAGAGCAGACCATATTTTCGGGTGAGCTATCTGCAAACGATGGCACCTGTGATATTTTCTTTGTGCTTTTAAGGGAATGAAATTCCTTTACACTGCCCTCTCGGTCTGAAATTTAGGATTTACGAAGCCTTATATGAGAGTCCGAGCTTTTTCTTTCTCTTCTTTTTGTTTTTATTATCTTTGGGGATCCAGACCAATTGGAGACAACAGGCGGCGCCCGGTCTTTCTCCACATGATCTTTTCACCGGTATAAAGCAAAGGTCTCATATTTGTAAAGATGCTGCAACCCATTTGCAGTACTCGCCGTCACCCGTCAGAAGATCATAAATCTTCCACAAAACCATTCTCTCGAAGACTAAGAAAGCGTACGCATCCGTTGTTGTCAACGTCCACGCTTCTGTACCATAAAGTAGAACGAGAATTATAAGGGACGTGAGTGCAAACCTTACTTCTTAATTGCTTATTCAGCTATCCAGCCTTCAATATTGGATAATATTCGACCGAATAGACCACTACGTCCAGAACGCAGTGAAGAAAATATAGCGACCGTAGCTGAGAGTGGACACGAAGACCGTGCAGAGTCGATTCGGCGCCGTTCGTAGTAACTCGGACTAACGTATGGAACGACTTGGAACATTTTACGTCGAGATTTTAAATTGAAAGCCTACAAAATATAGCTTGTGCAAGAACTGAAGCCGCTCAATCTTCCCAAGCGAAATCGCTTCGCTCTATGGGCTCTTGAAAAGTTCCAAGAAGATTCGACGTTTTCGAGCCAACTTTTTTTGCAGCGATGAGGCTGATTTCTGGCTCAATGCGTATGTAAACAAGTAAAATTGCCGCAATTGGGATGAAGAGCAACATGAAGAGATTCGAGAGCTGCCATTTCATCCAGAAAAAACAACGGTTTGGTGTGGTTTGTGGGCCGCTGGAATCATCGGTCCTTACTTCTTCAAAAATGATGCCAGTGAAAACGTAACCGTCAATGGTGACGGTTATCGCGCCATGATAACCGACTACTTGGTTCCTGAAATTGAAGCCCGTGCGATCTCCGCGACATTTGGTTTCAACAAGACGGCGCCACCTCCCACACATCGCATCAGTCAATGAATTTATTGAGAGAACACTTCGGTGACCGCCTAATTTCACGTTTTGGACCGGTCGATTTGTCACCAAGATCGTGTGATATCACACCGTTAGACTTTTTCCTGTGGGGGTATGTAAAGTCTAAAAGTCTATGCGGGCAATCCCGCTTCGATTCAGGCCTTGGAGAAAAACATATTAGCGTGTCATTCGCCAGTTACCAGTCGAAATGGATGGATGGATCATCTGCGACGTAGCGGCGACCAACATTTGAAAGAGATAATCTTCAAAAAATAAATGCCAAAGAATGTTCTTTCGAATGATAATCAGTATTACCCATTAAATTTGAATTCTCTGTGTTTTTTAAAATAGTAGGGAACCTCCAAATGGATCAGCCATTATTTACAAATTTCGATAACCATAGGGGAAATCCATAAGGAAATGTAATGTATCGATAAAATTAGGCTATGTTCACAATATCATACCATTATAGTGTGTTTACAATATGTTTTTTTTTTACTGTTTTTAATTTTTTATTTACTTTTTTGTTGAAATTACTAACTCTTATTCCCTTCTAAACATAAATGCATACATATATACATATATACCACAAGCACCCGCCTACTTTTTTCGCTCTCTTTTTTCAACTACTTTTAAGCCTCTTATATAATTTAATTCTCACAATGAACTTCAACTTCAACTTGTTTCTGCATTTCTTACAGCGAACTTCACGTGTTTCGCTTAATGTTTGTATGCATATATGCATGCATGTATGGTATGTGTGTTTGTATGTTTGTTTTGCTAAGTAGCCAACAGATAGGCGCGCTTTCAAGTGCTTCGCTTTTTGAAAGGCGTGAAGCCATTGAAAATCACCTTTACTTTTTTATTGCCTTTTCACTGCTGCGCTCCGTAAAAATGGGCGCATATTTTTGCTCCCCTTCCTTTCACACGCACGCACACCACACATTCCTTGTGCAATCACACATGCACACACACAAACGGAGAGTTTTACAATGCAAAGTGTCAACATTGGCACATTTTTTGCGCTGTCAATGCCAGTGCATGGAGTTGTGGCGTAGATATAATTGTATTTATGCACAGCACATACTTGCATACATATGTATGTATGTATGCATGTATATGAAAAGGCTTAAAGCAGCAAATGAGGTAGTCATAAAAGGAAACGATGAGGAAAAGAAGCACAAACAAGTGGTCAGCGCTGCTTTCTTGGTTAATGAAAAGGTATGAAGGTCGTAAACGAGTTTCACTGACGTGCCCCATCAGCTGTGCATATATGTATACATATGTGAATATGTCAATGCTTGCGTTGGTCGACATGAGAAAAGTGAAGTGCGTGAAGACCCATAAATGTTTTGTATTCTCTACGGGTTTTATACTCAGTAACTTGATTTAATTTTGATAGAGATGATCGGCTGGGACACTGCCCCAAAACACTGGCTTCTTGTCCGTGAAAAAATACCGTAACCTTACGGTAAAAAAGTACACGACCGCTGTGCGAACTATGGACTATACGACAGTCTTCTTTTAGCCCAGATAACTTGTTGAGCTCCTAACGCGCAGGTGGTATATTAAAAATATTAAGAATTCCCTCTGCCTAGTCGCACCTTGAAGAAATGAGAAAGTCCTCACAGAAAAAAAATTAAAATTATATTTTCTTAGGTTATATAAGCCTCTATCTGTTATACTCTTCTTCTTCTTTGGCGTAGGCACCGTTTACGCGATTGTAGCCTCATCAATAATTGCGCGCTACTCGTTTCTTCTCTTTGCTGTTTGGCGCTAGTTAAAAATACCAAGTGTTACCAGGTCGCTCTCCACCTGATCCTTACAACGGAGTGGAGGTCTTCCTCTTCTTCTTCCTCTGCTTCCACCAGTGCGTATTCTATCGAATACTTTCAAAGCTGGAGTGCTTTAATCCATTCGGACGACATGACCTAGCCAGCGTAGCCGCTGTCTCTTGATTCGCTGAACTATGTCAATGTCGTCGTATAGCTCGTACAGCTCATCGTGCCATCGTCTCCAGCGTGCATAGGACCATAAATCTTCCGCAAAACTTTTCTCTCGAAAATTCCTAAAGCCGACTCATCAGCTGTCGACATCATCCAGGCTTCTGCAGCGAGTATGTATGGAATGATGAGCGACTTGTAGAGTTTGGTTTTGGTTCGTCGAGAAAGGAGGACTTTTTTTATCAATTGCCTACTCAGTCCAAAGTAGCATCTGTTGGCAAGAGTGATTCTGCGTTGGATTTCAAGGCTAACATTGTTGGTGTTGTTAACGCTGGTTCCTAGATAGACGAAATTATCTACCAAGTTGCGATGTCCGTTTATTTGATGACCAGATCCATTCGCTTCGTTTTTTTGTGTAATCTGGAGAACGCAGAACTTATGGTACGGGTGTTATTACCAATTATATCAATATCATCGGCGTACGCCAAGAATTGCACATGCTTGTAGATGATTGTGCCTGGTCTATTTAGCTCTGCAGTTCGTATTATTTTCTCCAGCATCAAATTGAAGAAATCACACGATAAAGAGCCTCCTTGTCTGAAACCTCCTTTGGTATCGAACGGCTCGGAGAGATCCTTCCTAATTCTGACTGCACTTCTGGTATTATCCAGGGTCAGTTTACATAGCCGCATCAGTTTTGTGGGGATATCAAATTCAGACACAGCGGCGTAAAGGCAGTTCCTTTTCGTGCTGTCGAAGGCAGCTTTAAAATCGATATAAAGGTGGTGTGTATCGATTCTTTTCTCTCGGGTCTTCTCCAATATTTGGCGCATGGTGAATATCCGGTCAATGGTGGATTTGCCAGGTCTAAAGCCACACTGATAAGGTCCGATCAGTTTGTTGGCGGTGGGCTTTAATCTTTCACACAATACGCTACATACAGAGGTCCTCATATGCGATATTAAGGAGACTTATCCGACGATAATTGGCGCAGACCGTGGGGTCTCTCTTTTTTTTTGGAGTGGGCAGAGCACACTTAGGTTCCATTCGTCAGGCATGCTTTCGTCCGACCATATTCTGCACAGAAGCCGATGCATGCTCCTTGTCAGTTCTATGTTGTACGGCATGAACACAAAGAGACTCTTTCGTATCGTGTATGAGAGCTAGGGAGCTAAGCCATGTGTAGAATTCCATAAAAGTGACACCTGGAAACCTTCAAAAACGATTATTTTACTTAAATATGGTGTAAGTAGCTGAGGTTTCCGGTCTTCCAGACCAAGTATCCTCTGGATAGCCAACCGATATCCGTTTAAACCAGAGCTAAAGTGAGAAAAAATCTGCTCCAATAAAAAATTTAAACAAAAGGCCTCAACTGAGAGACCACCTGCCCCATTTCGTTTTGATGAGAACTCGTTAAAAGGTTTTAAGGACTACCATTTAAGACCATGCATCTGGAATGAACCGTCCTTTACTTAAGTAGCGGCAGCTGCCCAGATGGTTTCTGTTCTTGAAATACTAAAGGTTGATAACACTGCCGTCCAAGATATGGGATGGACGGGGCAAGGACGAAAGAAGTTGGTTCCTTGAGAAATTTACTGTAGCTTCCAAATACAGGATCACATGTTTGGTGTTGGTTTTTCCGTCACCGAGTCTTGACATTCACTCCGGTGGATGAACAGCTCGTCACAGTCCACATCGAAGCGAAGTTCTTCAACTTATCGCTGATTTGTGCCCACGCTACGTTGGAAGAGAAGTACGATGTGACTGAAGATGTCTTTCGTGGATCCTAAGATCTATATAGCACAGAATGGCTGTCTGCAGATAAAAGGATGTTTCAACGTCGAAACGGTGCTATCACCGCATATAGCCGGCCAATTTTCTACTCGGCTTGCACTCCTGCTCTCTAAAAGCACTCAAAAATAAGTTCTTTACGAACCGACGCTGCAAAAGGAATTGGCTTTCGGCAATGTCTGGAAGAGAGCTGTTGATATATGGAATAATGCCTTACAGCAATGGAGAGAAAAAGACCGAAAAAGCGAGAGACCGAAATGCGCAAGTATGAAGAGCTCGACAAGCTGGTCGAAAGGGGTAATGATCGAAATTTCGATGAAACAACGAGGTGATTACCAATGGTTTCAGGACAGGAGCATACTCATGTAAAAGTCAAGTAAGGCTGACTGATATCCACAGTAAATTGAGTTTATGGAGGATACCTCCTCAGCTTGCTGAATGCTTTTCCAGCTAGAGAATGACCGTGAAAATGAAACTCCAGAAGATGGCGAGCCCGATCCCCCTTTTGATGACGATGGAACAGACGTACCATAACCCGGCTTTGTAGAACTTCAAATAATAATTACCCGTATTGAAAACAACAAAGGGGTGGGTGTCGATGGCTTACCGACTACTTGAAAGTAGTCGAAGTAGTACCCACCGGTGGTAGCAGAGAAAGAGGAAAACATCCACTCTGTCGAAAAGATCGTGTGGAGAAGGACCTCACCTCAATTGATCTGTTCAATTGCCGCCAAACGGCGAAAAGAAGAAACGACCTGTCTTCTACGCCAATTAGAAAGACGAAGAAGAAGAACTCTTTGACCACAACATTTCATTCACTTAAATTCCCGAACTAAAGATGATTAAGGAGAATATTAACAACTTCAAATTGGCACAAGTCGTGTAACACGAACTGTGACGAAACGAACAACGGAAAGAAAAGGAAAAACAGCTGACTAAATTTCGAAACAAAAACACGCTGGGCGAAGGTGGCTAGCTGATGACTCCCCTGCGCTGCGAGAGTAGACAGAATGAAGAGCCGAACAGAGGGCAAACAAAGCGAAATTAAACAAACAAAGAAATACAAAAATAAAAAAAAATAAAAACTAAAAATAAAACTAAGTGAAAATAAAAGGCAAAAACAACAACAACAAAAAAGGTAGCCGAGAAACGAACAGTAAAAGCACAAACCGAAAAAAGGCGAATGCAGCGCGAGTTGAGGGAAATTTTAATGTGAAAAATGGAAGTTGAAGGGAAGAAAGGCGGCGAACACACGCACATTTTGTTGAAATTTGATACGTTGTTGAATTTAGCCCCGCCGGCAGCCGTCAGCAACAACAACAAAATAATAATAACAACAAAAACAACTTGAATAACAACCAAAGCCAACGGCGGCGACGACGAGTGGCAGTGGCAGTGGAGTAGGAAAATAAAGCAAACAAACAAAAAAGACTCACAACAACAACAACAACAACAACAACGCTGTCTCAGCAACCACCATAAAACCAAGAGGAGAGCAGCAGCAAATGACTGAATGCTGCATACAAATGAAACGAACCAAAACGCCGCGCAGTCGAGCGTTACCAAGGCGCACACAGAGGCGCTAATGTGGGGAGGGCAGACACAACAACAAACAAATAGAGACAACACAGCAGCAGCAAAGTACATAAATGTCACTTCATAAAATTGCGGAGAAAAGAGGAGGCAGCAGCAATACATACATACAAGGCTACACGGCCACTTCGACGTTCCGTTGTCAAGGTGCGGCAAAGAGCGGCCGGCCGTTTAGTGCGCAGCAGCAAGATTCCACGTGAGGGTCAGGCATAAACAGCACACAGGGTGTGTATGTATGGATGTATGTTTAGTTGGCAAACTACACTACGTAATATGTTTATGATTTGTTGTTGCTGTTGTGCGCTTTTAGTTGACAATGAAGAGACCACGCCGTTGATGAGGACAACGACGACGACTGGCAATAGCGAATCATCATCGTCGTTGTTGTTGACGGCGAGTGTATTCGCACCCTTATGCGCGCTGGCCATATCAAGCCAACCAGCCTGGCTTACTGGCTGACTCACCGTTGAGTTGAGGTGTGCACAGTTGACGAGAATGCGGCATTTCACTGGCTACACGCTCGTTGGCAAGGCTGTTTAGGGGGCTTGGAATAGAGATGTGGGACTTCTTTTTGAGAAAATTTGCATACACACGACCATATTAAATGAAGTTGGGTAATTCATACTCTTTTTGTTGTTGTTGTAAGGACGGCTTGCTTAATTCAGCGTAGAGTAGTCGACAAAGCTAGTCTAAATGGTCTAGATCATCTAATGGGAGATTCAGAAAACGAGTTGTTTCGACCAGAGGTAGAGGTAGAGGTGTTTGGATGAGCCGGTATAGTGGACATGCAAAGAGTTGGTTAGTGTCGAGCTAGGACTCATTGCATGGGAGACATACGTGAAGTATTTAAGTCGAGTTCAAGTCTGGATAAGTAGAGATTGAGTCTATTGCAGTATCCAGATCTGAATTTTGCCAATATTACTGGGATCACGAGGCAGCTCGAGCTCTCACTCTGCTATGATGTGTGGTTGGATTCATACACAGGAAGATAGTTTGCCAAGGGTTTGATGGGCACTCTGTGAATAGAGCTTAGGAACTGTCTAATCACAGTCACTTTTATGGCTACCTAACCCCTCTCACTCTCAGTGAAGGTAGTCCCCTTTTCGAAACTACTACTAGCTATGCGCTTTCCCTTTTTAAGCGGAATTTTTGTATGAAGTGTAAGAGGATATTTGGAAATTTTGAACCCTTCCATGCACGTTCCAGTGCTCTTGATGCTGTCTGGCTATCCGAGAAGATTAAGATATAATTTACTGAGAGTATCTTTGAGCTTGCACAATTGACAGCCTCATGTATTGCCAGCAGTACCGCCTGAAAAACAATACAGTGATCCGGTAGACAAAAAAACTGGCTAATACCAAGCTCCTTTGAGTAGATTCCACCGACTTTGTTAACTACATATGTATTTCGATCCAACCCTATAAAAGTGGATGGAGGTTGCATATGGTGGAGCTAGCCTACCCCATTGATTCCTAGCCGCAATAACCAGCTCAAAATCAGTGCAAGTTATTCACTAGTCCGTCGTTTATGTTAGGCGGAGCCTTCTGTAAATATGTATTAAAATTTTTTGCTCCAAGTTCTGTGACCAGTTTTCTTTTTTTGTGCAAAAAATGTGGTAGACTCGGTGATATACAGCTCCGTTCTGGGAAGCGCATGAGTTAGTAACTTTGGAGGCCTATAGAGGGTGATCCATTTCGAAGTTCCCGCCTTTTTTAAAGAAAAAAAAAGAAATTTTTGAAGATTCTCTATCTCAAATGTTGGCCTCGGCTACATCTCAGATGGTCCATTCGTCGGGTCATATTTTCGATGAATCGTTCGAGCATTTTGACTGGTAACTGGCGAATGACGCGCGTGATGTTTTGCTTCAAGGCCTGAATCGAAGCGGGATTGTCCGCATAGACTTTAGACCGTACATACCAACACAGGAAAAAGTCTAACGGCCCAAAACGTGAAATTATCTGCTCACCGAAGTGTTCTCTTGATAAATCCATTGATTGATGCGATGTGTGGGAAGTGGCGCCGTCTTGTTGAAACCAAATGTCGCAGAGATCACGAGCTTCAATTTCGCTTCATGTCGCCATTGACGGTTACGTTCTCAGCGGCATCATTTTTGAAGAAATATGGAACGATGATTCTATCGGACCACAAACCACACCAAACCGTTGTTTTTTCTGGATGAAATGGCAGCTCTTGCATCTCTTCAGGATGCTATTCATCCCAAATGCTTGTTTGCTTGTTTACATACCCATTGAGCCAGAAATAGGTCTCATCGCCGAACAAAATTTGGCTCGAAAACGTCGGATCTTCTTGGAACTTTTCAAGAGACCATAGAGCGAAGCGATGTCGCTTGGGAGGGTCGAGCGGCTTCAGTTCTAGCACAAGCTATATTTTGTACGCTTTCAATTTAAGATCTCGACGTAAAAAACTATTTCCTAGTGAAGAGCCTCGTCTTCTGTGTGGTAATGCCTAAGCTAGAGTGATTAGCCAACATTCCATCCTCATTGGTCCGTCGTGAATGATATTACAATAAGTTTTAGGGTTACTGAAGCGATTTTCTCCGAGCTTCCTCTGCAATTTGTGGAGTGCGTCTCCAAATGGCTATTGGATTTTTATGAGGAACGTTTACTTCATGTCAGAGGCGGCCCGGAATGAACTGTAGACCTTTACATATTATTAAATAAATTTTATATTTTTCAAAATTTTGTTTTTTCTAATTTTTTCCACCCATTCAATTTTCAAATCTATAATATTTGTATCTGCTGTTGTTCTTCAGCTTTGCGCTTGTTTGTAACCTGAGTCAACTGATCAGTGCTTCTGAAACCTCAAAAGACATGCCAGTTATGGGTATCAAACATTTCGATATGTTTTTCTTTTTGTTTTTGTCAACACTTACCACAAAATCCAACAATATGTGTTGTGCAGTTGCAGTTGTTGTAATAAAAGCAACTTTGTATTTATTTATTTATATGTAGTTTCGAAGCAAGTTTTCTTAATTGAAGGTGAAACGAGACTGAAGATTGCTTTTGTGTGGTTAAGGTTTTTGAAAAAAAAAATATAATAAATTAAAAAATTTAATTATTAAAAAAATAGAAAATTAAAAATTTATTCAAAATTTAAAAATAAATTAGAAAAATTTTTTTTTTATTTAAATTTAAAATTTTAGTGAAATTCAAATATTTTAGAAATATATTGGAAATATAAATATTTCATTATATACTCATATAGTATGTATGTATGTGTGAATGTATGCATCTATATATGTCTACATTTATCTACTTTATTCTCTGTACACACTACGTGTATGCACAGAGCATGTCTGTCACCTCCAAAAGCCCATCACAAACCGCAACCCAGACCACACGTTGTTGCTGTTGCCACCGAGCCACCGATCTCGTCGCCATCATTATATTATAATAATGGGCATAAGCGTACGGTGCAGCGAGTGTGTCCAAAGGATCAAATTACCAAATACACTCACTTCACACACACACACACACACGCACACATACGCATACTCTAGGCATAAACAAAAATAAAATAAAAGCAAAAAACGAAAGATATTAAAACGAAAATAAATTTAAAAGGGAATATATGTATGTATGTACATATGTTGTGTAGTGTAAATAATAAAAATAGAATACTAACATAGTCTGTGGAAATAAATACACACATACATACATACAAATTATTTTTAAAACCAACAGATATAAAAATTATTCATAATTGAAGCTAGACGATGTACTTACATACATACATATGTACATATATAATAAATATTATTTTATCTCCCTCTCCGCCTGATGTTTCCAAACGGATTGCAAGCCTTCCTCTTCCACTACTTCCAGCGTCAGAAACTGTGTCGAAAACTTTCAAAACCATGGTCTTGTCACACATACGGATGTTGTGATTTAGCCAGCGTAACCGCTGTCTCTTAACTCGCTGGACAATGCCCATTTTGTCGGTCGAATATCTTACACAGCTCTGCCATCTTCATCGATCGGAGCACTCGGGTTCACCATCTCCGCGTGTTGTTGTGTGTCCCTCAATAAACTCAGTATGCTCTGGACATCGGTCTCCAGACATTTGTAGCTTTGGTTCCAACATTTGTAGCTTCAGGCAGCAACTCAAGCTCTTCATACTCACGCATTTCGTCCTCTTTGTCTTTACGTCGGCAAATGTGTCTTGCTCCCCTTTTCAATTCTCGATAACTTTCTCACACAGTTTTTCACCCTAAGGTACGACAATCCTCATCGTGCCCGTACTAGCTCTTCTTTTGGACTTATCGAAAACCAATCGTTTCGTTTGCAGCTGTATGTGGGGATGTTTGGAATGTCATTCCACAGTTCTCTTAAATCTAGTTGAAAATGAGTACTCTCAGAGTTCTTTGCAGCACAGAGGCTGCGACGAGATAGTGATCCGAATGAATGGTAGGCCCTCGGAGCGCACACACATTTAGAATACCAGAGGCATATCTTACCTCTATCACAAAATAATAAATTTGACTGTGCTACAGACAACCATATTTCTAGTCACGACGAAGTTAATCAACCTCAGTACGTTTTGTGGACGTTTCGCCTGGCCATGGAGTCTGAATTTTCCAACTGCTGTGCAGGAGATACCTACTTTACCTAGTCTGGCGTGAAAATCCCATACACATAAGCTGTGTATGATGTCAGAATTTAGTCCTGGGAGGTTATCAAATATAGACCGGACATTCCAGGTGTGTGCATTCAAATCGTGATCTTTATAACATTCGCAGAGATCGTCATCAAAGAGTAGGGTCTCTCATCCGCTTTTTTTTTTTTTTTTGTTATATTTGATTGGGACAAATATTGGTGGGTCACAAATCTTACGCACAACCTCACGCGGGTTCACTTTCCCACTTTCCCACTTTAGCTCAGAGGAGAATTGTCTGGAAGTGGTGAGCTGCTTGAACCACAAGTGCATATGTAAAAGAATCCCAGGTGAATATACTTATACCCTTGGTCACATCCCCCATTTATTTTATTTATTTTTTATTTTATTTTATTTTATTTATTTATTTTTTTAATTTTTTTTTTCCTTTTTATTTTTATTAATTTTATTTTATTTAAATTAATTTAATTCAACTTAATTTTTTTTTTCATATTTCCTTCCTTTTCTGTGCTACAATAAATGTTTTTAAAATTTTTTTCTTTTATTTTCAACAACACTGCACCCACTTTTCAACACCTCACACCCATTCAGCGTTCTCACTTCCTCATGTCATTGCTCTGTTTTTCTGTATTTTCTATTAACTTCATTTTTATCGCACCATTGCTGTTAACTCAATAAATATATGTATGTATGTATGTGTGATTGTGTATGTGTAATTTGTGTGGTAATAATCTCCTAACTTCATCATACACTCACTGCTGCTACTACTAAAAGGTGATCCATTTCTAGTTTCCCTACTTTTTTAAAGAAGAAAAAACACAGAAAATTCAAATTTAATGGGGAATGTTCATTATAATTCGAACATTCTTTGGCATTCGGTTTTTGAAGATTATCTTTTCCAAATGTTGGCCGCGGCTACGCCTCAGATGGTCCATCATCCGTTGAGTTCAATTTTCGAGGACTCCCTCGAGCATTTTGAGTAGTAACTGGTGAAGACGCGCGTGCTGTTTTGTCCCAAGGCCTGAATCGAAGCGGGATTATCCACACAGACTTTAGACTTTACATATCCCCACAGGAAAAACTCTAACGGTGTGATATCACTTGGTGGCCAATCGACCGGCCCAAAACGTGAAATTATCTGCTCACCGAAGTGTTCCCTCAATAAATCCATTGATTAATGCGATGTGTGGGAAGTGGCGCCGTCTGGTATGAAACCAAATGTCACATGTCGCAGAGATCACGAGCTTCAATTTCAGTCATGAAATAGTCGGTTATCATGGCGCGATAACCGTCACCATTGACGGTTACGTTTTCACTGGCATCATTTTTGAAGAAATATGGACCGATGATTCCACCGACCCACAAACCACACCCAACCTTTGTTTTTCTGGATGAAATGGCAGCTCTTGAATCTCTTCATGTTGCTCTTCAGCCCAATTGCGGCAATTTTACTTGTTTACATACGCATTGAGCCAGAAATGGGCCTCATCGCTGAACAAAGTTTGGCTCGAAAACGTTGGATCTTCTTGGAACTTTTCAAGAGCCCGAAGCGATGTCGCTTGGGAAGTTCGAGCGGCTTCAGTTTTTGCACAAGCTCTTTATTTTGTACGCTTTCAATTTAAGATCTCGACGTAAAATGCGCCAAGTCGTTCCATACGTCAGTCCGAGTTGCTGCGAATGGCGCCGAATTGAATCTCCACGGTCTTTGTGTACCATTCTCAGCTACGGCCGCTATAATTTCTTCACTGCGTGCTGGACGTGGTGGTCTATTCGGTCGAATATTATCCAATAATGAATGCTGGATCTCAAGATGGGTGATCGTGTTGCGTATAGTACGCTCAGTAGGCCGATTGTGTTGACCATAAGTTGAGCGAAGCGCGCGAAACACATGACATGACAGCTTGACACTACTCATGCATGATCTGTCAAAAAAAGGCTATTGAAACAAGTACCTCTACCTGGATCACCCTTTATATTAGAATGTATGAAATAGTGTGCCTCAAGAACTTACGTAGAAGGATAAAACAAAAAACACAAACACACAAAGAAATATAAAAAAGCATTAAAAAGTATCATATTACAACCGTTATTTTTTAAAATGTTCTTTTACGGTATTTTTTTCTTCTTATTTCTGTCGCGGTTGGCGCTTAAGCATTTGCTTTCTCCTTACTTCCTGCTGAAGTTGGTATTTAATAAATATTTTTGCCGCTTCTGAGCAACTCTTCCCTACAATACTGTATATATATTTTTTCCATTCATTTATTTACATTTAGGTAAGTAAAAAAAGTACTTGAACACAGAGAGATCAAAACATGCTGCTGATCTTGCCCTTGGGTATGTTAAGGAAATTGGTTGAATATTAAAAAAATATATATGTATGTATATTACCACGTCGTGAAATAATTATGAAAGCAACACGTACTATCAGAAAATTATTAATCAGCATCTGGCCACACTGCCACTACATACATATGTAAGTGGGCTTCTTTCTAATCCTCGCGTCACATATGTACATATGTATGTAAATATTCGCACAATCCATTCTACTCTACATAACCTCAACTACCTACTATATTATTGTTTTGAAATTTAAGACTTCAAGCGCATTTTCGTACAAAAATATTATTTCTCTCTTTAATACAGGCTATTGTTTTTTGTTTTTGCTTTTGTTTTTGTACTTAAATTTCCTTTGTTCTTTCATCATTTTACATACATACATATGTAAATGCCCGCACTACTCACTCATATTTACACATTTCACTTGTTGCGATTGGTAAACGACGCGCTGCGTCGCGTCGCGCCGCACAATCATCATTGGTGGCATTCAAATGAAATGAAATGTAGGAGAAAGAATAATAAACAAATTGAAATTCGCTAAAGAAAAGAAAAAAATAACAAAATAATAATAAATGATTAAGAACAACAAAACTCTGCGAAGAAGTAATGCAATAATAAACAAAGCACACACACACACACACATTGAATGGCCATCTACGCGACGAACGTCGCCACGTCGAAGGTGATTGCGGGAAATACACTCGTATACTCGTAAGTGCGTGTGTGTAATGGCGACGACTGCGGCGACGGCGACGTTGACGCTGACGCGTCGAGTGTGTCAAGTGGTAATGAGACGACGCGTTTTAATTTACATTTAACAGAATTTTTTGCTTTTGCAAATTTATGGGGTAGTAGCAGGCGGCGAGTAGTGTGGGTGGTCTTGGTGAAATATTAAATTATGTGTTCAGCAGCGAATTTTTTTTTAATTATAAATTATTAAATGTATGAGCTTAATAAAAGAATGTAAAATTTTTTTTTATATTTCAAATATACTACATGGACTTGTATGTACATATGGATGTATGCGATGTAAGTGAATATGCGTGAATTTTTTGGTGTATAAATATTATATTGATTTAGAGGTTAACTTTTCTTTTTTTTTTACTGCTACACAAGCGAAGAGCTTTTTTAAGAGATAAAAAATAATTAATAAAAAAATAATCTTAACAATTGATTTTGTTAGAATAATTTTGCATCCAAAGAGTCTTGAAAGAAAATTAAACATAATAAAATATTTTCAACGCACTTTTTTCCTATTAAAACCTTTTTCCAGCAAACCATTTTGTATTTCTAATAAATGCTGTGAGAATTTTAAAGCCTGCTGTAGTAAGCTTAGCGAGGCAGTTGAAATAGTATTTTCCAACAAAGTGATATCACATAGTGCTTACTGCTGTACAATGACAGAGTTTGGTATTCGAAAGACTCTTCCTCCTCCATGCTCATGCAACTTTGTTCCCTCTCTCGCAAACTCGTCCGCCACGCGTCGGCCCAGTTTATCGGTATTATATGTACTCAATGTACTCAGATCACGGTCGTGTTGCATTTTCTAGAGAGTCTATTTAGAGTGCCTCTACATTTTATTGCTACTGTTGACATGGGAGACCTGATGGAAGCTTGGCTGTCAAACTATATATTAAAAAACTGGTTAGTTGTTGTAGATTTAATTGCAGTAAAAACTGTTGGGAGGACGATACAGTGGTCCGGTGATAGTCTTGTGTTCAAGTTGAGCTATCCCCCTTGTGCACTCTCAGGTCTCTTTATGGAAAAGATATTTTTAATCCAATTTTCAAGGTTGTGTAGTCCACTACTTCCAGAATTTGTATGAAAAATAGTAACCGGGCATGCTCTATACTCCGATCCCTCTATGGCTGAGTTGTATGCAGTCTAACTGCGTTGCTGCTGACTTAAAGTTTGCAGATATTTAGTGAAAGATAGTTTAGAAGAGTTTCTACTGCCAGTGTCCCACACAAAACGATAGTCAATAGAAGATCTCCCGTTATAAGTACGGTTGCGGGCCGCCGCTGCTTGCAGCAGAAAGCAAAAAGTTAGTTTTATGGATAAGTGGATAGTCTTGTCATCCTATCTTCGGTCAAAAACCAAAATCTTATATCACGAGTAAGAGTTCTGCCTCTTCACGAGGAATCCAAATTTTCATCAATATAACCCACTATCCAAAAGATGTTAAATAATTCTTGATAGAAAACTTTTTTGGAAGAAACCTATTGACAAAAGGTACAGGTATGATCCATAGGCTACTCAGATAGCGGGCGAAGCCAATGTATCCAGTAGACCATATTCTACAGCGGGCGCAAAGCTCTATTTTCCGCTCGTTGCCTTCTTCATTATCCTAAAATCGGTCCACATACCGCCCCAAACAGTGACTACTTGAGGATAAATTGCCTTTTCCATGATTATGTGTGTGTTCTCAGAGTTCCGGTTGCAGTTTTACTTGTTAACGTAGCCGAAGATGTGAAAAGGAGCTTCATCGCATGAGATGATCTTTCGGTAAAAATGCTTATCTTCCACCAAGCACTCTTCAGCCCATTGAGGGATGCAACGTCGCAGCCGGTTGACCATGAGGCTTCCGTTGCTGGACCAATTGGGCTTTAAAAGTCTTCATATCGAGATCTTTATTCATAAACCTGCGGGAAGCAGTGCGCGAAATGTTGAATTCCTGCGAACGGTGTCAAGTTGATGTTGACGGCTCGAGCATACTGTGAGCTACAGCAGCAATATTTTGCTCTGAATTCACTGGGAAAATAAATTCAGTGTATATAAATAAGATTTACATGTTCTAATGTATTATTAAATTTTATAAATTTGAAATCCGAGTTTGTTAGCCGAATCAGCTCGTCTTATCCTAATTGAATTATAATTACCCTGCGTCTGCATACATTCCAGCTCTCGAAACACATGGATGCATCTATATTTGTGCATTAAAATATCCTTCCTCCCCAATTAACATACATACATACATACCCATAAAATATATAAATACCAATCAACAACTTCACACCAAACTAAGTTTTCTCTCAGCTGTTGCTTGACTTGTCATTTTGTCGTCCCTAGAGTGTTTACATACATACATATTTTCACACTTTCTGCGGAAATATATGTACATATGGAGGCGTTAAGTGAAAAACCAAAAAATATCTCTGCATCAACAATAATTGTAGATGTCGACAACAACAACAACAACAATAATAATAACAATAACAAAGCCACCAGCCACAATGGCAAATGACAATTATAATTAACTATTTACACCAACAAAAACATGACTTCCCAATTCCCCAAAGTGAAATTCCATACTGCATGCAGCACAATTCAATGCAATTACACTTAAACATATCAACACTCTCCACCCACCACCACCAACACCACCACCACGGAACATCCATATGCTGTTATCAAGCGCAGGCAATTCAATAACAACAATAACAATAACAACAGTATCACACACCACATAAAAGTCAAATTTGACACCGTCGTGTTAAGGCACGATTAGTATGCATACATACTTCCCCTTCGTGCTCTCATACAGTACAATATATATATATATACATATGTAAGTATATATATGTAAGTGGTATTGTATTGTATTGCAATTGTACACCTTAAGTGCATTGAAACGGCTCAAAGTGCTCTTATTTTCAGCAGCATGTCCGTTTGTATGCCGTGACACCCTCAATAAGCATTCCTCATTCACTCTCGCTGTCAACTCTCTGTGGGATTTTTAATTTAAAACGCCTCTATGCATGTAATCCAGCTGACTCGTGCCATAGTCGGCTCATTCTGTCAGCCATTTGACTTTTTGCTTTCCTCTTGTTATTATACATACATATATATATGGCTGTTGAGTATATTATTGCATGTAAATATGTATGTATGTTGGTATACGAGTATATGGCAAATCGTATTTTTATTTTCTTCCGGTTTCTATTTTCACACCGGACATGCTTTGTTTCGTTTTGTTACTTTTCGCATTTTTTGCTATTATTATTGCTTTTACTAACTGTAGCTTGCAAATCTTCTTGGTGCGCCTTAGTATATGCTATAAATTGGAGGTTAACCAGGTTTTTCTACGATAAAAAAGCATTTTTTTTTTAAATTTTTATTCATGCTTCTACTCTGTGGCTGCGGTTTCATTTTCAAGCATAGTAAATATACTAAAGGGTGATCCAAGTAGAGGTACTTTTTTCAATAGCTTTTTTTTTTGACAGATCACGCGTGAGTCGTGTCAAGCTGTCATTTTATTTTTATTCAGCATTCATTATTGGATAATATTCCGCCGAATAGATCACGTCCAGCACGCAGGCAGTGAAGAAAATATAGCGACCGTAGCTGAGAATGTACACGAAGACCGTGGAGAGTCGATTCGGCGCCGTTCGCAACAACTCGGACTGACGTATGGAACGACTTGGCGCGCATTTCACGTCGAGATCTTAAATTGAAAGCGTACAAAATACAGCTTGTGCAAGAACTGAAGCCACTCTACCTTCCCAAGCAACATCACTTCCCTCTATGGGCTCTTGAAAAGTTCCAAGAAGATCCGACGTTTTCGAGCCAAATTGTGATCAGCGATGAGGCCAATTTATGGCTCAATGGGTATTTAAACAAGCAAAACTGCATCTAGGATAAAAAGTAGCCTGAAGAGATTCAAGAGCTGCCATTTCATTCAGAAAAATCAACGGTTTGGTGTGGTTTGTGGGTCGGTGGAATCATCGGTCGATATTTCTTCAAAAATGATGCCGGTGAGAACGTAATCGTCAATGGCGACCGTTATCGCGCCATGATAACCCGTTTGATGATATGATGCCTGAAATTGAAGCTCGTGGTCTCCGCGACATTTGGTTTCAACAAGACGGTGCCCACTTCCCACACATCGCATCAATCAATGGAGTTATTGAAAGAACACTTTGTTGAGCAGATAATTTCACGTTTTGGGTCGGTCGATTGGCCACCAAGATCATGTGATATTACACCGTTAGACTTTTTCCTGTGGGGATATGTAGAGTTTAAAGTCTATGCGGACAATTCCGCTTCGAAATGCTCGAACGAGTCATGGAAAATTGAACTCAATGGATGGACGATCTGAGACGTAGCCGCGGCCAACAGTTGAAAGAGATAATCTTTAAAAAATAAAAGCCAAAGAATGTTCTTTCGACTGATAATGAACATTCCCCATTAAATTTGAATTTTCTGTTTTTTTTTCTTTAAAAAGGTAGGGATCCTCGAAATGGATCAATAAATATAATAACGAAGAACTCATCAAGTGTAGCCATTAGCAAAATTTGGTCAGAAGAAAACATGCCTGACGATTGAGTTCTATGTGCGCTCTGCGCAGCTCAACCCCTTAATATCGCATATACAAGTAAGGTCTCATCGAGCGTACTGTGTAAAAGAAAGCCCACCGTAAACGAACTAATCTGACCTTATCAGTGTGGCTTCAGGCATGGTTCGTTGAAGCAAAGCAAATGGGTCTGCTAGTTGACGAGGACAAGACGAAATATCTCCTGTAATGAAACAAAAAATCAACGCATTTTCGCCTTGGCTTCCACGTCACTGTTAATAGTCATAACTTAGTAGTTTTCAATCGTTAGTTTTCTTCAGACAGTGCCCTATTTAAGACGGTTACTATTCGAATTCAAAACGGGCATAGAAAAGGTAGAGCTTTCTTCCTTTTTGCCTGTTATTGGCTTTGTCGAGGAAGGAGACCATCATGCTCGGAGTTTCATGTGGTTATCTAGAATGACTCCCTTCCTTGCTAGCTCATTGGCTGCAGAGGTCACTAGTATGTACATATCTGTACACAGGGATCCAAAAAATACATTTGATCGAGAGTCTGTTTAGAGTTTAACTACATTCTATTGCCACTTCTGATGTTATCTAGAATAAAATGGGTTCTTTGATCATCTTTTTGTCGGCTGAACACAAGCCGACTTTTACGAATATACTAAGATGTGCTTGGCTGATCACTTCATCACTCAGTCTCTTACCCACAACCAATGCGAGCGAAGCTGCGTATCGAAACTATGAGTAGAGGTAATGTAGTCTGTATTCATCGAAATCAGAACCAAATCAAATTTATGTCTGTATGTATATCCATTTATAATTTACAAAGAATCTTAGCCGACAATGCAGAAACCTTTCAGCGCCAATCGTGACACTTTAATATGAATGTCTCAAAATCAATTCGAAATTCCCGATAAATTCCCAGAAAGACGCATCCTGCATCTGTATAGAGACGTCAGACTACACGCATGCATACTTGGTAAATAGAGAATATTATAAATATATCGACATGTATGTATGTATGCATGTATGTACATTTGTTGTTCAATGACCCAGATCTAGTTATTCACGCTGACAACTTTGTTGTAAGGTATTTATCGTACAACCGATCAACACAAATGATAATCAGCCAGTTTCGCCGCTGATCTTTTGTTATGAAAGAGATGAGACGGGCAATCTACTCACAATTAGAGATGATGCAGATAAACAACAAACAAAAACAACAATACTGAAATTTATCGAGAATGTCTACCAATTTGCATGTGCATTTATGTATGTATGTAAATTTGAACGTCGACGAATTTGATAGAGAAGCTACGGATCCGTAATCGAGTTCATCTTTATTGTTGTTGTTGTTGTTGTTGCAACCCCAGAAAATTCCCCAAATTGAGATTCGGGGAATATTGCGGGAGTGACAGTCCTTGGCCGGATAAAAATCCGGGTCGTTCCGGTATTAAGACCCGACTGTCGCGGGAAATATTCGATTTTAGTCACCTCTTACGACAGACATGCCTTACCGTGGGTAAATTCTTGAATCCCCAACCCGCAGTGGGCTCTTCCTCTTCATTGTCGTTGGCAACGCTAACGCGATTATAGCAAACTTAACAACAGCATGGCTCTTCGTTTCATCGTTTCTTCCATTCACCGATTGGAAATACCAAGGGAAGCCATGTCCTTCTGCACCTGATCTTTCCAAACGGTGTAGAGGCCTTACTCTCCCTCTACTTTCACTGCATCGAACATGCAACATGACCTAGCCAGCGTAGCCGATTCCTCTTGATTCGTGGAACATTGTGAATGGCGTCGTTTATCTCGTAAAGCTCCGTCTTCCATCGTCCGCGATATTGAACTATAAATCTTCCGAAAAAAATTTTCTCTCAAAAACTTCTAGAGCAGACTCATTAGACTGGGCCAAGCAAGATGGCGAGAATGGAGGGGCTGAACACAGTTTCATTAATGTGAAGATAAGCCGCCAACGAAGAAAAAAGTTCCTCAGAGAAATCCAGCTGCCATTCCGAAAATCGATTCAACGGCTATAAAGCTTCAGTTATACGCAAATAATCGAAGATCCGACTCATCCCTAATATCTCTGTGTGTACGTACAGATATGTAGCTCAACTTTATCGACGCGTCGTCGTCGACATCATCATCTTCAACCGCATTATCATTATGTACTTATGTACTCAGTTCATAGTAGTGTTAAAAGCAAAAACAACAACAACAAACTCCAGCAATAAACATACAAATATATGGTTGTACGTATGTACATATGTTTGTTTATCATTTACTCGTTGTGTCCCATCACTCAACACAGCAGTTCCGCGCGCACTGGTATCGTCTCAAGCGTGGCCATACCCTGAAGCTGAAGCGAAGCTCTGAGACTGTCACTGTTGTTTTGTTTAGGTTTAGTGAATGCAGCCACTGCTTTTGCTGTTTTTGTATTTGTATTATGTTTTTACTCATATTTTTCTGCTTTTTTTTTTTTTTTGTAATGTGAAATTTGATATCTTGAAAAGAGCAGCAGCAGCAGCAGCAGCAGCAACGGCAGCATTAAGTACATAAATAGCAACAGCAGCAGCCCCAGCGACTGATGAGCACAAAAGGCAAATACAAGCAATTGTATGCATATACGTATGTATGTATGTATGTATGTATGCATATGCAACTACACATAGCACGTTTTTGTGACGACTGAGGCGCAATAAATGGGTTGTTAACAAATATCTTGATGAATGAATGTACGTACGGTCGGTCGGTCGGAGGTGTGCGCTGTAAACGTAGGGCCGCTAGGCTGCTGTTGTTAAGTCGTTTATTTGTTGTTGCAAGGATGTTGATGCTAGATATGATTTCTATGGATTTTATCAGAGTGTTGCCATCAGTAATTTTCATTTTTAACATGGCAACAATTTGATTGGTATTAAAAGCGACGAAAAATTATTTATTGAATGTGTGTTGTGTGTTTTTGCTTTCCTCAACTGAAAATCGAAGGACGAGTTTTTGAGGTATTTTTTTATCGTTTATCGATTAATTTGGCTGTGCGCTTTATGATGTACATATGTATCTTATTAAAGATGGCGACGTATCTCATGCACTAAAAATCGAAAATAAGCGCTAAAAAGACAAAAAATATGCAATGAAAATCCATAAATCCATGCAGAATTTGATAAGCCCAGCTGCTATAGCTGCTGTAATCAAAGTCTATGATTTTTCTGTGCTTTTTTCGGCACGTCGTCCTTACAATTCCTTGCATTTCGTGCTTTCCAAATGTTGATGAAAGTTTAGACGCATATTTATTTAAGTTTGAATATAAAGTTACTTTGATTTCTGGGCATTGTACTCTGAGAGAATTATTAAATGCACGATTTTTTAATAAAAATTAGTAAATCCAACGCCCTTTCAATTTAAAACGTCTTATATTGTGTAAGGTAACAAATTTTTGTTATGGCGGCCGCGATAGCCGAGTGGTTAGCATTGCGTGCTGACATTCGGAAGGCCTGGGTTTGAGCCCAGGTTCGAGCACCATCCAAGATGATAGAAAAAAAAATTTTCTAATTGCGGTCGCCCCTCGGCAGGGAATGTCAAGCCGAGTGTATTTCTGGCATGAAATAAAGCTCCTCATAAAAATCCATCAGCCGTTCGGAGGCAGCTTAGAATAAACTGTAGGTCCCTCCATTTGTTGGTAAAAACATCAAGACGAAAAACCACAAATTGGAGGAGGAGCTCGGCCGAAAATCGCTTCAGCGGTTACAAAGCGTCAAATATATATATATATGTAACAAATTTTTACCGAATTTCTGAGTAAAACAGTAAAAATGTTGTGTAAATACAAATATTGGCAGTTAAACAGGGTGTTTTACATGAATATTTTGTAACAAGTAAAATATATAAATGGTGATCCAAGTAGAGGTAAAGACTTACGCTTGAACAACGTTTACAAAGAATGTATTTCGCGCACTTCGCTCAACTTATGGTCAACATAATCGGCCTACTAACCGTACTATTCGCAACACCATCACCCATTTTGAGATCCAGCATTCATTATTGGATAATATTCGACCGAATAGACCACGTCCAGCAAGCAGTGAAGAAAAAATAGCGGTGCTAGCTGAGAGTATACACGAAGACCGTGGAGAGTCGATTCGGCGCCGTTCGCAGCAACTTGGACTGACGTATGAAATGACTTGGCGCATTTTACGTCGAGATCTTAAATTGAAATCGTACAAAATATAGCTTATGGAAGAACAGAAGCCGCTCGATCTTCCCAAGCGTCATCGCTTCGCTCTATGGGCTCTTAAAAAGTTCCAAGAAGACTTGATGTTTTCGAGCCAAATTTTGCTCAGCGATGAGGCTCATTTCTGGCTCAATGTGTATATAAACAAGCATAATTTACGCATTCGGGACGAAGAACAACTTGAAGAGATTCAAGAGCTGCCATTTCATCCAGAAAAAGCAACTGTTTGGTGTGGTTTGTGGGCTGGTGGAATCATCGGTCCATATTTCTTCAAAAATTATGCCGGTAATCGTCAATGGCGACCATTATTTCGCCATGATAACCGACTAGTTGATGCCTGAAATTGAAGCTCGTGATCTCCGCGACATTTGGTTTCAACAAGACGGGTCCACTTCCCACACACCGCATCAATTAATGAATTTATTATTGAGAGAACACTTCAGTGAGCAGATAATTTCACGTTTTCGACCGGTCGATTGGCCACCAAAATCGTGTGATATCACACCGTTAGACTTTTTCCTGTGTGGGATATGTAAAGTCTAAAGTCTATGCGGACAATCCCGCTTCGATGCAGGCCTTGAAGCCATTAAATTTGAATTTTCTGTTTTTTTTTCCTTTAAAAAAGTAGGGAACCTCGAAATGGATCATCTCCTCCGATTTGTGGTGTGTTTTGATTTTTTTCAACAAATGGTGGAACCCCAAGTTCATTCTAAGCCGCCTCTGAACGGCCGATGAAGTTTTATGAGTAGTTTTTGGTATCAAGAGTGATTCAGAGCTCTAAAATGGGCGCAAATAGTGTTATTTTTGTCTTAGAACTTGGGATGATTTTTTAGTTTAATCAATTTTTCACTCTTTACTTTTCTCCTCACACTATTAACCGTAATCTAACAAAATTCTTACACTCTTCTCATTGCAGTGGCGCCTCGGACAAGCAACACTTGGATTCCTCCAGTGACTCGGAGATGGAAAGCTCTCTTCTACAGCAAACACACAATGTTGCCAATAATAATCATCACCATCAGCAGCAGCACCAGCAACAAGTACACCAACATCAATCACCGCATCACCAACAACAACAACACCCCGCCTCGCATACACAATCACAGCAAGCGCAACAATTATCACCAACAACAACACACAACAACCACCATCATCATCATCACCATCACCATCATGCGGCCGCTGCTGCTGCAGCAGCTGCTGCAGTCGCCGCACAATTGCCACACACATCACATCACGCAAGCTCAGCAACGGGCATGGAACAAGCACATCATCATCAACACCCGCACAGTTTGAATGCCACCCAATTGGTTGGACTCTCACCCACTTCGGGCGGTAGTGGTGATGCGAGTGGTGGAGGTCGTGGTGGCCTGACAACAGCAGCCGTTGCAGCCGCAGCTGCGGCCGCTGCTGCATCGTCGAGCGGTAAAAATAGTAGTAATAATGCGGCAGCAGCTGCGGCGGTCGCGGCGGCAGCTGGTCAAATGGCGCCACTCTCAGTCGCATATCCGCACCTGCACAGCGTTATGGGTTCAATACCCATTTACGACATGAGTGAATATCAGCATTTATGATTTTAGTTGGAAACGTCAGCAGAATGGATGGTCAATGCAGCGACTGCAGCGGCGGCGGCGGCGGCAAACAACGAAACGGATATGACAGTCGGGGCAGCGAACAAGACACAGTCGATGTCCGATGTAGCCGTGGCGGCGGCGTCGGCTATGAGACAAGAATTGCAACAAGCAGCGAATTTCTACTATTAACTGTTTTAATATGGATATGCAGCGAGTGGAGTGGTGTTATTTGCCCTAAAGTGGCAGTGGCGACGCTTTACTTCTTCTACACGTGCACAATTGTAAATTTAAAAAAAAAAGAATAAAAATGTGCAGAGGAAACAAAACAAATGTCAATGCTTAGCCAGAGAACGTATAACAACTCGCGCTGGTCCTTCTCGTTGTTAAAACGTTCTCTGGCTTAATGTAAAACAGCATGACACTGCTGCAACGGAAATATTGTCCGCAAAGCGTTGGCCGCACACCCTGTGTCTGTGTTAATGCACATTTTAGATGAAGAATTTAGGTTTCTTAATAATTCAGAGCTTGAAACTTGTTGGAAAAATTTATAAAATTCTTTAGCAATTATATAAACGCGTGTAATATTATTACATACATACATATACCGTTAGTGCATACATAGCAAATATGCATGCTTATAAAAAAAGAAAAAGAAATATATGTATCTATAGCTTGTAAAATATTTAAAAAAAATTACGACATAAATTTAAGCGAATTTGATTTAGCGAAAAATTTAAATAGAAATAAAACTGCATTAACACGCTATATAATTATAAATATGTACAATATATATATACATATAATGCAACAACTGTAAATAGAGGCAATTTAAAATATAAATATTTTACTTAGAATAAATAATTCAACAAATTCAAATATGTGCAAATTGAAATCATATTTTTCTTATAGTTCTTAAATTTTTTTTGTTAAAACATCGCATATTTTAAATTATTTAAAGGTATTACAAAATTAAAAGAAAAAAACGTTCAACATTGAAAAAAAAAACTACATAAAGTATAATAAAAAAAATAAAAAATTATACAAAATAAAAAATAATTAAATTTTTACTTTTTATTTTCTACTTCCACTCAAGCGATTTCCCTCCAACTCCCAGGTTTATTCTAAGCCACCTCCGACCGGCCGATGGATTTTTATGAGGTGCTTTTATTTCCCGCTGAGGTGCGACCGCATTTAGAAAAACTAACTTAATTTTTTATTTAAATAAATTTTCCATAATTTTGGATTTTGGTCGGACAAGGACTTTCCGAAAGTCTACATTACTTTGACAGTTTGACTGTATGGGGATAGATGCCGGAAAAGTGGCAGACTTTGCTCGGATAAAATCCGGGTCAATTACGGTACGTAGAATCGTCTGTCATGAGTCAACAAAGGATAATCACATCGTCGGAATATCTTTCCTCTCCCCTGTAGCTAAGACACCAGAGACTTTGCTGCTTAACGCCCAGATAATCCATGGCCTTAACCAAACTCGACCCTGTTTATTAAGAGGTCCTCATTACTGCCGCGGCTGAAGAGGTGGACCATTCGGTAGAATTTCGGGGTAACCTTTAATATAAAACTTTGAAGAATTAAGCAATCGGCTACGTAGTGGGGAGTTCTCTCCCCGCTCTTGCTTAATTTTTATATTTCGAAGCTCTCTCCAACACCAAAGGTTATTTTTCTGATCTCAAATGCGTATGACTGCTCGATATCGTCGTCTGGGCAAGACATTGATCTTTCCCGACGATGAATTACCGGCTTGAACTGAATGTGAAATTCGGCGACGCGAAAATTCCGACTATAAATAAGCGTAAGTTACTGGGATTTCCATTCGGTAGCTTGCATTTCTTCACTACGCGTACGACTGCGATTGTCACCAAAGCAAAAAGTCGAAACAAAATCCTCAAATCGATAGCCAGCAGAATCTGGAGGAAAGATAAAGAAACGTTGTTCGCAACTTATAAGGCCTGGAGGACTGTAACGGGAAACCTTCTCATTTCACTCATGCACCTCTTACACAGCTATGCTATGCTACATAATAACCATCTTAGCAGACATCTACTGAAAGCCGTACCATCACCAAAGGCGCCACAGAACATAAAGACTGGACGAGATGACATACCGACAGGCCCCGAACAATTTCATAAACTCTCTCTCCCTGTAAATGGTGCGCTCGTAATCCAACCAACAACCATAGCAGACAAAGAGCTCGAGCTGCCTCGCGAGACCCGTGTAGTACTGGTACAATTAAGGTGTGAATACTGTAGTAGACTCAACTCCAACATATCCAGACTTAACCCCGACATACTTTAGGCATGTAATGCATGCACTACTACTGTTTACAAGCACACTAAACTCTACTCACTTAACAACCCTCTCCCCGTAGCCTGAGCGCGTGGAAATAGCTAGTTTCAGTTCAAGATAGATAACCTCGACGACATAAACTAACTTTGCTTGCACGTAGACAGGGTTGAGCTACTAGAAAAACAACAATAGCGGGCCGCTGTCTAGATCATATCGTTCATATCGGCGAAAACTCTCCAGCTGTCAACACAAATACCCACAAGTGGAAGGAGAGGAAGAGCAAGATAGATAGAAGGACGAGGTGGAGAAGTATCTGACTTCACTTGGTGTCTCCAATTGGTGCTGAAGGTCAAAGAAAATAAACGACTGGCATACTATGATTGACTCGGCTTTAAACGCGTACGCGGTGCCTATGCCAATTAAGAAGAAAAAGATTTTTAATTTTTATCAAGCGAAAAATTCCTTAAAAATAAACCATTCTTCAATTTTGTTATTTTTCAGAAATTTTTCGTATTGTTTTCCAAATGACGTTTTCTTCTTCTCTTAGATTGTTCATTTTCCAGTGTCTATGGACAAAAATTCCCATGTGTGTGTGTCCGCCCACAAAGGCCATTCAAGTACCAACAATCAAAACAAAAACATGTGTGTGCCAACAAAAAACAAAGTATAAAAAAGCTGAATGCATACACATGTATGTACATATGTGTATTTCTCTATTGTGTGACCAAGAGCGAGCCACACACACTCATTGACCATTCACGGTAACTCTCAGATTATAATCGCATTTAATCTTGTGGACGCATACCAATGTACGTATGAGCGGTCTAATCATCAAACACACATATGGATGTATGTATTTTGTACATATGTATGTATATTAACCCCTCTGCTCTTACTGCTATTCTCTCCACATAACTGTTAAAGTGCCCACTAAGCGGATTTTCTTACATTTAACACCTACTTTCTGCTCTCTGCTTTTTTTCATACTTTATTTTGTTTCTTTTTGCGGTTCATTATAGATATTTATTTGCGTGTGTGCGTGTGTCTGGGGATGGGCTCGTGTTATTCTTTCAATTAACCAATTATCAATTGTTGTGCGGGAAAACAATTTGGATTAGTGACATTCGTTAGAAAAATTATTTTAAAAAAATAAAATTAAAAAAAGTTTTTTGTTTTCATTCACTCTTTATGCTCCTCTTGTGTTGGCGAATGTTTGTTGAGTTAACAAATTGACTTAGAAGAATTCGTAGAACAATTTGTAGTCCTTGGAAGTGTTCTTTTCTATAAGTGTGTAGGTAGGTAGGTAAAGGGTGATCCAAGTAGAGGTGCTTTTTTTAATAGCCTTTTTTCGACAGATCACGCGTGAGTCGTATCAAGCTGTCATGTTATTTTTGTTCATTATTGTTTGGCATTTCATCATGGACAGACTTGCGCCTGAACAACGTTTTCAAATCATTCAACTTTATTACGAAAATTCACGTTCTGTAAAGAATGTGTTTCGCGCGCTTCGCTCAACTTATGGTCAACATCAACACCATCACCCATCGTGAAACCCAGCATTCATTATTGGATAATATTCGATCGAATAGACCACGTCCAGCACGCAGGCACGCAGTGAAGAAAATATCGCGGCCGTAGCTGAGAGTGTACACGAAGGCCGTGGAGAGTCGATTCGACGTCTTTCGCAGTAACTCAGACTGACGTATGGAGCGACTTGGCGCATTTTACGTCGAGATCTTAAATTGAAAGCGTACAAAATACAGCTTGTGCAAGAACTGAAGCCACTCGACCTTCCCTTGCGACATTGCTTCCGAGAAGATCCGACATTTTCGAGCCAAGAGCAACCTGAAGAGATTCAAGAGCTGTCATTTCATCCAGAAAAAACAACGGTATGGTGAGATTTGTGGGCCGGTGGACTCATCGGTCCATATTTCTTCAAAAATGATGCCGGTGAGAACGCAACCGTCATGGCGACCGTTATCGCGCCATGATAATCCGTTTGATGATTTGATGCCTGAAATTGAAGCTCGTGATCTCCGCGACATTTCGTTTCAACAAGACGGCGCCACACATCACATCAATCAATGGATTTATTGAGAGAACACTTCGGTGAGCAGATAATTTCACGTTTGGGCCGGTCGATTGTCCGGTCGTATGATATCACACCGTTTGACTTTTTCCTGTGGGGATATGTAAAGTCTAAAGTCTATGTGGACAATCCTACCTTGATTCAGGCCTTGGAGCAAAACAACAGTATGTCTATAGGTTTATACGTGAGAATCCGATAACGGTCGTCTGCCTTGCATTTCCTCACTATGCCTCTGTGACCGGAGACCCAAGCGAGTGATCGTGTGTTCTCTTCAGTCAGCTTCTGAAAACAGCTGTGAGCGTATAGTATGAGATTCTGGAGTTTGTCGAGATTGAGAACAGGAAATTTTCTGCTGGCTGAATATATGTATCTCTGAGTATTCATTTCCATGATCGCAGAGATTTCAGCCTGGAATACACTGCAAAGTACTGATAGCTTGAATGAGTGTACCAATGAAGGGTTGCGTAAGGAAACACCTTGTCCCATTCTACCATCAATTTTTGAACGATCTATGTGAACTTTAATACTTCCAACCGGTCTCCTGCCATGAGTCAGTGTCATAAAGTTCGATCGAGTATCCAAAATAAAAACGGTTTGTGCTGATTCATGTGGTGTGGTGGACGCTGATAGCTGCTCACCAACTCAGCTCCAATCAATTTGATCTTTTTTTCGCTTAGTCTGAGCTGTTTCGCTTCTCACTGAAGTATTCTTACTGGCGTTTCCCCTGTCGAGAGCGTTGTTATCCGACTTCTTCGTCTTAATGGCACATCACATTCAGCTGTTATGAGCGGCACTCAATTATCATTCCGAATTCGGAGTTTTTACATGCATTGAGGAACACAAACAGAAATGTGGAAACGTGTCTTAGGCTTCAAATGACCTGGCAAGAAACGCGCTCCCCATTTTTTTGAGTATTGCACAATTTCTCACAAATTTTCTGTAACCAGAAAGAAGTCCCCATAGCATTTCGGCCTTATTTCAGGTTTCAGCTGATTTCAGAGCACTCACCAATATTGGTGATCGATCCCCGAGCCTAATGCGGAAACCTTTTTGTTTTTAATTAACTGTTGGAAGAGAGCATAAGTGTTTCACTATCAATTCAATTGCCGCTGGAAAGAGGAGTACAGGAAGGATATTCAAAAGAGGCACAAGTTGAAATCTCAATAGAAATAGCCTCAAGTTGGAGTCTGGCTCCCCTACCCTCCCCTACCGAGTGGCATCTGAAAATGTTCATTGTAGTCTAGATAAACACTTCCGTGGCGCAGAGCTCCACAAATGGGTATTATCACGTCACATTTAGTAAAAACTCTGCTTCCTTCCAATCGAACAACCTTCGCTCGCTTTATAAGGACAATGTAAAACTCCCCTCTTTATCATGTTGACGCTTTCCCGATGAATGATAAATTGGATGGCAACGCGTAATGCAGTTCGGCTGTGCTGCCGGATCATGTTTTTCAGAAATACCCTGTTCTGCAAGCAATGCGACCTCGGAAACATCTCAATACTGTTGATGGCGCGATGAAAACTCACACCTAGTCTAGACGACATCAACAGCATGAAACATCCCGAAATCGATAATCCAGCCATACATCTATCGGGCTACAAACAAAGATATTTAGAACCCACACAGCCAAAGCGCGATCGGTGAAGCGTTCGACGAGCTGAAAAAATTGCTTTTCGGGTTATTCAGGGCTGGCAGGGTGGATGGACATCGTTTACGCGATTATAGCCGAGTCAACAATAGCACGCCAGTAATTCTCTTCCTCTCTCGGCGCCGATTGGAGGCACCAAGTGAAGCCAGCTCCTTCTGCACCTGATCTTTCGAACGGAATGGAAATATTCTTTTTCCTCTGCTTGCTTTCACCGGCAGGTATTGTGTCGAAACTTTAAAAGCTGGAGTGTTATCACGTACATACATACTCAACTACATATTCCCAACAATCCAAGCGAACAATCCACTTCAATTGATATTCATTCATCATTCGACGCGTCTGTTCTGTGTTAATTAATCCACCAACCAAAGTCAAAATATTATGAAATGTGATACAAAGTGATGCAAAGTGCAACAGCAGTCTTTCCACCGGCGCACGTACAGTATATACATATGTATATGTAAGTATGTACTCGTATGTGGCGACGCTGATGGCCGGATAGACAATGGGTGGCTGTTGGCTGTTGGTCTACACGTGCCGTGCATTAGACGAACGTTGATACACTCGTTAAAATAACTGTTCATCTCACCCAAAAGCCCAAAATGGACCAACTGCAGCAAAGCAACCCTCAAAGCGCCCACAACTCGTGTACTTGCAGAACTGCATGGTTGGCAACGCAACGTAATGCCGCGCCGTTAGCCAGCCCGTGTACGAAATCTTTTAACACTTCATTTAATGCCGTCCGGATAATGATTGTAATGATGAGAAGGTGAAGTAAATATCATTAAGGATATAATGTTGGCATTTGTATGCATGTACATATGTATGTATGCAGATGATGTAGGCGTGAATATGAAAATTCTAGCGGCATTTCCATTGTGCTGCTGCTGAGTGGCGTTGCCAAGGACAACACGGCCTGCTATTGTGCTTTTGACTACTTACATATTTATGAAAATATAGTTGTTGTTGTTGTGCGTTAACGTATGTATGCCTACAGCAACTGTGGTCAGTATCCAGGCAACTCTTTAATGAGATTTCCAAATGCGTGTGGGAAATTTATGCTTGAGGTTAAATATCTCATTATGGCTGGCTGATATAATTATTTTGTATTAATAATTTGTTCTTCTACTAGATAACGAGAGCTGAGGGGAGAAGCGAGACGTATTTGCAGACGAAAATAGAAAGATACCGAAATGCGTGCATATGAAGAGCTTGAGAAGCTGGCCGACATGTGTGTAGCTTGAAAATTCTATGAAAAGTTGCTGCAAACTCACAGAAGGTTTCAAGACCGAAGCATACTTATGTAGGAACCAAAGAGGTAATCTAGTCATCAAAGTCCGGGGCGTAATGAGTTTATGGAGGGAACACTGCTCCAATCAGCTAAATGACAGTAAAAGTGCGACACCCGGAGATGGTGGACCCGAATACTCAACTAAAGATGATGGAGTAGATATTCCAATACCCGACTATGATGAAGTACGTAAGCCATTGCTCGTTCAAAAAAAAAAAAAAACGATTGGCGCCGATGGCTTACCGGCAGAGCCAAGAAAATATGGCGTCGGATAACTGCTAAGGTACATACACCAGCTTCTTTGCAAAATATAGTCAGACGAACGCATGCCAGACAATTGGAACCTCATTGTGCTGTGCCCAATTCATAAAAAGAGGGAACCCACGGTCTGCGCCAATTATCTCCCATTACACGGTCCTATAGTGCCTATTGTGTGAGAGATAAAGCAATACTTTGCTGATGTGTACAATTGCTGACCTAAGAAGCGTCGCGAATGGGTCACGCGGTGAACGAAGGACAGACACAATATCTCCTGCCATCAAACAAACAGTCAGCGCATTCGCGTCTTGGCTTCGACGTCGCTGTTGGCATTCCCTATCCTCTATTAGCATAAATTGATTTTCAATAATTTTATTTGTTGGTTGGTCAGGAATCAAAGCCATGACCCTGCGCTGGGTAGTACGCAATGTTAATGCACTCGGCTTATGCCGCCACCGACGATACTGACCCAGTTCGGAGGTATTTCAAATTATACATTTGAATTATACGGACCCCCTGCGGGTTAGGGGTTCAAGAATTTACCCGCGGTAGGGCATGCCTGTCGGCCGCGATAGCCGAGTGGTTAGCATTGCGTACTGACATTCGGAAGGCCTGGGTTCGAGCCCAGGTTCGAGCAACATCCAAAATGATAGAAAATTTTTTTTTTCTAATTGCGGTCGCCCCTCGGCAGGGAATGTCAAGCCCTCCGAGTGTATTTCTGGCATGAAAAAAGCTCCTCATAAAAATCCATCAGCCGTTCGGAGGCGGTTTAGAATAAACTGTAGGTCCCTCCATTTGTTCGTAAAAACATCAAGACCACAATTGGAGAAGGAGCTCGGCCGAAAATCGCTTCAGCAGTTACAAAGCGCCAAATATATATATATATATATATATATATAAGGCATGCCTGTCGTAGGAGGCGACTAAAATCCAATAGTTCTCGTGACAGTCGGGTTTTTTATACCGGAACGACCGGGATTTTTATCCGGCCAAGGACTGTCACTTCCGCAATATTCCCCGAAGCCCAATTTTGGGAATTTTCTGCGGTTACAACAACAAAAATAACATAGTTCAACGAATTAAGAGTGCGGTTGGATGAACTCACTGCATCTTTGCAAGTATTTGGTACGGCACTAGCTGTTGGAAACGAGGAAGAGACAGGGAAAGACCTCAACTTCGTTGGAAAGAAGAGGTGTCTTCATTTGGTCTCCCCGCCGAACTCCGAAAAGCAAAAAACTACTCACCGAGCTCGGGTCAAAGTAAGCCGCATTGGTTCTATGACAAAAAAGAGAATTTAAATTTTTGCTTAAATGTATTTTTTTTTTTTTTTTCTAAAGAATTTCAGCTCTCCGCCTATCCGAAGGCTTCGCTGTATACATAATTTCTGTGTAAAAATATAAACTCTATATATTTTTTTGAATTAACAAGCATTGAAGCTACAACAAATACAAAAAAAATGCTAATACTAATGATATTTGAGTTTTGGAGTTTTGTGTTAACAAAATTGACTTTCATTTCTATTTGCGATTAGCGCGTCCGCGTTTGCGTTGCGGATACTGTTCTATGTCATCGTCCGAGCTGGCCGTCTCTTCGATTACTTTGCTAAGTGGAGCAGCGCGCGGCGCTGCTTCCGCATTACTCGCTTTACTTCTGCTCTTATCACCCGCTGAGGATGGCGCTGCCTTACGCGCGTTACGCGCTGCTTGCGCTCTATTCTCTTCCTCTTCATCTGATGTCGATGAAGAGGATGCCGCCACGGCAGTACGATTACGCGCAGCACGTGCCGCTGTTTTGTTGCGCGACTGTTGTTGCTTTTGTGTTCTGGGCGCCTCATCTTCACTGCTGCTTGACGCTTCGCTGCTTGTTGATTTGCCACGTCGTACGCGACGTCCGCCGGGTGCGCGTTGTGTGCCGCCGCGCCTTACCTTCTTATCTTTCGTACGTTTATTGCGCGCATCAGCGCGCCCTGTGCTCGAATCTCCACCACCGCCACCGCCATCGCCAGCCTCTTTGTCTTCGCGCTCTTTACCGTCTGTCACTTCGAGGCACTCATTTATGCGCGTTTCTAACTCCACAACGACAGCTTTCAATTCCGGTTTGGCCATTTTCGAAGTATTGCTTATGATCAATTTGAATGATTGATACACTTCGTCTATTTGTACTTTATCCTTGTAATATTGTATGTTATCGATCAGCTTCTTGATGGTGCGCTCATTATACGAGAGCAAACTGAGGCAGTAGGCAATGTCGCGCCATTGACGCTCCTCACGCGTCACCGGGAAACGCAAACATAATTTCTCCACCAAAGTCTCCACTTGGCGATCCTTCTGTATGAGACCCAAAATGTAACGCATTATTGTGCGATACTTTTCCTCTTCCAAATTCAAATTGGTGTCACTCAACTTGGAGATTATGTCCGGCAATACATTGTAGAGTATATTTGATTTGTTTGCAATCTCTTTGAAGAATTGTTGGGTAATATTTTTAATTTCAGCATCAGCATCCACAATACACATTGCCAGGTCGGCAATTTGCCCCTTCACACGTATCATTTCGTGCAGTATGAGATGTGAAAGCATTTTTACTGCTGTCAGACGGAGTTCGGTATTCTTTTCGTGTAATGTCGAGTAAAAGTGACCAGTCCACGCCTCAATTATATTCGGAAAACGGAATGTTAAGTCGGATAAACCGATCACAATGTTACATTTGATTTTTATATTCTTTGTGTGATTCAAAATATTCATGAGAAATGGCATATTCGCATCGCAAAAGGATGACGAGACGCACATGAAACGTATGAGCGTAAGCGTGGCCGCCTGTTGCAACGATTGATCGTGATATTTGACGGGATATTTGCAAATCTCCATAACGTAGGGAAATATTTTAGCAAGCAGTGAATTTTCAGCGCATAACAGCACATCCTCGCATATGTGATTGATCAGCTCGGCGATATTATCTTCAGCGGTAGCGCCCACAAGATCTTCATCGGGCTGAAAAATGTGTAAAAGAGCAAAAATATGTGTTATTAAGCAAACAAAAATAAACAAGCTTCTCTGACCCACCTCTTGTTGTGGCTCGGCAGCTGTGCCCGACAAGCGCTTTAGTGACTCTGTCGCTGACATATTCAAATTGCCCGTCTTTCGTCGCGTCGTATTGAATGCATTCTTCTTTTTCTTCTCCTCGCATTCCGTTAGTTCCTGTCTGAATTTCATATTGTTATATACGTCAATATCGAGGAAAATCATCTCTTTCAACGTCATATAGCCAATGATAAAGAGAAAACGTGTTAACAGAAAAACGGGCATACGCTGTTGGCTCGCTTGCGTTGCTTCCGTGTGCCGCTGAGTCGATTGACTTTCGGGTATGACCTGTGAGAAAGGTGTTTCGAGGGCGCGCGCCTGCTGTGAAGGTGTTATATCTGTGGTGGATACTACAAAATTGCGGAATTTTTTTAGCAAAGCCACAACAATTGTTTGACAAATTACATCTGGCGTCTGGCATAGATGATAAAAGAATTCCAATGTACGCATTGCTAACCTATCAAAGTCGGGTATGCCCGGATGAAAGAAGAAACGCTGAAAGAAATCGATAACTTTTTGCACTAACGCTGAATCAGGTTCGTAACGTTTGTAGAATTTCGAATGTGTGCTTGAATCGATTGAATTCAACATAAATTCCATGCAACCAGTGTAAATGCGGGGATCCGCTTTGGCACGTTCACCCAAACCAATTGTTTCTATAACATTTATATTGGCCGATGCAATCGATGACTTCGCATTGGAAGACATAATAAGTAATTGTAGTGCAAGTCGTGATTCATCGTCGGAGGTACCTTCTAATTTCAATGTGAAACGTTCGAAGAGCACTTGTATGATGGCAGCGTCAATGTCATCGGTGCTGACCCATTCGCGCATCAAACACTCCATGGCAGTGTAGTGACCATACTCGAGTTCTTCAAGGAAACGCATGAGATTTTGTACCACTTTAATGGCGTGTGCTCTGGAAATTTATAAAATTATACTATGTTAGGTTTTTATAAAACATATTTTTGTATTTTTCTTCTTCGTAAAAATATTTTTTTTTTAATTTTTTTTTTTTTTGAATGATATGAATTCTTTTATTTATATTTTGTTAAATGCTATATTTTTTCTATTTTCAAAATTGTTTTATTTTTATTATTATTTTTTTTTAAATTTTTTTTTTAAATTTTTTTTTTATATTTTTGTTTTATATTTTTATTTTATTTTATTTTTATTATGATTTATTTATTTATTTAGTTTATTTTTTAACTTTTTTTATTTATATATATATATATATACATATATATATATATATTTATAATTATTAAATTTTTAATACTTTATATTTTTTAAAATTTTTTTATATTTTTTTTTTATATCTATTTTTAATTTTTTTTTTTTATTTTTTTTAAATTCTTTTTAATCTTTTTTTAAATTAATTTTTTTAATTTTAATTAATTTTTTTAATATTAATTTTATTTTTTTATTAATATTTTATTAATGTTTTATTTAAACTTTTTTATTTATTTTTTTTTATTTTTTTTAATTTTTATTTTTAAATTTTAGATATTTTATTATTTTTTCCTATATTCAAACTTTTTTTAAATTTTAATATTTTTATTTTTATTTTTATTCTATTAATTTTTTTTATTTCATAAAAAAAATCTTTTAAATTTCTTGTTTATTTAATTTTCGCTATTTCATAATTTTTTATTTTATTTTTTGTTAACGTTTTGTTTTATTTTTTAATTTAATGAATATTTATTTTTTTTTTTTTTTTAATAATTTATTTTAATTTTTTTATTTTTTTTTTTTATTTTTTTAATTTAATATTTTTTATAATTTCTATTTTTTGATTATTTATATTATTTTAATTTTAATATTTTCCGTTCTTTTTATTTTTTTTTTTTGTATTTTTTTATTTATATTTTTATTTAAGTTTCTTTTTATTTATGTTGAAATTTTTCATCTTTAGTTTTTATTTCCTAATTTTTAATTTTTGCTAATTTTAAAATTTTTTGTCTTTATTTAATTTTTTTTATTTTTACTTTTTATTTCCTTATTATTTAATTTTTTTATTTTATTTACTAATTTTGATATTTTTTTGTTTACTTATTTTTATATATTTAAAAAAAATTTTTTTTTTGCTTTAAAATTCTTTTTATTTTATTTTTTTTTTATTATTATTTTTTTTTTATATATTTTTTATTCTTTATATATTTTTCTAAATTTCTGTATTATTTTATGTTTTTCAGTTTTTATATTTTTATTTTAGTCCTTTCAACCAACCTGCCCGATTGATCCGTAGTAAATAAAACTTTCTTGTAAGCATTTGAAACTGCATCGCGTTTTTCCTTATCTGATGACCACACCAGGTACAACATTTGTCGCATACCGCCCTCAGTGCCTTTAATAGCAAACATATAGCCAGTTGTAAAGAGATCGACAGCTTCGAAAACATCTGAGTTCGTTTTGGAAAGCAAAAGCTCTTGTATTTTTGGTACCGCTTTTGTAATGACTTTCGAAAATTCGATAGAATCTTGTAAGAATTGCACAGTTTTTATTTGTGTGCCCAATTCTTCGTTCTATGAAAAGCATAAAAAAGATGTTTACGTTAATATTTTTAAAAGTTATTAAATATCAATTAAAAACAAAAAACTTACACTATCTTTGCAACCGTTCGCTAGAAAAATATAAGACTTTAACAGCGCCATATAGTAGGCGCATTGCTCTTCAATTTTCAAAGTGTGTCTGCAATAAATTTAAAAAAAAATTTATGATTTTAGTAATTATTTTTCTTTTGCGCTTCATACCTCAATTCGGCATTGCCCGCCACTTGATCGGCTTTTCGCACTAAAACAACGGCTTCGCGATATTTCTTCTCCAACAACAGCGTGGAAATACGTTGTATCATATCTTCATAGTTCTCCTGTGTATTTTCTGGCAAATCTTCTGTGCCTGTGATGTAAGGAAATCAACTTGTTTGCAAAAAAAAAAAAAAGAAAAAAAATTTTTTTTTACTCTACTTACACTCCTTCAAATGCTCAGCTACCAAGGGTAATATTTCTGGTATTACTAGATTCCACTGCTCATCCAATTCTTCGGCCTTTTTACGTTCTTCCGCTAGCACTTCACTCAATTTTTCCATTTTTTCACACTCTTCTGCATGTTTTTTAATTAATTCTTCTAGTGTTAACTTGGCCGCAAAAGGATTGCGTTCTAAAAATGATTTAAGCAATTGGACGGCATGTTTACGCACGGAAGATGTTTTATCCTCCAAACGCTCCACAGCCTCACATAAGACCTTCAATTGAAAGGATAGCGGCACAGCATTCTCTTCTTTCATATGATTCCATATTTGTAAAACTTTTGCACGCACATGTGCTGACACATCGTTAATGTGAGCCAGCAAATTTTCAAGAAACTCATTACGCGCCTCTTTCATTTCTTCGGAAAGCTCTTCGGATGTTAACTCACCAACAATAGCATCGCCCATTATTTGTAATATACAATTGCGTAGTGTGTGTGATTCACAATTCAAAAGTTCATCGCACAGAGTTGAGAGATGTGGTATCATCAGCTTTGGTGCAATGGTGGCAAGTTCCATTAAGAAATTGGAAAAATTACGTGAGACAACTGTGTCGGCAGAATCCAAAGTTAATGTTTCTACAATATCCTTAATGAGTACCGAAAAAACACTAGTAATGCCATACTCTTCATACAAAACATTTATACCACTAGCAATGGATTCTGCCGCATGTTCGGCAGTTCGTAATATTTGCAATACTCGCACAGGAAATGATAGTGCGTGATTATAGCGTTTAATGGCAGTTCCTAAAATTTGGAATACTGTGTCTGTAATATGTCGATTTTCCGAACGCGAATGTACCAATTCTAGCGTGCGATAGCATATATCACAAACTAAATTAACAAAATTTTCTTCAGGCACAGGAGGACTCCATAGTTTTTCGATTGGAAATTGTAAAATATTGTAAAGCTGTACTAGAAAACGTCCGCGCTTTGAATCCCAATCCGGATATTGTTCGAGCGTCTCAGTTTGTTTCGAACGTTTCTTCTGTTGTGTTTGCTGCTGCTGGTTTTGCGCTGCAACACTATCAATACGTCTCACCGTATTGATTTGTAGGAATATTGACATTTTTGTTAGATTAAGATAACTTTGACGATCTTCTAGACTTTGAGCTGTATCACTGCAGGATAATATAGGCGCTAAACGCTGACCTAACTTGTCGGCTGTAACATATAGTAAATCAAAGGCACGCATAAGATTAGTGGTCGAAGCTGGATCAGAGCCGCGTCCTTCAATGACGGTGAAGTATGTATCGAAGTGATCGAATAGATAGAATGGATCGCCTTGTTGAACCATCTGTTTGCATGCTATACCAAAAATATGATTTGATTAAACATTAGTTTATTTAGTTGTAATAAACCTGCAAAATATACTTACAACGTAAGCGTTCACCAATCTCATTTGGCGCATAGATTTGTTTTACATAGTAGCTATCTCCGCTCGAGTTCAGCAGCTCCGCATTGGTGTTTGGGAGAACAAATTGGAAATCCATAGCACCTTCGTGTTTTAAAGAATTTTTAAACTATTTTCACGTCCGCCGAGATTTCCCCAAGATTTCAATTGTCTTTAAATGTCAAAAACCGCTCATTAATAATATTTATAACAAAATAGCGTAAATTATCCAAACATACACAATAAAAATGATTTTTTTTTTATTGACGCCGGCTGCCGTCAAAATTGAATAGCAACTGACGCTAAAAAGATACAGGGTTGCTTCTGGTACAGCGTGAACATGATTCAAAAAAAAATATTTATTTACATGATAAATGATTTGAGAAAAATTTTATTTAAAAAACGATTTTTTTAAAGAATTTTGTAATATATAGATATGTATATGAAATATATATTTTTATTTGGTTTAGACAACCTTAATGCGTAAGTAATTTTATTTTATATGAATTTTGTAAAATTTTTGATTTTATATTAACTGTAATTATTTTATAATATTTATTTACTATTAACCAAATTCGGACTATAAGTTTTGCTTTTATTTTCCTTTCTTTCGCCTGGCACCCTTTCCGTCGCCACCACCACTACTCCCAGCACTGCCTTTGCCTTGCACTGGAGGTCCACCATTCACCTTCTGCATACGTCCCACTTGCATGTCCTTCAACTTGGATTGTAGTTTTTTCTTAGCTTGCGCAAGATCAGCTTCTTCGCGCACTGTTTTCGCTGGTTTTGGATGTAAGAATTTAACGCGCTCTTCCCGTTTTACTGCTTCACCACAGCCATGTACTTCAGGCAGGCCATGTTTGAAACAAAATCGCTTGCGACAAAGCTCACAATCTTGACCGATAAGCTTGGTCTTAGTTTTACAACGCGGATAGTCACACATATTGTCAACATCCTTCACTGCAGTCAATACATCGTCTAACTTTAAATTAACCACTTCCGTAGGAATGCGTTCCAACAATTCTAAAGTATTATTAGTGCCATAATCCGGACGTGATTTTCCTGGAGCTGTGGGAAAGAGTGGTGCATCTTGATCCACATTATAGGAGCTGGAATTGTTTGCTGCCGAGTTAGTTGACTCGGACTTCTTTTTGGAGCCTATCAAAAAATTTATATATGTGAATTTTTGTTATACGCAGATATTTATTTATTTCACCTTTAGTTTCCATTGTTTTGCACTTCGGTTCTGATTTTGTTTACATGCGAAATAAAATTTTGAAGTACAGCTGTTTTTGACTTATTGATGTTAAGCACTGCGAAAGTAATAAAAACCGAGTACCCATTATATTCTATCCATTATTTGTCTTGAACATAATTTTGGCATTAATTTTTTCTCAATAATTTCTTATAGAATAATTATTTGTATGATTGCGACTATTTTTGAAAAACATTAAGTCTCATAATTCTAAAAATAACATAATACCAACACAACCACAATAATAAAAAGCAAATTTCCAACAAATTTTTTTTATATTTATTATGAAAAATTAATTAATGATATCCTTAAATAATTTATCCACCTTCTTCTCCTTACTCGCATGTAAACTAGCTTTCCATTGGGTTGCCGACAGCCTATAAGTTTCTATTCGGAATTTATTGTACAGTAGTCTCCCGAAGGGTGTACCCTTTAACATATTCACTTTGTCCGCAAGCTCTTTGACAATACGAGATTTTTGAGACTCCTGTGCAGCGTCAAAGCAGCTGTCCACAACACGTGACCCAAATTTGTTGATAGCCAAATCCACGTAAAAACCTTCCATATGCCGTATGAACTTTTCGCGAGATTTTTCACCAATATATTTGCTTTGCAGAAATGCATCAGCAATGTGTGAGCCATTTGGTGTATTGAAGATGGTTACCAATTGTTCGGTGGGTGTTTCCAATATACAGTTAACTAAAAAAATAGGCTTATTGAATCGTAATATATGTTGAATAATTAGTGAGCCATGGAGGTGCACGAAAGCGCTATTGTCCGCTTGTACCACTTCAAACGGCTTCAACTTCAGAATACAAAATAAAAAACTCTTTACTTTTTGCTTATCGCTCGATGGCGTATGAAGGGCGTTTTGTAATGATACAATACATTGAGCTTGTTTTGTCCCGACCCGTAAGCAAGCTGCCGTAAGCGCTTCGACAACTCCTGTATGCCCAATTTTAAGCAACTCCTCAACATCATTTACCAGCTCACCAAACACATTTTCAAAATCTTCTTTCTCTTTAATATTATGTAAAAGCTTTTGCACTGCGAAGTTTGTGAGCGGTTCTTGTGCTAGTAGAGATAAACGGCCTGTAAATAGCATGGCGTAAAGTTGTATAAATAGTTTTCGTCCAGCTACACCAAGCAGTGTTTCAAGTAATATAACGGCTGATTGGTATTCAAATACTTTAGGTAATTGAATATTTGATTGCCCAATTTCTTTATTATTTTTTGTTTCTTTTTCTTCTTTATCTGTTGTTTTGTATTCCGCTGGAGTTTCATCTTCATCATCTAATATTTTTACTTCCTTTTCTTTTTCTTCGTCTGTCTGTTCCACTTTTAGAAATGCATCAATTAATATTTTCTTACCAAAATGTTTCAAAAGTGTTTTGTCAGCTTCGCGTAATGCAATGCAAATTACGCCGAGCAAAGCTGAGGAGTGTTCCTGATATGGAAAATCTGAAAATTGAGGCCACATTTCTAAGCGTTGAGGAAACTCTCTCAGTACTTCTATCCACTCGTCTGGCACATGATACAATTTCCGATTTTTCAACATGTCAGCGCCATTTTTTTCAAAGGCTACTTTTGGGATATGCACACCTGCCAAGCAAAGGATGCTACTCCTCATAATGTGATTAGCACATGAGTCCCATACGAAATCTTCAAGATTGTTGAGTAAAAACTTACTCACACGCAACACAAACTCACTGCAACGTTGTCGGTGCTCAGCACTGAAGTCATTTTGAAGATTGTATGATTCTTCGCTAATTGCTGTAACCTCAGTTTTAGCACGCTTAGGTGCTGGTCCATTTTCTTTTGCATCTACGCCTTTCTCGTCTTTCACGGAATTTTTTAATTTATCATTTCCTAAAGAACGTAGAAATGCAATCTCCACCATTTTCTGCAACACATGTGATGCGAAGCGGTCAGAGCATATGGGTCGAAAATTATCAGCAAAAGCATTAAAGAAACGTTCCAAATTTTCCGCATCCACAAATCCAATCAACGATTCAAGTACTTTGCATACGATTTGGTTGTACGCCAAATGTAGCTCTTGTTCTTTAGTTTGTTCGAATACGTTGTTGGCCATAGTGACTATAGAAAAAAATGTATATTTTTAAATTCTCATAGTATAAATTGGGAAAATGCAAACCTTTTTCTTCAACGTCTTCAAATCCATTCTTCATTGCATCCAAAATATTGATGAAATAATTGTATTGATCCGTTTCGATGTGAGTGCCTCGGCCGTAGATACCTTGTTTAGCAAACCCCTTGGCATTCCGTAGGAATCTACTATTTTTCTTTTTCTTCCTTTGCCGTTTCTTATTGTGATCTGAAACAGTATTAGTGGTGTCTAACTCCATAACTTTTTATTTGATAAAATTTATTTTAATTAAAGCAAAATTTAACAACCAATGTTTAGAACGTGTTTTTCTGAACAAACTGTCAATGGCCGTAGCAAAACAAAAAAATGTGAAGACACCACAAGAGATAATGTTAAACAACTATTGTCAATCGATGCCAAAACAATCGATGTTTAACGATACTTCCTTTTTTAACTAGATATCGTATTGCGCTTATTTAGTGTTTTTTTTTTTTCAGTTTTGGATTCATGTTTATGATTTTATTAGTTTTTTGAGGCATTTCATAAAACTCTTTCGAAATTATTTATGTGTCAAAAAAAATTTGACAGTATTTATATTAAGTTTGCTGTTAGTTGATTTCTAAAACAAGAATATTGCTCTAACCTTTTAACAATAAAATTTATCCAGGTGTTACAAAGAAATCTTATATTTTACCATTTTGCGTCAGAAAAGTATTATTTTTAATGAGTAATAAAAATATATATATATAATTGAAAGGCGAAGAAAGTAGTTTGTAAAAATATTAATAAGGATATTTTACCAACTGTTTGGTATGAATTGAACATAAATGGCCATAATTTAAGTGGTATTTCAATATGATTTATTACATTTGACGGCGATATATACTCATCGAAAGAGATGTAAATATAGGGCACACTAATTTAGGCAAGAACAGCAGCAGCAATGTGAATATGAGGCTTTTAAAAATGTTATGTATCTACATCGAAGCAAAGAACGTATATACTATAAGAAGCGACAAGACTCATACGGTCTTTGTGAAAATGCTAAAGGTACCATTTTCAGGGTTGGGGAAATGTCTATAGCCTCAATTCGCTTAGAATTTTTGCTTTTTGCTGCGTTCATATACGTTCTTTGATCACCTCACCAAATTGCACTCAACTCTTTAATTTGTTTGATACTATTACGTCACAAAACAGTTGTTCATAAATATCGTCATCTTCCTTACAATCAATAAATTTGTCGATAACATAAAGTTTTTTTTCCACCTCTACTATCGGCAATTGTTTTGTTTGCTCGAGAAAGGTAAAATTTTCGAAAGCGATTGTTTGTTGAGGTAAATTACTAATTTTACTTTAATTTTAAAATAAAATAATTATTTGTTTGCTTCTTCAGTATACCAGTCAAAAAGGCCTCAACTGAAACATGTTTTCACTGTGTAAACAGTCACACTCAGCAACTGGTGTGGAATATGCAATTTGCTGTCACTTCTTTAACAACTCGGAGGAGAATCTGGTCGTAGCAGGCGCAAATGTACTTAAAGTATATCGTATTTTTCCACATTTAGATGCCGCACAACGTCAAAAACTACTTAATGTTAATGATTTGCGTACACCGCCTAAGATGCGGCTCGAGTGTTTGGCGACCTATACGCTCTATGGTAATGTGATGTCACTACAAAGCGTTTCGTTGGCGGGCTCCCTACGTGATGCACTACTTATAAGTTTTAAAGATGCCAAATTATCAGTAATGCAACATGATCCCGATACGTTTGCATTGAAAACACTTTCTTTGCATTTTTTCGAAGAAGAAGAGGTGCGCGGTGGCTGGACAGGTCGTTATTTCGTACCAATGGTACGTGTTGACCCAGATTCTCGTTGTGCGGTGATGTTAGTTTATGGAAAACAGTTAGTGGTGTTGCCCTTTCGCAAAGATAACAGTTTAGATGAAATCGAATTGGCTGATGTGAAACCTATAAAAAAGACACCTACAGCGTTAGTGGCACGAACACCGATTCTTGCTTCGTATTTGATAGCATTACGCGATCTTGATGAAAAAATAGACAATGTTCTAGATTTGCAATTTTTATATGGTTATTATGAGCCAACACTATTGATACTGTACGAACCAGTACGTACATTTGCTGGGCGTGTTTGTGTACGTTCTGACACCTGTGTATTAGTAGCAATTTCCCTAAATATACAGCAGCGTGTACATCCAGTAATTTGGACAGTTACTGGCTTACCTTTTGATTGCTTACAAGTTTTCCCTATACAGAAACCGATAGGTGGTTGCCTAGTTACCACAGTGAATTCCTTAATTTATCTTAATCAAAGTGTACCGCCATACGGTGTGAGTTTGAATAGTTCGGCAGATCACAGCACAAGCTTTCCACTTAAACCGCAGGATGGCGTTAAAATATCACTGGACGCAGCCCAACTGACTTTTATCGACATAGATAAACTGGTGATCTCACTGAAGGGCGGTGAATTATATGTTTTGACATTATGTGTTGATTCCATGCGTACTGTGCGAAATTTTCATTTCCACAAAGCAGCCGCTAGTGTTCTGACCAGTTGTATGTGTGTCTGTCAATCGGAATACATATTTTTGGGTTCACGATTGGGCAATTCATTGTTGTTGCATTTTATTGAAGAAGATCAGAGTACTGTTATTACTTTGGATGATGCTGAAACAAATGAAACTGCTAATGACGAGTCCGTGCCCAGGGCGCGACGTATAGAAGACGAAGAGTTGGAGGTATGGTTTTGAATTGAAATATAATGAAAAAATGATTATTTTTTATTTTATCTACTTTTCTAGGTATATGGCACCGGTGCGAAAACCTCGGTCCAACTGCGCAAGTATATTTTCGAAGTCTGTGACAGTCTGTTAAACGTGGGACCAATTAATTATATGTGCGCTGGCGAACGTGTTGAATTTGAGGAAGATGGTGTTACACTACGGCCACATGTAGAGAATTTAGCTGAACTGAAACTTGAAATCGTCGCCTCTAGTGGTCATAGTAAAAATGGCGCTTTATGTGTATTTGTCAATTGCATAACACCGCAAGTTATTACCAGCTTTGAGCTGGAAGGTTGCTTAGATGTATGGACCGTTTACGATGATGCTAGTAAAAAGACAACACGCCACGATCATCATGACTTTATGATACTATCGCAACCTTCATCATCTTTGGTACTACAGACGGGTGATGAAATCAACGAAGTCGAAAATACTGGCTTTAGCTGTCAACAACCAACCATTTTCGTCGGAAATCTCGGCCAAAACCGTTTCATAGTACAGGCGACAACACGCAATGTGCGTCTGCTACAGGGTACACGTCTCATACAAAATGTACCCATCGATGTGGGCTCTCCCGTAGTCCAAGTATCTACTGCAGATCCTTATGTTTGCTTGCGTGTTCTTAACGGGCAGGTGATAACGTTGGCCTTGCGTGAAACGAAGGGCACACCACGTCTGGCTATCAATAAGAACACTATCAGCAGTGTGCCACCAGTGGTTGCCATATCTGCATATAAAGATTTGTCCGGTTTATTCACATCCAAAACTGATGATGTACTCAACCTAACGGGTAGTGGTGGCAATTTATTATACGCAGGCTTGGGTTACATGAAAGCGGAACCTCATATGAAGATTGAAGATGAGGAAGATCTTTTATATGGCGAATCAGGCAACGCCTTCAAAATGAACAATTTGGCCGATCTTGCAAAGCAATCCAAGCAGAAAAATACTGATTGGTGGCGCCGTTTGTTGCCACAAGTGAAACCATCTTATTGGTTGGTCACAGCACGGGAATCGGGCACTATGGAGATATATTCAATGCCTGACATGAAATTAATGTATTTGGTCAATGATGTGGGTAATAGCGGTATGGTGCTCAGCGACTCTATGGAGTTCGTACCAGTGCCGCTCAGTAATCAGGAAAACAGCAAAACTGGTATACTTCTAAACTGTATGCCACAGCATGCTAACTCACCGCTGGCACTGGAAATCAGCATGGTGGGTTTGGGAAATCAGGGTATGCGCCCATTACTTTTGATACGCACACGATTGGAGTTGATGATATATCAAGTGTTTCGTTATCCAAAAGGACATTTGAAGATACGTTTCCGTAAATTAGATACACTAAATATGTTGGATATAAAACCAACAAGTATGGAAGTGGATGATTTGGAAAGCGAATTGGAATCTTACAATCTGCAGGAGCGTTACGTCTCTAAATTGCGTTACTTTGCCAACATTAGTGGACATAATGGCGTAATGGTTTGTGGCACGAATCCACACTTTCTCTTTCTCACCTCTAAAGGTGAACTGCGTGTGCATAGATTCTATGGCAACGGTGTTGTGCGCAGCTTTGCGCCATTCAATAATGTCAATTGTCCCTATGGGTTCTTGTACTTCGATCATACGGCTGAACTAAAGATCTCTGTGTTGCCAACTTATCTGACATACGACTCGATTTGGCCAGTGCGTAAGGTGCCGCTACGTTGTACACCACGACAAATAGTCTATCATCGTGAAAATCGTGTTTATTGTCTAATTACACAGACTGAGGAGCCTACCAACAAATACTATCGTTTTAATGGCGAAGATAAGGAATTAACAGAGGAAAACAAAGGTGAGCGTTTCATTTATCCCAATGCTTCCAGATTCTCAATGGTGCTTATGAGCCCTGAGACATGGGAAATTGTACCGGATGCTTCAATACAATTTGAAGAATGGGAGCATGTGACCGCTTTTAAAATAGTTAAACTCGCTTATGAAGGTACACGTTCCGGTCTTAAGGAGTACCTATGTATCGGCACGAATTTCAACTATAGTGAGGACATTACCTCACGTGGCAACATACACATTTACGATATCATTGAGGTAGTACCTGAGCCGGGAAAACCATTAACAAAATTTAAATTGAAAGAACTCTTCAAAAAAGAGCAAAAGGGACCTGTTTCGGCGATATCCGATGTACTCGGTTTTCTGGTGACAGCGCTTGGTCAGAAGATTTATTTGTGGCAGTTGAATGATGATGATCTCATCGGCGTTGCATTTATTGATACAAATATCTATGTGCATCAGATAATATCGGTAAAATCATTAATTCTCATTGCTGATGTTTACAAATCGGTTAGTTTGCTACGTTTCCAAGAGGAGTTTCGCACATTATCGCTGGCGTCACGTGACTTCAATTACCTACAAGTCTATAATATTGAATTTATGGTGGATAACAATAATTTGGGTTTCCTAGTCACAGATGCGGATAAGAACTTTTTGGTCTATATGTACCAACCCGAATCGCGTGAATCCATTGGTGGTCAAAAGTTGATACGCAAAGCGGATTATCACATCGGTCAAGCGGTGAACACAATGTTTCGTGTGCAATGTCATCAACGTGGTCAACATCAGCGGCAACCTTTCCTCTATGAAAATAAACAACTCGTCTTCTTTGGTACATTGGATGGTGCACTTGGCTACTGCTTACCACTGCCTGAAAAGGTATATCGTAGATTTTTGATGTTGCAAAATGTTTTACTCTCTTACCAAGAGCATTTGGGTGGTTTGAATCCTAAAGAATTTCGTACAGTGAAATGTTCGAAAAAATTATCACTCAATCCGTGCAGGTGTATAATTGACGGTGATCTGATATGGTCGTACACAATGATGTCGACGGCGGAAAAGAATGAGGTGGCGAAAAAAATCGGTACGCGAACAGAAGAAATCCTAATGGATCTACTGGATATTGAGCGTATAGCGGCGGTTTTCTAAATCAGCTTAAATTTAATTTATATGCCACAAATTTTTAGTTTTAAAATTAGAAAATAGGAATTTCCTGCTACACGTTTTATGTACCAGAAAGAAACACTTTGTGCAGTAATCAGCCAGGTAAATAAATAAGTCTTAGAAATAGAAATAATACAGTTTCGATATGTATGAACAGTCATTTGGAAGCTCCAACTCTCTCTCTTACCTACGAATTATATACTTTTTCGTGTGAACGGTTATGATAATTTTTCAGGTGGATCAAGATTAACCTGCAGATTAATTTTCATAAAGAAAACGAAACGTTTAAATAATTGAGCAGCGCAATATATAACGGTTATTTCAACAAAAATAATTTTCACTTCTCAAAATTGTAATTTTCACTTTTCAAAATTGTAAGTAATTTATCGTCTATAACTGTAAAACGGTATATCATAAAATTGCCATATTTTTGAACGCTGCTCATCAACCTCATAACGTATGCAACGCTGTCTGAACGTGCCATTTTGATGTTCCTTACAACGCACAATCGGATGACCATTTGCAAAACATTTTCTCCGTGTACCAAAGTAAATGCGTCCTAAAGTATTCGACACCATATTGTTGACCGTTTGTAAGCAATTCAGGAAAGTTTGCTCACAAGTGCACTTTAAACTGTAAATTAAAAAAACATACATATATATATTTTTTACAACACAGTTGTAACTGTAGCGTCTCTCGATAGCATTTAAATACTTACATAGGAAACAAACCGGTATTATTGAGTCCATGCAAGCTTTGTCGTGGTTCCAAAATTTCTTCACAATGATCGTGCTGTCGACAACAGATGTCCGCCTCACGTTGTGACCCCAAATCGCTGTAATTGGCGGCTGTATGACCAGGACCACACCATTTTGTACCCGGCACAGTTATACCAGTGTACGGTACAGGTGGCAGTGCTTGATTGTAAATGTCTTCTTCTTCGAATATTGACTCATCTTGAAATGCAACAATGTTTGCTGCAAAAAGGATCGTAATGATAGATATTTTCAATTTATTACAAAACATGCTGCTGAGTGAGTAAGCTCGCACTCAATTGACTAACTTTTGAATGCGAAAATTTATAGGTCCCAAGCAACTGTGAAACTTGAGCATATTGACCTCAGATATAAAATAAAACTGATAAGACAAAACGTTTATTTGTAAATACATGAACCTTGTGAGTAGATTTAGTGGAGAATTGTTCAGATTTGCGTATGAATATGCACATTTCTTTTTATGTGTTTTTATATTTAACGAAACCTCAAGAGTATTAAAATTGTTAAGAAATTAAATATAAATACACAAATTTACAAACGGATTTAACTATATATGTATATATATATGTAACAGGTCAATTGGAAAGTCCCCGGCCCTAGATAGAATTGGAAATTATTAAATCCATATGATTTTTAGTTAGCCCTAACCTTCAAAAGACGCATGTATAAATTTGACAGCTGTCGAATCATTAGTTTGTGAATTATAGCATTTTGAGTGAAGAAACTTTTGTTATTGTGAAAAAAAAAAATTAATAAAAAAGAATTTCGCGTGTTGATAAAATATTGCTTATTGGAAGGGAAAAAATACAGTTGAAGTAAAAACTTGGCTTAATGACGATTTTCCGCACACTGCCCGAGGAAAATTAACCATCAGCGATTGATATGTTAAGTTTAGACGTGGTGAAATGAGCACCAAAGACGTTGAACGCAGTGGACGCTCAAAGGAGGTTGTTACCGACGAAAAAGAGTTCACAAAATGATATGGAATGACCGTAAATTGAAATTGAATGAAATAACGGGCACTCCAAAGATATCAATTGAACGTGTACATCATATCATTCACGAATATTTGGGTATGAGAAAGCTCTGTGCAAATTAGGTGCCGCGTGAGCTCACTTTTGACGAAAAACAACGACGAGCTGATCATTCGGAACAGTGTTTGGAGATGTTCAAGCATAATAAACCCGAGTTTTTACACCGATATGAGACAATGAAGGAAACATGGCTCCATCATTTCACTCCGTAGTCTAATCAACAGTCATCCGAACGGACTGCACACTATAAACCCGCCTCAAAGCGTGCAGAAACGCAACAGTCGGCTGGTAAGATTATGGCGTCTGTATTTTGGGATACGCATGGAATAATTTTCATTGTCTACCTTGAAAAAGGAAGTACCATCAACAGCGACTATTGCATAGCGTTATTGGACCGTTTGAAGGACGTAATCGCCGAAAAACGGCTGCATTTGAAGAAAAAGAAAGTACTTTTTCACCAAAAGACAATGTACCGTGTCACAAGAAGTCAGTGAAATCAATGGCAAAAATCTATGAATTGGACTGCAAATTGATTCCGCATCCACCGTATTCTCCAGAACTGGCCCCCAAGCGACTATTTTCTGTCCTCAGATCTCAAAAAATATCTGCTGGGAAGAATTTTTCATCGAATGAAGAGGTGATCGGCGAAACTGAGGACTATTTTGAAGCAAAGGACAAATCGTACTACAAAAATGGTATCGAAAAGTTGGAGGGTTGTTGTTGTTGTTGTTGTAGCCGCAGAAAATTCTCCAAATGGGGCTTCGGGGAACATTGCGGGAGTAACAGTCCTTGGTCGGATAAAAATCCGGTTCGTTCCGGTATAAAGACCCGACTGTCGCGGTAACTATGGATTTTAGTCGCCTCTTACGTCAGGCATGCCTTACCGCGAGTAAATTCTTGAATCCATAACCCGCAGGGGATAAAAAAGTTGGAGGGTCGCTATAATCAGTGTATCACCCTTAAATAGAACTATGTTGAATAAAATGAATTTTGCCAAAAAAATGTATTTTACATGTTAGGACGGGTACTTTTCAAATGACCTGTTATATATATTTGCTTTTACGTGTTTAAAAATTCTGCCAAGTTTAACCAACCTACTTCTGTAATCCACAAATCTTGAAGGTAATGGAATATTCGACACTTACATATATCGTTCTGTTGACTCATGCCAAAAATTTCTTTCAAAAATTGTTGTTAATCAAACGAACATTAACTCAAAGGTTAGTGAAAGATTCTTTTATCCAAAATTAAAATTTGAACTGAAATTAATTTATTAGTTGCTAGGACAGGAAATTTATCAGGAAGTACATAAAAACTCGTTAAAAATATGTTTCATTTGTATTTCCCTTTCCGCGAAAATACACAACTTCCGGTCTTTTTCTTTTGCCGTTGTGCGTATGTCAAATTGCAGGATGCATGAAACAGCTGATTTTTGTATTGTTTTGATAAACCAATTTGTTTTGATTACAAAACTCAGCTGCATCAAGCAATACGAAGATTAATTTGGCTCTGTTTTTTTATTTCCTTTAAAATTGTTTTCTCTAAAATTCATATTGAAAATGTTACTACGGCACTCGTTAAACTGCTTTGAAGCTAGACTGAAAAATTTTGCCACAGTTAAAAATATACAAGCTTGCAGTCCTTCACGCCATATCAGTTATGTACAAGGCCAGGAACCGGAACCAAAAATACGTGAATATTTCTATTACATAGATCATGAAGGCATGGTAAGGCGTTTTATAGCAAGTATTAACTATTAATTTCCATTAATTATTTTACCCTGCAGCTTTTTTTGGATGATGCCAAAATGAAGAATTTCACATCTTGCTTTAAGGAAAAGAAATTTCTAAAATTTTTCTTTAGTCGTGTAAAATTGAATGATACGAAACGTTTCAGTGAACACTTTCCATATCTTTCATTGTGCGGTCGGGAAAGAAATTTTATACGCTGCGATGATACTCCAATTGTGTTTACACACGTTTTGTCAGATGACAAGGGTAAACCCTCTAATGACATTTTTTTTTTAAATTCTTATACATATGTATGTACGCTTGTAATCTTTTATGCAGGCAATGACCGTTTGTCCTATGCTCATGCAGCAGATCAACTCACTACAGATTTTTTGCCACATAAAATTTATATGAATCCTCAAACTGGACGTGTTTATCATCCTGCTTGGCCAAAAGTGGGCGGTATTGGTCTGATTCGTTCTAAGTTAGCTATAGAGTTGAGTCGTAATTTTGAATTTACCAACGGCGAATTGGAACCACCAACACATTTCACGTGGCGTGGTCAGCGTTGGCAATTGGAAAATGATTGGGTAGCACAAACGCAACGCTTTGGTATGTTTGAAGAGTAGGCAAATAAAGTGTAATGTAATAAAGTTTAAAAACAAATTTAATTTTTATTTTTATATAAATCTTAGATAAATTATTAACTATAATAATACATTTGTTATTTTGTGAAGAAAAAGTAAAATTTTTAATATATATAATCATAAGTTAACTACTCAATACTCAATGGTTTGAATTCACCTTCCTTCACCCATGACAGACCATTTGTGGCTACTGTTGGACTTTCAGGCAATTCCTTGCCTGTGCAAATACGCTCTCTTATTGGTCCGTGTACATCGGCATCGAACTTCTCAAAGACTATATAATGTGGATCTTCAGTGGGTGGTTCATCGTAGATACGTTCCTTGCTAGACAATGCACAATCTTTCGCACGTGCCATAAATTCAGCACGGTTTTGCGTAAGCAATTCTGCTGCCTCAGCATTATTATATTTGGCACCAGCGGCAGCAAGCCGTGTACACTCAATGGGATCAACAAATATAGCCTGTATATATTTGAGCAATTGCCAAATGTGATCTTCGCCGCTGCGCCAATATGGGAAGGCACAAGAAATATCCAATGAACCGGTATAAGGACAGATGAGCGGGTGTATTATCTCATTTTGGAAGATAACAGTCTGAAAGTAAAATTTATTTAATCTAATTGCAGAAATATACTAAAATTTAAATTATTACGGGTAAAGACTTATCGTCAGGGAAGTTATCAGGTAAAAGTATAGTGAAACGAAATACTGCATCAATGTAGAATCCTTGCCTCACAAAGATTACGCCAAACCATACTGTAATCAGTTGAAAATTATTAATTTACATAAACGCTATGTTTAATTAAATATGTACATTTGTTTTTGAAAACAACTTACATAGTGAATTTCCATATGAAGGTATCACATAGACTCCGCCTATTTTTTCCGATTCAATCATTTTGCTTTAAATGGAAGGATTAATAATAATGGAAAGTAAACAATATACCATGGTACTTACTATTCTGCAAGCACTTTATATTCTTGCTGTATCGTTGTCAACAGTTTATCTTCTCCTTTATGTGCGTCTAGTGTCATTTTAAAAATTTAATTGTTAATAAAAACTATTTGAGCAAAATAAAGTTAGTAAAGCAACATTAGATAAATAAATTATAAATCAGCTGTTTGGTAAACGGGGATGTGTTTTTCGTACTGAATGCATGGCAGGGATAGCGGAAACAGCTGACAGTTCTATGCTAAACAAAGATATTTGCATATTCTTAAATATTTAATTAAGACATTTTGAAACTTCTTGCATTAATTAAGTTTTATTTACGTATAAAATCACGATAACGATTTAGAAACTCTAAAATAGGTTATTTCATAATGTTGGTCTAAGCGGAAGTTACCATTTTTTAACATAATACACTTTCCGTCCGTGCAGTTGCAACCCTGTTTTGATAAAAAACTTTTACATAAGGCCATTGAACACAGCTCTGCCATATGTTTACTAAAAAATGTCAAAAGCAGCAGTAATAGCTATTTGTCCAATTGTCCATTAAAACAAACACCATAAAAATTGTTCATAGAAGGTATGATATATCATATATACATTTTTTGTTTTTAATAATTTAATTAGTGAATAGCTTGTATGCTTCTCATATTTTAGATTTACATTGGTAGCAGTATCTGTAACCGGATGTGCATTAACATATAACGGTCTTCTTAAAACTGAAATATATCTAATAAACTTAGATTTTCTGAATGCTGCCGAAACTAGCATTGAAGGCCAGTGAAACACAAAGCATTGAATTTGACAGCAATCAGCAGCAGTTACTCAGTATTAGTAATAGCAAATTCGTTATACGCTAATTTACGGATTAACAACAACTGTCAAGAAACCCGAATGTGATTGTGCGAAAAACAAAAAAAAAAACAAAAAAAAAGTACAAATTTGCATCATCAGCAATAGGGCTTAATGTGAGTAATAAGTAAAGCTTAGTTTACAGTAACGAAAGTAGTTAAAATTAAAGCAAAATGAGCGCATCTATCATAGCAAATTTATGCATCTACATACTAACGTGGAATGTGGGTACTCATCATCCCGATGATATTTCCATGACAAATGCATTGTCGCTCAACGGAACAACAGCCTGTCCAAATCACCAGTTGCCGGACATCTATGTTGTAGCTTTGCAGGAAGTTAGTATTCATGCTAAAAATCAATTTCTCAATATATTCCATGATGATCCATGGACATTTAAAATTGCTGCACATCTTACACCATTCGATTATATTAAAGTGGAAACAGAACAATTGCAAGGTATACTGATTATGATGTTTGCACAACCCAAACATGAACCACACATTAAAGATGTGGAAGTGCAGAGCACACGTACAGGCTTGGGTGGTTTATGGGGTAACAAAGGTGCTGTAAGCATACGCATGAGTCTCTACGGTACTGGTGTGACATTTGTTGGCGCACATTTAGCTGCACACGACGAAAAGTTGAGTGAACGTATCGAAGACTATAATCAAATAGTGAATCATCATCATTATAAAACACCAAAATATCGCAGCATTTTCGATCATGATTACGTTTTCTGGTTTGGTGATCTGAATTTCCGTTTAACTGGCACCGACCAAGCATGGGATATACGCAATTTAGTGGAGCAGGGCAAGTTGGAGGAATTAATTGAACGTGATCAACTATCTTTGGCACGTACTACAGGCAATGCATTCGCTTTACTCACCGAGGAGTTACCTACATTCGCACCAACATTCAAATTCATCGAAGGTACATCCGAATATAATTTGAAAAGACGTCCAGCATGGTGTGATCGCATATTGTATCGTGTACAAGAGAATCGTTATCCAGATATAATTTTGAATATAACTCAGTTATCATATAAATCACATCCGGACTATACACTTTCTGATCATAAACCCGTCTCGGCGGAATTCCTTTATAAAATCGAAGCGCAATCGAAGACTGATGATGAGCTATATGAGTTAACGCATGGCGGCGGCAGTACCGAAACCCCTCTAGCTAGTGTAACTATCTTATTTGTTACAGCTTTATTGATATTCTACTAAAATCTCGCAATACAAACTTGTTTGTATTTATTTTTTCTTGTTTGTCTATCTGCAGTTTGATAGCGAAAACGCACGGCTCGCACCAATATATTAAAGCAAAAGCAAAATAACATATATGTACATATGTAGCAAAACCGTTTACAAAAACAAGAAATTATAAACAACAAGTCTGATAAGGTTCAAATGTTTAACAGCGTGATAAGTGCCAAAGTGCCCAGCAAACGAAAGTATGCAACGCCATTACACATACATATGAATTTTAAACAATTTTATTAGACTTTTCTGTTGGTGTTGTATTGAAAATTTTAAAAACGTCCACTTTTATGGTATATTTTCTTTATTTGTTTAACTGAATCTCAATTATTCCGTTTATTTATATGTTCGAATTTTTGTCTTTGGCTTGAATGTTTGCTTTATTACATTTTTTTTAGATCTAAGTATATAATGATTATAAAAAATTTATTTTTTTCACACTTTTTAAATGACAACTATACTAACAGTACCTTCAAAAACTAATTTTTTGGCTAATTTTTATTAAACTACGCTCGTAAAACTCACTCTTATGCTACAATAATACACTCTGTAGTGTTGGATATTAAGTACTTTTTTTTAAGACAATATATAAAACCACAAATACATCGCTATAAATGCGGAAAAATGTATATATACACATAATATAGTTAGCAGCAAAAAATATAAATATATTAAATGTTCAAATAATGCGCGAAAAAGGCTCAGATATAAATAATATAGATTTGTATTAATACTTATACTAGTAAGTTCAAACTTAAGTATATTTATAAAATAGTAATGAAATTTGCCTTCACTTGAAAAATGTTCACATATCACATTGTAGCGGTCAAATGAAAATTCTCGAAATATTTTTAGTAGTATATTGTAGCAAATCGTACATGCATACATACAATATTGTATAAGTGACGTAGCGAATTATTTTTTTATACATACTCATTTATATTGAAAATGTAAAGTAAAATAAAAATGTATAACGCAATTATATAAAACTAAATAAATGATAAATAATCCAAAAATATATACATACAAATAAATATTTGTTTACTTCATTAAAACATATCTATAATACTCGGTGATAATTAAGCGGAAAACGTGCGCTTCAATTAAAAAAAGCCACGAATATTTTGCAGCTGTACATGCATACCAGCACTTACATACATGTAAAATAGTGTTCCACGTCTGTTAGAGAGGAATCAGTTCGCTAGGGCTATACTATTGGTATGTTTTTGTAAACATTCCCCACCTAGTTGTTGCCGAGCACCACAGTTAGTCAAATTTTAAGTTCGTTGGGAAAACATTAAATCGTCTCTTTCTATAAAATGTTCTACATTATCCTACAAAAATGTTTTCTCCAAATTAGTTCAGGAAGTACTGTGGAGACAACTAAAAGCAATTGTCTTTCTTTCTGCATTTCACTCCATAAGGCAATTCTCCTCATCCATTGTGCGGTGTTCGACTTGCTGTTTTTCTTTCGAATGCGGCTAACAATCGTTTTAAAGCGTAATTTGTTCTTCTTCTCATTTTATATTATATAAAATATGGTTTTCAGTACATTTTACGCTCTTCTCATCAGCACAATATCATCTGATCTTCAAACGGTGACAAACTACTCTGTACAGTTACTTTTGCTGCCTTGGAAATCACACCAGGAGCTTCATATCACACCCGATCACATTAAATTGCTTCGGATCACGTCCAGTTTATATGATATGATTCATAACACATCATATCACTTCACTTCACAGCACATCATATCATATCATATCACATCTTATCACACTATAACATATCACCTTACTTTACATCAGATCATATCATACAAATATCACATCTCATCACATGATATCATATCACTTCACTTCATATCACATCTCATCATATTATAACATATCACTGTACTTCACTTCACAACATATCATATGATATCACATCATATCATACCACATCATATTATATCGTATCGTATATTGCCTCACACATATCACTTCTCATCACATTATATCATATCACATCACATCACATAATGTGAAATCACATCAAAACACGCACATATTATATCTTATCACACTGCACACATATCACATCACATCACATTATGTCATATCATATCACATCACAACACATCATATCATATCATACCACATCACCTACAATAAAAAGAAAAAAATGTGATTTTTTATAGAATGCAGACCTTTTATGTTTCAATCTTCATAGTATAGAAAGCGCAACCAATAACATATGTTAGGCTCATTCCATAAGCAAGAAGATTTCCTAAATCATTTGTAATATTGTCATAATTGCTTGAATTTATTATATTATATTATATTAATTTATTTGGCTTTTCTTTCATAAAAACTAATGTGCACATATCAAACAAACAGTAAATAACAAAGTGCACGTGCACTTTACTTTGTGTGATTTACCTCTATGTTTTTGTATTATTTACTCTACATATTTGTGTTGACGCTAATAAAAAGCGTACACAATGTTCAAACAAAGACATATATGGTGTTGTTCGAAAACAAGATTTTCATTCGTATTGATTTCTAGATATTGAGCGATATCGAGCGCTGTGCGCAAAAAAAGACGATTTTCGATTTTTTTATCTCTATATATGTAAATTTGTTTACATAAAATTTATATATTGCCATATATTTAGTACATAATTTTTATGTATAATTTATAATATTTTATTTCGTTTTTTAACATAATTTTCTTATTTTTTTAATTTATTTTGCTTTTTTTTTGTTTACCTTATTTATTTTAATTTATTTATTTATTATTTATTATTTTTATTTTCTTAATTTTAAAATTTTTTATTTTACTTAATTTTTTTTTCTTTATTTTATTTCATTTTGCTTATAATTTTTAATTATTATATATTATTTCATTTTTTGTTTTATTCGGTTTTAACTCATTTTATTTTATTTTATTATTATCTCTTCTTAAAAATATTTTTATTTCTTATTTTATTTTGAATGAATTACGACTATATTGAATTATTATATTTTATTTTATTTTATTTCATTTTACTTTATTTCGTTTTATATATATTTATTTTATTCTATTTCATTTAATTTTACTTCATTCCATTTTATTTCATTTGATTTAATTTCAATTAATTTTTTAAATTTAATTTAATTATTATTTGTTTGTTTATTTAATTTTTTGTATTAATTTCTTTTATTTTTAATTTTATTTATTATGTTTATTTGTTTTTAGTTTTGTTTGATTTTAATTTATTTTCATTAATTTTTATTTATTTATTTTTCTTAAATTTATTTTATTTCTTATTTAATTATTATTTAAATTTATGTGTTTTTTTATATTTATTTTACCCTTTTAATTTTATTATTTGTATTTTATTAAATTTATTTTGTTACTTATTTCAATTTAATTGATTTAATTTTTATATTATATTTTTTTATTCTATTTTATTTTATATTTATTTAATTATTTTGGTTCATTTTATTTTATTTTTAATTTTTGCCTTTATTTTATTTTAACTTTTTATTTTTTTAATTTTTATTTTATTTAAATTTATTTTATTTCATTTAGTTTAACTTTTTTTTCTATTTATTTTTGTTTATTTTGTTTCATTTTCTTATATTTATTTTTTATATTTTTTTAAATTTTTTGTTTTATTTAACTTAATTTCTGTATTTTTACTTTTACATTCTTGTTTCTGTATTACCCTTTTCTTATTCTTTTGTTTGCGATATACAAAAATTTATAGCATGAGTTAGACCTCTAGATTTCACCAACTGATTAGACAATCTCAAGAGCCACATTAACTTCACAAATAGACACACACACATACATAAGAGGGAGCATAGTGCAGACTTTTTGGCTACGGGGATCCACCAGTGCAAAAGTCGCATTATGTTGTATGGTATTATATATAACAAATAATAAATTGTATTACATTAATAGACTAAAGTGTTATTTTTTTGTATAAAGTGGAAAAAGCACTCATACAAAATGCTAACACACGATTTGAGGTTATGTTCGTAGAGAAAAATGTCAAAATTATTAACATTTATTTGTCTGAGGAGTGTCAATTAAAAAAAAAAGTTATAAACATGTATATATACTTGTATAATATATTTTATATTTTTTTATTTACATATTTTTTGGCAATTTATAGCGTAGCGAATTTTGATTTTATTCGAATAGTAACAAGTATTAGCAGCTTCTTTAAGTTCTGTATAAGTGATTAAGTACTTTTTGACCGCTTCTATTAAGACATTAATGAAAAGGAGAAAGAAAGTTTTATATTTGCTTTTAATACATTTTTTTTTTGTTAATTTTTCTTAAAATAGTAATTTTTTAGTTACTTCAGTTCTCCATTAAACCATAAATATCTTTCAATTATTTCCTTTATTGATTTGTGTGAGTGCGTCAGTAATCGATAATAAAAGTTTAATTTATGGCTCCAATGGGGGAAATTTTTGTACACGCTGCGGAAAAACAGAGTAAAAAAATTTTTTGCGTATAGCATCGAACTTTTTATGGGCTCTAAAAATTCAAACCAAAAAAAAAATATTAGTTTCAATCATTGAAATATTTTTTTGGATGAGCCTCTGGCCTCTTTTGGTGTCCGGAAAAATATAAAATAAATATAATATTTATATTTGAAGAGGCCGAGGGTGTTCAGAAGCGAAAACCTAGTTATATTCATTTTTCACGAAAGTTTCACTATTCAAAACAGTTTTGAATAGCGCGAACCTAGGGATAATCTCAACTCTTGAGCGGTTATCAAAGAAGTATGGGGTGGGCCTATGTCGTGATGGAAGATTATGTCTTCGAAATTGTCCAATGAAGCGCTTTATTCCTTGATTTTTTCTTTCATTTTTGGTTGTTTGAGAAAATAGTCGTTCACATCAAGAGCTTGGTTCCTTAGAAGCAGCTTAAAGTAGGATACTAGAAAAAGAAATTCCATCACGCTTTTCTTTTAGTGATTATTTCCTTGCTATGTGGGCTGTTAGAATTCATTTTGCTTGTTCTGTTATCGATTTTTCGTAATTTTTTGTACTACTTTATCGTAACCAATCCACTTTCCATCACCACATTAAGATTCTTTAAAGAAATATAGCGATTTGGTTAACATTTAGCTGAGGGTCGCTCGGTATGGTGAATTTCTTTTAATTCGTGAGTTCCATCGTAACCAAATTGTTATAAGTGCAAGCAAAGGGTTAAACTCGTTTTATCGAACTTCTTTGCCAAATCTCGATAGTTTCGATTAATGCCTTTACTTTTTTTGACATCAATAGTGGAATACGAAAAATACGAAATATATAAAACTTCAAGCGATCTTTTCCTTTTTCAAAGTTTGAAGAGACCCATGAAAGGAGAGTCGTGTCGATGATTGAGAAGGTAAAAACCGAATCACTGAAGGACGACAGGAACATACCAAAAAGTGCGTGTCGAAACAACTGCAAGGAAAGGAAAAAAAAAAGTGAGTTATAACTGAGAGAGGAGATGCACCTAATTTTTTGAGCAAACCTCGTATTCATTATCACCTTTTTTAAACTATATTCATTCATTTACGACATGCGCTTGTTTGTTATGAATAACTTAAGAAAGTGTGAAAAACTTTAAAATGTTTAAATATTGACTGAAGTAGTTATTGTCGAGGTGGTGAGAGCGAGAAATACTACAATGTTATTCAACAGCATAACGCGGCTCTAAACTATTTAAAAATGCTCTAAAACTACAATTTCACGTCTTTTTTGTATGACAAAAAATATTGCTTTCGAAAAAATTGCTTTTTTTTAATCAAGCTGTTCAAAATTTGGAGACTTAACCACCTTAACTGAACTAAATCTCTAAATTTTTATACTTTTTGTTAATGCTGGTTTTGGGTTCTTGGAACAGAGTATTTTTGTTTTCAAATATCATAGAAAATTTTTCAAAATTCACTACAAAAATTTACAACACAAAGCGGAAAGGCCTAAGAGGTTAGTAATGCTGCAATTAAAAAAAAAAACATTCCAACCATTTCAAAACAACTCCATTTCCTTTTATTTGTTGTTGCTTTCAACATCACGATTCTCTACACACACGGCTTAACAAACGAATTCGTAACGGATGCTTCAACTACAAATGAAAAATCGAAACACCAGAAGATGCTTTTGCGGTGAACCCCATAGAAATTTGTTTAAAAATATTAAAGTCCAATTTTTTTCTCTAATTCACCGCATAGGGAAATGAACTTAGCATTTATTTTGTTGGATCTATAGTGAAACCGGTTAGTTTTGTGCTAAAAAAAAAAAAAACAAATAAAAAATTCAATATTGAATAGAAGCAATTACTAATACTCGTATGTGTTGGAAATTGAGCATTTCTCGTGATGGCTGATTTTCCTCTACCTGCAATTAAGTTTGCTTAGAAATCACGAGACTTTTATTTTTACAACTCACTCACTGACCTCACTGACTCATTAGTTGAGGTTAGGATTTATTTGTTGTAGTCACTTGATGACTTGCCATTTAATGAGTTATTAAGTGAACACTATTAATTTTAAGCCATAAATATAATGTCAATTAGCCGTATTGTATCTCACAATCTCAGAACTGACATCATACGTTCAAGTGTCATCACATTATTTATTGTAAGCCTGAGAGTCGAAGAGGTGAGCGCTTCGCTTGTGCTACAATTAGTCAAAAATATAGCGACTCAGCTTTTACAATTCATCATATGAGAACGCAATCAATATGAAAAATTATCACCGATAAACAATGCCGTTACTGACATGTGTTTCCTTCAAATTGGCTCAGCTGATGGCTCGCAGCTGGCAATATTTCACCGATGCATGCAACGTCGATAACTATTGTCAACATATCCCTCGTTCAGTCGAATGGTACGGCTGGGAGGTATGTAAAATGGCTAGTTTCGCACTGCTTACGCTGCTTCAATATTATTTCTCACTTGCCAATGTTGCCTACATTGTACAAAAAAACATATTTACTCAAATCTGAGTTCTTTAAGGGATTAAGAAACAGTGCACTAACCACAAACCCCTTTGGAATAAAATACTTTCATGCCAATTCAGTAAATAAAAAGCTTAAAGGGGCTATGATGAGACAGAATCGTCAGTTTTTTCCAATAGGTCAGCGCCCAGTTCACTTACCGGAAAGAAAGTTACTCAAAACCAGTATATTTCTTCTTTCTTTGAAAATTTGAAGTGAGTCCGAGTTGATTAATTTAAATTATAATTTTTGAAATTTGAAATTTTTGTTGTTGAAATTTTCTTACCAAGTCGAAACATAATGTAATGATGCCATATTATTACTTAAAAAAAAAAATGATTTAGTCGGGGGAAAATTATTGAAAATTCCTTTTCATACCCTAACTAACCAGTTAAAATGTCTCAATATTCATGAATCTTTCAAGAAATTTCCCATTTTGCGTTCACGTCGGGCACTTATGGCAACTTGAGTAAGTGGAGGCTCTTCGACATATTCGAGTCCCTCAACGAGTATTGATGTGGCTTAGTGGATTTCAGTAGAAAAGACTTATCCAAAGAAAAAGAATTGCTCAATGGGCAAAAGATCGCTTGGCAAAAGATGAGAATTTTGATCGAAAAATCATCTTTCCAATAATTTTCACTTAGTTGGCTTAGTTAACAAGCAAAACCGCCATATTTGGGGCTCAGAAAATCTAGGAGTGACTGTTTGGTGTGGCATGTGAACCGGAGGAGCTGACTTTAACGTGCCATGCTTGGAGGTTAGTTGTTTAAAAATGTAGAAAACTTTTGACATAAACCGAAACCTGCGATGTGATATGGCCGGCTTCCAGCTGCGTTTCGACTCCGTTAAACTTCATTTTGTGGCAAACTGTTAAAGATAAGTGCTAGATCAACTGTTCTGAGATTATTCGTGACTTGAAACAAACAATCGAAAATGTGTTGAAAAATTGTATCGAAAGACTGAAGAAAAAATTTAATTTATATGAGATTGAACTCATCACAAATAGCTAAAAATAAATTTGAAATTTTTTTAAAATAATTTCAATAATATCGCTAGCGGGAGGCATGAAATCATAACCAGTACGTTATTTTCGGTAATAGTGATGGTTAAAGGTTTTCAATTTCGAATTTGACAATTTTTCTTTATTTTTATTATAATGGATAATCTGACAATTGACATTTCGTGAGGCGTTATCATGTTAAAAATAACGTTGGTAACATAGTTAACACAATGAAAGATAAAATAGTCAGTGACAAAATGCAAAGTATTCCAATTTTTGCTAACAACAACAGTGCAGTAGCTAATTTACATACACAGAGTTGCAGTTTTCCTACAGGGTAGCTCATATCGCATGCCATATGCATATGCACGCGCACTATATGCGATTATTCAATATTAATTTTTATGTGTATTTTTTTAAATATATATTTATTGCAATAAACAAGTGACGTCACTTGAATAAAACTGTAAATTAATAACAAGAATAAGAGAAACGAAAACGATAAAAAATGCACGAACCACAAGCATGCAGGAGTGATGCAAATATCATACGCTACATACATACATATAGTAAATTCATTAATATGTTTATAACTGCGTGTTTGAGTCAATGAATGAACCAGTAGAAGGCAACCCCAAGCTGCGCTCAAATTTACATAGTATACGTAATAATAACAACAAATACATGTAACAACCGCAGCATGCGGTACTTTATTGATGGAATTTGTCATGTGTTTTTGTTGTTGTTGTTGTTTTTGGAGTATGTTATTTTTCATGATAAATTTTCAGTATGCAAAATCAATAATTCTTTAAAAATTACTTCTTAATATGTACAATTTTTATTGAAAATAAAATACAAAAATATATTTTTTAAGGGTTTAGGTGGTTTTGAAAATTAAACAAAAATCAATTTTTTTATCTTATTAAATTTTAAAATATGTTTAAAATATTCTATTAAAATTTCAAATCGATTGGAGTAAAATTCTAAGAGATAGACTCTTTGTAAGTACCGCCCATCAGGTCATGCCTGTGTCAATTTGAAACTTTCGGCGCGTTTATTTCAAAACCCAATTTTTTTAGTCGGTGGACACGATTTCTCGAAAATTTATGAAACGATTTTGTTCAAATTTGACACATATGTATCTTTGTAATGGCATTATCTATTCATTGAATGAAGAATTTTTTTTATTACAACTATTTTTTTCGAGCCAATGCCTGGCGAAAATTTGCTCAAAAAATGTGTTTTTTTTTTTTGTTCAAAGTCAGTCAAAAATTCAAATTTTAACTTTTGGTTTTTTCCTTCGTCCAATAACGTGTTGAATCCATGTACTAACGAAATATTTTTGGGTTTTTTGATTTTACATGAACCAATAATGAGTTATGCTGTCCACGGCGAGAGCATTTTCTATTGAGATGTCAAGAGAGATGAGGTACCAACGGATGAGTTTTCGGAATTATTGAATAAAAATTTCACAAAAAACTGTTTAAATATGTATCTTTGATATGGTGAATTGTTTGAATAAAATATATGGTTGTATATATATAAAAAAACAGTGAAATATCCTTTTAACCTCTGAAACCCATCTAACCCCTGAAAACAATACCAAGAAGTTCAGCGAAAACAAAAACGAAAACAAAAACCGAAAACCTCAACAAAACAGCTGTTCCAACAGTTATTTAAAAAGACAATGTTATACATATTTATACATATTTGCATTTTACGCTTTTGTTTGTAAATATTTTATAAGAAACATTTTCTCTCTCTTTCTTTGTTCCCCAAACTCAAATGTATTTTTAATTAAATGCACGTGAATCTCTCATTGTGGTCTTTAAATAAAATAAATTGGTGAAGTACAGTTAAAACAATGCGTTTTTAATAATAAATGAAATATTAAACAAAAATATAATTTTTTTTAAATTTTTTTTTTTAAATTCCTGAGGTGTTTTTGTACTGGAGCAAATCAAATCATTTATTTGTGAGAAAAAAATAAAAATTTACATATATTCGGTAATTAGATACAGCAACTTGTATGCCAACAGGTTTTAATCTAGATTTTGAGATTTTTGTCTGACAAAAAAAAATTATATAAATTCTTACTTTTTTAGAAACCAGCTTCAATCAAAAGGAAAGTACTGTCTCGGATGAGAAACCACACTTTTGAAAACGACCACTGCAAACGTTTGACAGTTTAAAGCGTCTCTTAATTGGAAAGGTCCCGCTGCCCAACAGCTTGATGTACTCATAATACCAATGACTGACATCAGCACCGTCCGTGAATTACGATGAGACGGAAGAGGCAGAGAAATTAGTAGGTCCTTTTGTTAGGTACTATATGTGTGATTTTCGACCGAGCTGTTCCTCCACTTCGTGGTGTGCATCTTAATGTTTTTCCAACAAATATAGATATCTACTGTTTATTCTTAGCCATTCAGAGGCTGAAGCTGAAGGATTTTCATGTGGAGCTTTTTATTTATTTATTTTTTTCAGCAATTATTTATTGCATTTAAATTCATTTTCTATCATTTTGCGTGCTAGTCAGACTCGGAATCGCATCCGTGAACTTCTGCATAACATTACGCACTGCTAACCAGTCGTATATTGCAGCCGCAGACAGCCGACTACTACGGCGCACATGTTAAGGAGCGCTAATTTGGTGTTAGATTTGTGGTGGAGGGGAGACTCAGTCGCCGAGTTCTGTCATACGCCCTGGCGGACAAATATCTAGCCACAATCCGCATCAAAACGAAACTCTTCAACGAACAGAAGCACAATGTGACCTAATATGCCTCTTATGAGCGCTGTCCCAAAATTGTGCTTAGCGACTTGAATGCTAGACTGGGTATTGAAGTTATCTTCAACACTTCATGACAAAACTTCCCCAAATGAGTGGAGGCTGGTCGACTTTGCCGGCGTTCGAGATATTTTTAACTGTAATTCTAGATTCCAAGAACACAAGAAAATTCATCAAGCTAATTGACTGTCTTCCGAAGGAAAAACTCGCAACCAGTTCGATCATTGTTAAAGATGACGCAGGCATGTCTCTAGTGTGCCTTTAGATGTGCGTACGCCCTGAGAGTACAAACTCGACTCGGATCATAAATTGTCGCAGCTAAGCTACGCGCACTCGCTTTTGTGCAGCAAGGAACGCCCGTCTAAAAATACCGGGAAGATACGAAGCTGCAATCGCAGCAAACAGAGCAAGCCAGTTTTTCGCTCGACCTGCATTCCTGCTTTCTACAATCTATTGGTCTACGACATTACCCAAAGAAAACAGAGAAAGAGGAGAGAAAAAGAAAGACTGCCTACCAAACAACGTGAAGTTCACTGGAACGTGCTGTAACGAAAAGTTATCGAGAGTTGAAGAGGGAAGCGAACGTGAAGATCTTGTGAAGCTAGCCGACAGGGGCAATGATCGAAAATTCTATGAAAAAAAGCGAGAAATAGAAAAACATCAAAGCAACAATACAAAACGATTAAATAATTCTAGTAGTAAAAAAATATATGTATATAATTAAACAAACAAAAAAACATTCTATAACCTCCTTGCGTAACCTAAATAGCGGGGAATCACTCTTTACACAACTGCAACTGCCTTATTTTCACACTAAATTAAACAAAAATCGTGAACAAACTAGTCTATATGTATTATACATACAGAAATATTTGTTTTTGAAACATTTTCATTTCTAATTTTCTGAGAATATAACTTAATTGAGAGAATTATAGGATTTTTACTAGATATTACGGTCTAAGCTAGCTAAGTCTGAACAGCGAAATCGATTTTAAATCGATTAACAAAAATGTTTACAGTTGACAGCGATATCATATTAAAAGTGCCGTCAGTCATTGCAATTGATTAATTGCATGTCAAAATGAAAAAATTTCGAAATTTTATTTCAAGAGCAGTCACACGCAGCATAAAAAATTTCATGGAAATTGAAATTCAATTTTGGAAATTTTACACAATTTAATTTGACAATTTAATTTGACTGACAATACTCAAATCCTTTGACAGCACTTTCAATAGATATATGAATTGCTAAGGCAGCACGATTAATGGGAAATATCATTTCAGAAATCAAATTGCAGATAAACGAGCCTAATCAATTTTTGTTACCGCAATTATGTGTATGAAATGAAATTGCAGAAAATAGTTTTGCAGTTCAAAATTGAATTTTTTTTACAGCAAAATGTATGAACGAAAGAAAATTGCGGGAAAATTGCTACGTTTGACGGTGTCTTAAGGCTATGCAGTAATTTTATCATCAATCGGATTAAATTTTGAAGTTCAAACATTTAAAAATAAAATTTAGCTTACAATATTGCTTAGCATTCAATGTAAAGTTTTTAAAACAAAATAAAAATTTTGTCACTATATAAATTAAAAATTAAAGCTACACACCCATCAGTGGAAAATTTTCGCGCTTGCATATTTGTAGAATTAATTCTGGTAGCAGCTCGCGTGTTGCACTCGCTCTTCACTTCCTAAGTAAACAAATTATAGTAAAATAATAATAATTGTAATTAAATTTTATGCGCTTGCAAAAAATCTTCTCACATCACAATAAATACCGTTAATTACTATCGATTATCTTACTCGTGTCGGTATTTTACCGGCGGTAAATTTTTCTTCTTCAATATTTTTTTGCTTTTCTTTTCACTATTTGTTTTTCTTTCTGCTTCTTTTTTAACATTTTTAATAGTTTTTTATTAACTTTTTTTAAATAATTTTTATCAGTTTTAAAACTCAATATTAAAACTGTTAATTTGCCTAATTTCAGCTTTCAATTTGTGCAGCGTAAAAGAAAATACAAACAATTAAAAATATATACTAAGAAAAAACATATTAAAAAGAATATTAAAAATTTTTTTTTGTGATAATAACAGTTCACACACCTGAACAAACGAGTTTAGGTGGTTCACAATATTTTCTTTTTCTTTTTTGCATTTCATTTATCGATACATCAAGTTAATAGCCATAATTAAATGTAATCAAAAAACAAAAACGCGCAGAAATCACAGGTGTTGACAGCTGACACAATGAGAAAGTCTTAATTGATTGTTGTTCTACATATAGAAATAGTATTTAAGCGTGTAAAATTTGTGATATCGGCGAGCTTCTGCATAAACTAAGTCTTAAGGGGTTAGGCCACTGTAGAGGACGACGAAATAGGCCTTTTTTGAGATTTTTTTTTCGGGAAAACTATTAAATAAATCTGATTTTTGACAAAAGGCATTTATTACACATGTAATTAACTGCTTATAACTATATTTTAAGAAAACTTAATCTAAAAATGGCGGCTATACAGCGTTCTCCCTACGATGTCTCCATTTTTTCGGGAACTACAGCCGGACACACACCCCCTGTAATTTTTTTATTCCAAAAAGTTGTTGAACGCTACAAAAGTACGTAGAATTTTTTCAATTTATGCATTTTTGACAAAATGCCGGGTCTCTAAAGGAAAAAGTAAAAATTTGGTCTAAAAAATTGTTCGAAATTTGTTAATAAAAAAAAAAACTATGCAACATAAAAAAAAATCCTACTTACTTCTGTAGATAGTGTATTTCTGAAAATGTTGTTTAAATTTCAAGTGAATCGGTTGTAAATTGTTTGAGTTATGTGAAAAAAGCAGTTTTGAGATAAACCCGTTTAAAGTTTTGAGTATGTCTTACTGACTGAAACAGATGCTTCAACTAGAGTACGAAAATGGGGCATTAAGAAATTTTTATCTATCATAATCTTTCGGGATAACATTTTTGAGACCATAATGTATCATTTGAAAGAAAAAAATCATTTTCCGAAAATCCTAGAGTGGCCTCACCCCTTAATCTACACGAGTTGGAATATAATGAACAATTTTAATTTTTTTTTATTATATTTAATAATAAATAAAAGCGCTACAAGTTCTCGCTATTCATAGTAAATACATACATATGTTACATAAATATACTAAGCGGGGAAAATTCAGTGCAACGCACCAGATATTCTGCTGGAGAATAATACTTTGCTACTACATAGCCATAATACATCTTCACAGGAATACATTGTGGCGATTGCGGGGGTTGAGGCGCCATAAACAGTGAATTTGATTTCCTATGCGTATATTTAATCGCACTTTGTATGTTTTCTCTGCAATGACACACTGTACCAACGTGGCTTACTTTATTGTTATCGCCAATTCAGCAATGATAGAAGGGGATTCTTTTTTTTTTTTTTTGGTGGTCATGAAATTTCAACTGAAAATCCAGCTTATCAAATGAACGATGACTATATGGGTAGTACACAATTTTATTGTATTTACACGTGTAAAATAGAACTAAAAATTAAATACAGGGTGTTCACAAGACGCAGATAACGAAGTATTTTTTTAATGTTCTATACGGAAAATTAGAATGGAGGATAGTGGGTAACGCAGTAATTTTTTCTTGCATAAAAAGATAACAGCTGATCGTTCAGACTAGTGAATTCTATTGCACTCATTACTTCAATTTTTTCTTTTAATATTTATAACTTTTTTATTTTAATTTATTTTAATTTAATATATTTTACTTTTTATGTTATTTTATTTTTTTAAATTAATTTTACTTTATTGGATTTATTTAGTTTATATTTATATATATTTTTTATATTTAAAATTAAATTACTTTATTTTATAATATATTTTTTTTTGCGAACTAGTCCCTTCGATTTCAAATTTTCAGATTTGAAATTTTCGGTCATAAGTCCGACAAGAAACTCAGTCGAAAAACATCTAGGAGCCTGAAATTTGGTAATTTACAGACGTAAATTCAATTTTATAGTGTGATCCAAGAAGAAGTACTTTTTTCAATAGCCTTTTTTTGACAGATCACGTGGAATCAGCAGTCCATATTTCTTCAAAAATGATGCCGGTGAGAACGTAACCGTGAATGGCGACCGTTATCGCGCCATAACAACCGACTATTTGTTCATGAATTTGAAGCTCCTCATTTCCGCGACATTTGGTTTCAACAACAATCAATGGATTTATTGAGAGAACACTTCGGTGAGCAGATAATTTCACGTTTTGGGCCGGTCGATTGGCCACAAAAATCGTGTGATATCACATCGTTGAACTTTTTCCTGTAGGGAATTGTAAAGTATAAAGTCTATGCGGACAATCGCGCTTCGATTCAAGCCTTGGAGCAAAACATCACGCGTGTCATTCGCCAGGTACCAGTCGAAATGCTCGAACGAGTCATCGAAAATTGGACTCAACGGATTGACCATCTGAGGCCTAGTCGCGGCCAACATTTGAAAGAGATAATCTTCAAAAAATAAATGCCAAAGAATGTTCTTTCGGAAGATAATTAATATTTCCCATTAAATTTGAATTTTCTTTGTGTTTTTTCTTTAAAAAAGTAAGGAACCTCGAGATGGATTACCCTTTATATTGACACTGAAAATCATCGAAATCGAATTTTGCAATTTGAAAAAAATTTGATATGTTCATGAAAGCTACAAAGAACACGGCATGGCCGAAGACAGCCCCTCTTTCTGTTTTTTATTTAATTTGTTATATTCTATTTATTTATTTTTTATTATTTATTGTTTTTTTTTAATTCTGGAATCTAAAGATTTTTCACCACAACTCGAAGAAAATGCTCTTGAAATTTCAAGTAAAGACAGGTGACATATAGCTCGCTTTATAGCCATATACATATGTGCACAGGTATGTGTCATCACAAAAAGTAAAATATAAATTCTTGATAGGTTTTGTAAGAATGAAAGACACCAGATAAACAGACATAGATACATAGTTCCATTTATCAGTACTCCAAACAGTTATCGCGCTTGGTTTTGCTTTCCTAATGCTTATCGCACATTTGTAAGAATGACAAAGACGAAGCTCTTCTTTGGTAATATCATCGAACGCAGCGGCTTGTGGGTTAGATTTTGCGAATGATTTATTATTAGTGGCCTGTTAAATTTATATATATATGTATGCATATACATATATGTATGTATATATATTTAGGAGGGTGGCACAGATTTAGAAATACAATTTGCTCGAATTGCAGCTAAAGAGTGCGCAAATGGGTTGGAATATGTACGAGTATGTCACGTATACGCAGGGTCGTACCGAAAGTAACGAAAAAATCGGTATTTATATTTACATATAGTGTAAAAGTTTCTTTTGCATTGTTGCATCGCACATAAATTGCATAAATTGCAATATTAATAATCAGCACGTGCAGCGCCTAATGTCTCTAGTTCAAGGCAAATTCATACGACTTTAGAAACCCCACCAATTCTCTGCATTATTCCACATAACCCCAATTTTCGTCTTTACAAAAAAAAAAAAAATATATATATATATATATATAAATAAAAAATTAAAAAAAATATAAAAACAAGCCAATAAATAATTTTGCCAACACACACACACTCGTTGAATGCAAATAGTTAAATTCGCCGCCGTAGTAATTTCACCTCGTCCATTGCGCCTTGCATATTAGACCTTCGATACTTTATCGTATGTAATTCATAAATATTTTCCGTATTATACAAAAAAAAAAAAAAAATTGTAGATCAGTGTAAACAACGACTATAACGGTTAATATAAGCGTTAACTATGAGCACCAATCAGCAATTATTAGTTCCTTCATCAACGCGTGTTATCGATACTTCACGCACCACCTAGGAAATCGTTCCATCAAAGAGCGAGTTCAATTTCAATGCGCACAACAACAACAAAGAACACACGCATAGCGGTAGCAAATTTATTTATTTACCATACTTAAAATTTGTATGTGTGTCATGCGCTAAGCTGACGCGAAAAAGCTGTATTGCCATAGAAAATTTAAACAAAACAAACAAAAAAAACTTCCCCTCGTTAAAAGCTGTTCAGCGCGCTGCGGAAAAAATTAAAAAAAAATTATTATTATTATTATTAATATGTACGCCTCATATAAAAGCGCTGGCCCATGTTGAGCACTCATTCATTGCTAAATGAGCGTGCGGCGTTAAAGCAACGACGACGGTGCTGTGTAACATATACAAACATACGAGACAAGCATTGTAAATTCGGCAACAACAATAGAAAATATTTGTTTAGCAACGAACGCGGAAATATTCGGTATAAAATTTATACATTCATACATGCATACATACATACAAATGTGCAAATAATAAAATACAAACGCTTGAGGTGTAGCAATGCTGAGGTGAATCCCCCACGCGGCTGACGGCAACAGCATAAAACATTTAATTGCACATGTGTGTGTATAGCAATAAAAACTATGAGATAATAATAAAAATACAACAAAAAAAGTTGGATAGGAGAGCAACATTTGTGTTTGGTGTGTATGAATTTAGAGCGAGTTGCGCACATACTATGTACGAGTAAAAGCAAAAAAAAAAAATGAACGAATTGCATATGACAAAAAAAACTATTACTCGCCAATAGTGAAATATAAATTCATTTATTAATCAAAACAATTTGTGTTGAATAATTACGCAGAACATGCTGATTGATTGCTAAATGCAAAAACAATAACAAAATATAACAAAATATCAGCGAATTGATAGAGCAACCATACAAGGTGTTAATGAGTGTCAGCGAGGTGACTTCGGAACAGCATGACATTTGCAAATTGAACAATTGCGGAAGAGTAAAAAATATTTAAGAAAGTAAAGTGAAGAGAATTTCCAGACAAAAGGAGCACAACAAAAAAGTGTTAGTAGTGCACTGAAGAATACAAAAAAAAAAAAAAAAATTGTTGAAAATTTTAAAACAACATAAAAAGTGTGCAAACAACAAATTCACAAACAAAAAATGGGCATTGCAGTGAACGATCCAGCTGATCCTGCTGGTTATGATGATTGCGCCTACGTAAACAGCAAAAAGCCAAAAGCCGCTACATGCAACTGTGCTTGCAGTTGTGACAGCAAAAATGCCGGCAGCACCACCACCAGCTGCAGCAGTGACGGAAGCAGCGCCGCCACCAGCTACAGCAGTAACGGAGGCGGCAGCGGCAGTTGCTGCAGTAGCAGCATTAAAGACAATTGCAAACACATTGGTAACACGCTCACACTCACATTCGCCAACAACAATAGTTGCGCTGCAGCGTGCAGCTATCATCATAGCGAAGCGCAAACTCTCAGCATACCTTCGACGCCAATGCCAATCACGCGTCCAATCAGAGATTTAATTGGCAACTCGAAGGAATATCGTATTGAGAGTAATAAAAATGATTTGCGCATCATTGGCAATGGCAATCGGATACGTATCGGTTGTAATCAGGGTAATTTACAAATTATCGGTAATAATACAAGACTGAAAATCACAAATAATGCAGGCAGCATACGTTATACGGGTAATGAAGGACGCATTTGTTTGGGTAGTGATTCGAAACAACAAATAGTCGATTATATAGGTAATAATGGCAAATTGAAAGTGGTGAAGTCGTCCCAAATGTTAAGTGAACAAAATAAAAATCACAAACAAAAAATCCCCAAAGAAACAATGCTGGCAACGGAGATGACAGCGCATACGGAGAAAAATCTTGACGCGTCAGCAAAGGTCAGCGAGACAGCAGCAGCGTCAGCAACTACAAACAGCACTTCAGCATTTCCGCCGCATTCAACACCGCCGAAAAAGTTGAAGGTGAAATCAGCTTCATTTGGCGGTGATTACAGCGCACAATGGCGTCAATTTAATGAGTTGTTCGGAAAAAATGGTTGGCGTCAGTTCGCCGGCGCATCAATGCCGAATTTGAAGAGTGAAGAGGGGGCGCAAAACTATGTTGGCGATGGTAAAAAGGCTGAGCAAAATACTAAGCATAGTAAAAGTAGTAGAATGAATACGAAAAGCTGTAAAATTGATAGTAATATAAATATAGTGAGTAATTATGGTAATATTTGCATTAAGAACGCAGTAAATGTTAGTATGTAGGCGATAAAAGTGGGGTTAAATTGAGTATAAGTTGTTTAAGAGAAACTAGTATAAAAGTATAAAATAAAAAAAAATTATTTAACTCAGCTTGGGGAAACTATTCAAAAGTTGGGTTTGAAAGAAGCGTTAAATAAAAAAGAAAAAAATTGATTACTAAGCTCAGTTTGAAAAATAGTTGAAAGTTGAGTGCAAAAAGTGTAATTTTAAAAAGAAGTATTAATTATAAATCTCATATTTGAAAAAATTAGTAGTAAAAGTTGGTTTAAAACGAGTAAAAATTAAAAAAAAAATTGTCTAATTACAAGTTTTTGAATTTTTGACTTGGAAATTTAATTAAAAAGCGTATAAAATGTAATAAAAGTGCATAATTATTTTATTCAAAAAAAAAAAAAAAGAAAACAATAAAGTAATAATTAAAAAGCTCTCCATATGAAAATTAACACATTAAAATCTGAAATCTAGGAAATTGCTATTGAATTAAATACGCATGCTAGTCCTTACTATACAACTCCAACTGCTCATTATATTAAAAAAACACATAAAATTTAAAAAATAATTTTCGAAATACTATTTATTTATTTTTTATTGTAGTTAATGCCAACAATACCTCTTGCCTTGTGTTGCTAAGCTTAGTTTAAAATTAAGTTTTTCAAACAAAATAAAAAATATAGACAAATTAATTGAACGAAATGCTTGCTTAAACGATATTTAACTGAAATAAAATATTTATTTAAGTAAAATGGCTTACAAAAACTAATTTCAAATACCTCTAACGTCTCTTCTTGGAAAAAAATGTTCCTAAAAAACAAAACATAGTCCAATTGCAAGAAAAGAAAAAAAATTGAAAAGAAATAAAAATAAAAATTTTATAATAAAAATAAATAAAAATAAAAATAAATATAAAAATTTATATAAAAATAAAAATTAAAATAAATATAAAAATTAATATAAAAAAAAATTAAAATAAATATAAAAATTTAAAAAATAAAAAACAAAAAAATAAAATTAAATAAAAAAATTTAAATTTAAAAAAAAAATAAAATAAAATAAAAGTTGAAAATAAAAAGTAAAAAAAAAGTTAAAAAATAAATATTATTAAAAATAAAATTAAAATAAAAATAAAAATAAAAATAAAAATAAAAATAAAAATAAAAAAATAAATAAAATAAAAATAAAGATAAAACTAAAAATATATGTAAAATAAAAAAAAAAACAAAGAAGCGACAGAAATCACAGAAGCTATTTAATTTACACGCTTCAAAGAAAAGTATTATGACAATAACAATATCTATTAAGTACCTACATATGACCATGTAATACTAACAATGAAACAATATTGTATTTATAAACACGTCATACATACATGTACATATATGTTTGACCTTATAAGCGTGTACGAGTACATGCAGCTGATGAAATTTATCAGCTAAATAATAATTGAGAGCAATCATTTATATTATACTTACTGTTATTTAGTATAAATTACACTTCATATAAACATGTGACAAAAAGAAAAAAAAACGAAAAAAGAACACAAAAAAAAAAGAAATTATGTCATTCCATGAATGATTTGTAATAAAACAAAATTTCTATATGAATATCTTAGAACTTGTCTATTATTTAATGGAATTTTTCAACAATTCAATTAGCACCAAAAAAAAAAAACAATTTATTTGAGGTTATATATAAAAATTTTAACCAAAGCCGTAACCGCCCTTAATGATATTAATAAAAATAAAAAAAATTCCGCTAATAATTTATTAAAAACCGAAACCAAGGCAAGATTTGATAAATACTATGCGAACTGTGCACCATCAATTTCAATGGTTAAGAAGTATCTCACTGAGTTCCGTTCTGGTCGTCCCAGTACAAGTGACGCCGAAGAGGTCGTCTCGCCAATTATCGTCGATAAAATCTATAGAAAGATATTGGATGATCGAAGAATAAAAGTGCTTGAGGTGTCCACAAACTATAGGCAACTCAATTGAGTGGATACACCACATTTTACTTGAATATTTCGATATAAAAAAGCTATTCGCACGTTGGATGTCGCATTTGCTCAGACACGACCATAAGCGCAACCGTGTAACCAACGTCAAAGGAGTGTTTGGCGATGTTCAATCGCAATTCAAACGAATTTTTGCGCCTTTTCGTTAGCGTAGACGAAACATGGATCCACCACACCACACCAGAGACCTCAGAAGAGTCAAAAAACAAACATTTTATTTGGCAAAATTCATTTTTTTATTCAACATAGTTCTCTACAAAGGTTGATACGCTGATTATAGTGACCCCTCAACCTTTCGAAAACCATTTTTGTAGTATGATTTGTCTTTTGCTTCAAAATATATTTTAGTTTCGGCGATCAGTTTTGATTTTTGAGTTTTGAGAACAGAAAAGAGTCGCCGGGGGCCAGATCTTGAGAATGCGTTGGATGCGGAAGCAATTCGAGATCCAATTCAAGGATTTTTTCCATCGATTTCACTGTCTTGTGACACGGTGCATTGTCTTGGTGAAACAGGACTTTCTTTTCCTTTAAATTCGGCTGTTCACCGGCGATTTCGTTCTTCAAACGGTCACAATAACGCTATGTAATAGTCGCTGTTGATGGTGCTTCCTTTTTCAAGGTAGTCTATGATAATTATTCCATACGCATCTCAAAATACAGACTCTATAACCTTCCAACCGACTGTTGAATTTTTCCACGCTTTGGAGCTGTTTCATCGTGTGCAGGCCATTCGGATGACTATCGATTGGACTTCGGAGTGAAATGATGGAGCCATGTTTCATGCATTGTCACATATCGACGCAAAAAAATCGGGTTTATTACGCTTGAACATCTCCAAACACTGCTCCGAATCATCAGCTCGTCGTTGGTTTTGGCCAAAAGTGAGCTCGCGCGGTATCTACCTTGCACAGAGCTTTCTCATACCCAAATATTCGTGAAGGATGTGATGTATACGTTCAGTTGATCTCTTTGGAGTGCCTGTTATTTCATCCAATTTCCATTTACGGTCATTCAAAATAATTTTGTGGAATTTTTTTTAATTTTTCTTCGGTAACAACCTCTTTTGGGCGTCGACTGCGTTCATCGTCTTCGGTGCTCGTTTCACAATGTCTAAACTTGATATGCTGATCCTTGATAGTTGATTTTCCTGGGGCAGTGTCCGAAAACTCGTCATCAAGCCAAGCTTTTGCTTCAACCCTTCAAAAAGTAATATTTTATTAACACGCGAAATCCATTTTCCATTTTTATCCAGTTTTTTCACAATAATTAAAGTTACTTCACTCAAAATGCTATAATTCACAAACTAATGATCCGACAGCTGTCAAATTTATACACGCGTATTTTGAAGGTTAGAGCTAACTAAAAATCATATGCGCGATTTAATTCTAGTAGCGCCATCTACGTGTCACGCCGGGAACTTTCCAATTGACCTGTTATAGTTTTTATATTTTATTTATTTAATTATTTTTATTATTTTTTATTATTTTTATATTTTTTTTATATTTTTTTTTTTGTGAAGTATTATTTTTCGCAAGCTTATTTTTTTTAATATTTTTTAAATTATTCAAATATAAAAACTATAAAATTTGTATTTAAAAAAATTTAGCTTTTTTTGCAGAAATTTTTTTATCGTAAATATTTATCGTATGAAATGTCTTAATTTTCTTAATTTTCTCTTTTACAAAAATATTTAGTAACGGATATCTTAATAAATATATCTCTCTATATAAATGTATAAACATATACTTATATATGCGCATACGTATGTACATAAATGTAGTGATTTATTAGTACCGGGCCATTTTTCTGTATATTTAATCATCTTTTCATCTTTAAAATCGACAAAAATACAACAATAATTTCCTTAAATGACTGTTTAGAAAGGCATCCATATTTACATATATGTATATATATTGTAGTTATAACAAAGTATGTTGATGCTGATGTCATTTTGCACATTTGCCATGCAGACTTATAAGAAGCTTATAAATTTGAGCTTGAGCGTCTCTTGCTTGTCTGCTCTGATCGCGCTACATTCCAATCCAATTCACTTCTAATGAAAATAAAAAAATTAAATATAAAAAAAATATATTTTTTTGGTAGTGTAAAAGTTTGGGCGGCACATTGCACACAGTGCAATGAGGACTACATATGGCTGCCAGATATTATGGAAAGACATACAAACATATTGCCTGCTTACTACAGAACAATATTTCGAGTGCACCACAAGCACATTTTGGCGTAGTCGAATGCTTTTCGTATGCGTTTTCCTACCAGTTCACCTATGCGATTGAGTAATTTCCTCCAAATATGCGCGTGTATGTGTGTGTACATGTGCATGTGCAATGTAGTACAATAAAAGCAAAATGCTGTTTACTGCATGTGTTTGCTTTGCGCGAAAAAAAACGATTTATTTGTAACAAGGTCATTCTGAAAAGTCCCCTACTTCTTTGCCTATGTATGTATGTATGCATGTATGTATTTTTGTTTGCAATAAAATCTCTCTTTACTGTAAACAATGGAAATTTTTGAAATAAAACTATTTTCTACTACTAAAGAAAATCTATTTTTTTTTTAATTACTTCAAAAATGGGGTGTCCAGGTATTTATACAAAAATCAACTCATTTGATAATAATAACGGGAAAATGTGGAAAATTATTAAAAATAAAATTATATTTTTCGTTTTATAACCATTTAAGCGCTTCTCGGCCGTGCCTCTTTTCTGATTTGTAATGTGCAACTTGATATTTGTCTTACAAAATGAAGTTTTTGGTCACCTCTGAACGGCTGATGGTGTTAGTTAGTTAGTTGTTGAGGTTGCTCCGTCACAAAACCCTGCTCCAGTATACTCATATCGGTCTGTTAGCCCTTTGTGATACCTATGATAGGCCCGTGGAAAGCGGTTCTGCTGCACTGACAGCTGTGCAGTGGCAGTGGTAATGAGACTCTATCGACTCCTTCTCTACTATGTCCCTGTAGTTGCGATAGCAGTCATTAGAGCAGTAACCCAACCTCCTACTATGAGTCCCCATCACACAGTATTCGGTTATTACGCCAGTTGTTATGCTCATAGAGATCCTGTTTAGAAGTAGTACAAACTTCCTTCTCTTCTCCTCGTTCAATATTCAATCCGGTCTACATGTGGTTTCACAACGTCATCTGCTATTAGCCCTATTGGCGTAGATTGAACTCAACAGGTACTTTGTCGGAGAAGAGAGGTATACCCAATTCGTGTGCAGAATTTACCGTGGTTAGGACTGTTCCCGTTCTAGTTAGAGTTCGTAGGCCTTACAAATTTCTGTGATGTCTCTCAGAGTGACGAGTTTGTTTAAAACTTCTCTGCATCTGGCCGTCAGAATATATTGCGATGTGCGGACTTACTATAGCAGAATTGAGTAATCACGAGGCGGTTTCTATCATTGCAGTAAAGTCTGCTTGAAAGACGTTGTTGTGGTCAGAATGGTGGTGTTTTATGTTAGGAGAAGGGCTTCGAGCAACATAAAAAAATTATATAAAATTATTTTTTCTAATTGTGGTCGTCCCTCGGCAGGAAATGTCAAGCCCTCGGATTGTATTTCTGATATTAAATAAAAAGCTCCCCATAAAAATCCATCAGCCGTTCGGAGGCGGCTGAAAATAAACTGTCAGTCCTTCTACAACTTTTCTTTGACGGAGAACCCAGCGTTAACCAACTTCCTGCCCAATCGGGCGAGGGATGCGCCTGAAGGACAAGACCGTGTACCGTAAGCAAGATACAGATTGGACTTGCCTTGAACACGAGAAAAATCACACCAAGTGGCGGTTCACATTGGATCTCGACACCATCTACGTGATTATAAAACACTATTCATTTCTTACTTTTTGCTTTTTGGCGCCAAGTAGACTACAGGTGAAGCCAAGCTCTTCTTCCCTTTTCAAAGGCAATTGGTATTGTGGTTGATGTTTTTGCTGGTTCCTTGATAGACATCAAAATAAAAACCGTAGAAGGACGACGTGAGAGCGTACACGGGCGATGCGCTGACAGTTTATTTTATGGCAGGAGATATTACAGCTTTCTTTTTATCACTACCATACTGTTGTTGTTGTTGTAACTGCAGAAAAATTCCCCAAATTGGGCTTCAGGGAATATTGCGGTAGTGACAGTACTAGGCCGGGTAAAATTCCGGGTTGTTCCAGTGTAAACACCCGACTGTCGCAGGAACTATTGGATTTTAGTCGCCTACTACGACAGGCATGCCTTACCGCGGCTAAATTCTTGTGCGCCGAACCCGCAGGGTTATCAGTACCATACTCATTTGCACCGCTCCTTTTCCTGTCTGGAGAGAACAGAACTAACGATGCGATTGTTGAGCCCAATATTGTCAATGTCATCAGTCTATGTTGCTGACAGAGCCTTTGGTATTGCTCCGCAGAGCGTAAATTTACATAGTCGCATAAGTTTTGCGCATGAAAAGATCGATTCACTCGAAAACATGTACATAATAGTACATATATTGTGAGAGCAGTACTTTTGGGTCAACTCATATTCCGGGAACGAACCTTGATGCCAGTATAAGGCAATTTTTTTTTTTGGCGAAATCATGCAATTTCCGGCGTCAGATACTTTTTTTTTTGGCATTGGTGGGTGTCCAAAAATTGTAAATAATACGTTAGTGATTAATTTTGGAACGATAATATTTCTAAATTACATACATATGTATGTATGTATGTATGTATCAGTATGCTTTATCTTTACCTCGAATAACTGGAATTTTTGTGGCTTTGCGTGAATTTTTCAGTCGCTTTTGAGATTGATTTCCATTTTTTTGGTACTTTTTCCCCATATCTTTGTGCGATTGATAATTTGAAATTCTGTGAAATGTTGATGAATGTTGAGAAATCGGTTAGTCTATATGTTTTGACAAAAAGCACTTAATCATAGCCAGTGATTTACCTGCATTGTTCAATATAGTATTCTCGATCTACATGCATTCGTGGAAAATGTTAGCTGAATCCCAAGCGGGGGTAATTGCTTGACCTTTAAAGCTTTGCATGTAACTGAGAATCAGCCAGAGATGGGAAAAGTAGCAAGTAGTAGTGAGGTCAAGATCACTTGCTTACAAAATACGTATGTATGCATGTTTGAATGTGTGTAATCAAGAGTGTTATTACATCAGAACAGTTAGTGTTGTTGGAACTAGGCAGAAAAAACCGGGAAAAGTATGTTCGCCATTAACGATTTCACTAACCGGTATTTTTACTTCATACATACATACATGCTTGTATTGTAGTTTAGCATAAAATCACCTTAACATGACCTACTACATATGTATGTATGTATGTAAATACAAGCAAAAAATAATAATTTGCAAATCGCAAGTAGCAACAGGTCGCTCATTAATTTTTTTTTTTGGCCCATCGCACAGTGGGATGTGAGCTATGAGTGTTGCATGTATTCATCATAGACGTCAAAGCCAAACTGTCACGCAACGTGGTGCCAAAGTCCTAACTGCCATCGACTTTAACTATAATTAAATGAAATTTAATTTTACATGGCAAACCAAAAAAACACATAAAAAAAATACATAAAAATACGCTAATACACACGAAAGCTTTAAAAACGATAAAAAAAAATTCCCTAAAGTCCCTAAATCTATGGGTTATTGCTTATAGCTCAGCTATGCAGTATGGGAAAACTTACACTTGACTTCGTAAGTGTCACTTAGCTTATCTGTTTAATGGATTTCGTGTAAAAGATCAGCCAAAATAGGCAAACATATCTAGATTCACTTAGAAATCTACTGAATTGAGACTTTCTGCGTTAAGTCCAAGTGAGATTTAATATTTCGGCTGTTGCTTGTGGATTTTCATTCCATTTTTAACAATTCTTTCCGCATTCATATCAGCATGGGGCTCTTGGTGTGTTTATTATTTATGAAATATATATGAAATTGCTATTTTAAAGTCGAAAAAACTATACTTATGTACATATTTTTCTTAAGTAAAATGAAAATTCGAAAACAGCTCTGTTCACCTTATGCAATATAACCAGCTATATGTCGTCCATGAGTGCTAAGTTTCATGTCTAAGAGTTCTAAGTGTACATAGCAGAGCCATTTGAAGCGTTGCGCGACAGATTGACTTTGACATCTAAGATGATGGAAAACACGCAATTTAAGAAATTTTCCATATATGTATGTAAGCAATGCTGAAAATTTCTCAACTCTAATCTTTTTACACGTGTTGACCATTAACTGACTTTAATTTTTCTTTTTTTCTTCATTTTTGGGAAAATTCCATAGAATTGAACTAAATAACTTTAAAACTAAATTTAATTGAAAAATTATAGGAAAATGATTGAAGAGAAAAAATATTGACTGTCTCGTTAGCCGCTTTGCTGGCACAGTTGGCAGTCCCACGCAGCGCAAAAATTTATTTCAACTAAATCGGTTATCGTCTAAATTTTTTTTCGGTGATGAAGTATGAGCAGAGCATATTTTGAAACTTGAAAAAATACCATTTTCTTTAAACTGGGAGACACTTTAAAAATTATTTCTTTGAATTTCCACTTCTAATAGAGATACTAGACTACAAAAAAATTTTCTCTTTTCATTATTAACGGGTTAATGAGAAGTCCCTGCCTATCATAGTAAAACACTTATTTTTTGGCAAAATTCATTTTTTTCCATTCAACATAGTTCACTTCAAGGGTGATCACTGATTATAGCGACCCTTCAATTTTTCTATACCATTTTTGTAGTACGATTTGTCCTTTCCTTCAAAATAGGCCTCAGTTTCGGCCATCACCTCTTCATTTGACAAGAATTTCTATCCAAAGAGCATTCTTTTGAGATCTGTAAATAAGAATAAACGCTGGAGGCCATATCTGGAGAATACCGTGGATGCGTAATCAATTCGAAGCCCAGTTCAGGGATTTTTGACATCGATTTCACTGACTGGTGACACGGTGCATTGTCTTTTTGTGAAATAGCACTCTCCTTTTCTTCGAAAGCCGCCGCTTTCCATCGGTTCGGTTTTTCAATAACGCTATGTAATAGCCGCTGTTGATGGTCCTTTCTTTTTCAAGATAATCAATGAAAATTATTCCAAGCGCATCCCAAAACACAGACGCCATAACCTTGCAAACCGACTGCTGCGTTTCTCCACGCTTTGGAGCGGGTTCATCATGTGCAGTCAACTCGGATGACTGTCGATTGGACTTCGGAGTAAAATGATGGAGCTAAATTTCATGCATTGTCACATATCGACGCAAAAAATTCGGGTTTATTACGCTTGAACATCTCCAAACACTGCTCCGAATCATCAGCTCGTCGTTGCTTTTGTCCAAAAGTGAGCTCTCGCAGCATCCACTTTGCACAGAACTTTCTCATACCAAAATATTCGTGAAAGATGTGATGTACACGTTCAGTTGATCTCTTTGGAGTGCCTGTTATTTCATCCAATTTCAATTTACGGTCATTCAAAATAATTTTGTGGAATTTTTTTAATTTTTCTTCGGTAACAACCTCTTTTGGGCGTCGACTGCGTTCATCGTCTTCGGTGCTCGTTTTACAATGTTTAAACTTGGTATGCCGATCCTTGATAGTTGATTTTCGTGGGGCAATATCCAGAAACTCGTCATCAAGCCAAGTTTTTGCTTCAACCCTTCAAAAGGTAATATTTTATCAACAATAGCAAAAGTTGTTTCACTCAAAATGCTATAATTCACAAGCTGATGATCCGACAGCTGTCACATTCATACACGCGTCTTTTGAAGGTTAGGGCTAACTAAAAATCATTTGGACTTAATTCTAGTAGCGCCATCTATGTGTCAGACCGGGGACTTTCGAATTGACCGTGTAAATTTCAAGTAGAGGAAAGCGTTTCAAGGCGAAATAGAGAGAGAAACCTTTGAAGAACAACGCCATACATGTATATTAAACCGAATTTTTTTATCGTTCGACGCAATCACCACCACTAACAAAATAAATTAATTTTTAATGTGCAACATCTTTTCTCTCAGTTGTTGGATATTTTTTTGTGAAAGTGATTTCGTTAAAAGATTATCTTTGGTGAAAAGTAACGGAAAATGTGTAACTGAAAAACCGGGAATCATTCGATATTTGAATTTCTTTATCTTTTATTCACCATGTGCCGCTTAGCCAAAGCAAAAACCCATTTGGTTGATATTTCCTCAAGGAATACTGTTGCACTTCGTGCTCATAAAAAGTAAGGTTAGTTCATTTTTTTTTAATGGAAATATTAAAAATAAAAACTGCTTCAAAAGAAAAAAATAATAAAAAAATTATTGCAAAATTAATTGTGAGAAGACACAGTGCTGCATGGTTGTGCCAATGAAAATTTGAAAACTGTTTGGCCAATCACACCACACTGTGCGACGACGAGGTCACGCAACTTTGTTGCCATTTAAAAAATTTCGGGGATTTTTATTTTGCTGCCTTTATTTGTTTTACCTACCTACATTTGTATGTATGCATATGTATGTATGTGTGTACATACGAGTATATTTAGGCGAAAAATGAGCGAAAGCGAACGCAGAAGCATTATTAGATGTTAATGTTTATACAAATACATATGTGCGTACATATGTATGTGTAAGTGTGAACATCTATAAATATTAACCGGCCTTTGTATAATTTAATTGTTGTTGTTGGTAAAATGTTTTATTAATTTTTTTTTTATTTTTTATTTTTTTTTAGGGTAAAATGAATTATTTTCACTTGCCTTTTTTTTGCTAATTTTTTTAATGTGCAAATTCACGCTGGTCTCGTGAGAAAATATATTTGAGCATTTGTGTGTTGCCTCTTATATAAAGTCACATACACATACATACCTATATATTAAAATAATGTATATGAAACCATGTGCTTTGTAAGTATGTATGTGCATAATGACGATTAATAAACTAGCTTTTGGCTGCCAATAGCTTTTATATATTTTGCCATTTGGCCATAAATTTGAAATTATTCAATTCAAAAATCTTGTTCATCTACTTAAGTACACATGTACTTGGGTACTTATGTAAATTCATTTTTAATGATGATAAATTGGTGTCAAATTTCATATTAACAGCTGTATATAAGTAAGCCAAGAGTTGTTTTTTTTTTAGAATTTCGACCTTCACTAGTTCATTGCGCCAAAATGTGTTTTTTTTTAATTAACTTAAATTTGTTTAAAGATATCTATGTGCAAGCGTTGAATATCTGTATTTTAAACAGTCGATTAATATAAATTCTAGTATTTTTGTTAATACAGCATTAATATATACATACATGCATGTGTACCAAAAATGTTTCCCTTATTTAAATTTGTTAATAAATTTTTATATATAGATTTTTGCGCAAAAAAAAATATAAAAAATAAATAATTAAATACCATATGGAAGCCAAAAACAACATACTAAGTATAAATTGGACAATAATAATCTCTTTGAAATGTGTTTTATTATTAAATAAAGATTAGCACAGCGATTTTCAAGTAAAACCAGTTTAGCGAATATCTTTTTAAGTAATATACAAAATTAATTAACATTTTTTTTGTGTATAAAAAGTGATATCACACATAGACTTTGGAATTTAATACAAAACCAAAAAAAAATTTTTACACATGCATATAAAGGGTAATCTATTTCTACGTTCCCTACTTTTTTAAAGAAAAAAAAACACAGAAAATTTAAATTTAATATTTAATATTTATTATCATTCGAAATAATATTCTTTGGCATTTATTTTTTTTTTAAGATTATCTCTTTCAAATGTTGGCCGCGGCTACGTCTCAGACGGTCCATCCGTTGAGTCCAATTTTCTATGACTCGTTCGAGCATTTCGAATGCGGGTTTGTCCGCGTGGACTTTAGACCTTACATATCCCCACAGGAAAAAGTCTAACAGTGTGATATCACATGATATTGGTGGCCAATCGACCGGTCCAAAACGTGAAATTAACTGCTCACTGAGGTGTTCTCTCAATAAATCCATTGATTGAAACGATGTGTGGGATTGATTGAAACCAAATGTTGCGGCGGAGATTACCAGGTTCAATTTCAGGCATCAAATAGTCGGTTATCATGGTTCGATAACGATCGCCATTGACGGTAACGTTCTCATCGGCATAATTTTTGAAGAAATATGGACCGATGAATCCACCGGCCCACAAACCACACCAAACCGTTGTCTTTTCTGGTTGAAATGGCAGCTCTTGAATCTCTTCAGGTTGCTATTCGTCCCAAATGCGGCGGTTTTGCATGTTTATATACCCATTAAGCCAGAAATGAGCCTCATCGCTGAACAAAATTTGGCTCAAAAACATCAAGTATTCTCGGAACTTTTCAAGAGCCCATAGAGGGAAGCGATGTCGCTTGGGAAGGTCGAGCGGTTTCAGTTCTTGCACAGGCTATATTTTGTACGCTTTCAATTTAAGATCTCGACGTAAAATGCTCCAAGTCGTTCCATACGTCAGTCCGAATTACTGCGAACGGCGCCGAATCGACTCTTCACGGTCTTCATGTACACTCTCAGCTACGGCCGCTATATTTTCTTCACTGCTTGTTCGACGTGGTATATTCGGTCGAATATTATCTAATAATTAATGCTGGATCTCAAGATGGGTGATGGTGTTGCGTATAGTACGCTCAGTAGGCCGATTTTGTTGACCATAAGTTGAGCGAAGCGCGCCAAACATATTTTTTACGGAACATGAATTTTCGCAATAAATTTGAATGATTTGTGAACGTTGTTCAGGCTTCGGGTCTTTCCATGATGAAATGCCAAACAATACTGAACAAAAGTAGCACGACAACCTGACACGACTCACGCGTGATCTGCCAAAAAAAGGCTATTGTAAAAAGTACCTCTACATGGATCACCCTTTATTTTAATAAGCACACAAAAAAAGCTTGACATCTTAAAAAGAAGCATTTAAAAATAAATAAATATTATTTTTAATCGCTTTATGAACAAATTTTTACAATTACGAATTTGGTTGTATTCTACAGGTACTTTAGAGATTTAATTTGTTTTGTGTGACTTACATATATTTACAAAGAACAAACACGTTCCATGAATTTATTTCATAAAAATACAAAAAATAAGAATAAAAATACAAAATAATAGTATTGTGAAAAAGTCAATATGCCAAATATATTTAAATATTTATTACGTGTTTTTAAAATAACGTGTTTTTCTTTCTTCAATTTGTATTTCCACCAGAGAACGTATCATAGTGACATTCTCTGATTTTCACCATTGTAAGTGCAGACACAAACCATCACTACTGTTGTGTATGGATAAAGAAAACTGTAAATTTAAATCCGTTATCATAATTATATTGAATAACAATTTATGTGTGTACAGCTACAACAGAATTGTTCAAAAACTGATTTTATAAATAATTTATTTCAGTGTGAAATGCATTTTGCGCCGCCAGAAAAATTTTATAAGCCAAAAGCAACATTTTGCCTATACTTATTTCCGCCATTTCGCTTAATAATTAAAAAATTCACCTAATTTGTTTAGAGGTCCTAAATTCATTCTTTTGGCATTATATAAGCAAAATCCTGTTGGTAATAAATTTGTTAGAAAGAAAACAGATACATTTAACAATACAACATTTGTATAAATTGCAATTTTATTCCAATTCATATTTCACTTTATCATTTCTCAGTTATTCAATATCCACTCTCGGCAATTTTACATTCTTATCCTCTTTACATTTAACTTCATCAATACTATGCTCTAACGTATCCTCACCACTATTCAAATTCTTTACATCACCTACATTAGCCTTGGCAACTGTTTGATAAACACTTAAAGCTTGTGTAACTAGGGCTGTTACATCGCCTGGATTTGCTGGCAGTATGAGGGTGTTATTTGTTTTCGCCAAATTTCTAAATGCATCAATATATTGCTCAGCCAATGAGAGTGATGCTGCATTTTTACCATTTGTATCGTGCAGCGCTTTGGAGACAATTTGCAGTCCACGTGCACGTGCGTCGGCAACGGCTAACATCGCTGCCGCTTCACCACTCGCCTTATTTATTTGTTCTTGTCGTTCGGCTTCGGAAGCAAGTATACGGGACTTCCGTTTACCTTCAGCAATATTGATTTCTGCTTCACGACTACCTTCAGACTCTAGAATGGCTGCACGCTTACGCCTTTCGGCCTCCACTTGCATTTGCATAGCTTCGTGTACACGTGTGGGTAAGCGTATGTCACGGATTTCATAACGCAAGCAAGCAATACCCCACGCTTCACTTGCTTTATTAATCGAGTCTACTATGCTGACATTGAGAGATTCACGCTCACGGAAGATTTTATCTAATGACATTTTACCCAATTCCGAACGCATAGTTGTCTGCGCAAGTTGTGTTATCGCAAATTCTGGATCTTCCACGCCATAAGAAGCGCGATAAGGATCGATGATACGTAAGTACAAAACACCATCTATGCTGAGAGTCACATTATCTGATGTAATGGCGCTCTGTTTGGGCACATCAATTGCGATTTCCTTCAAACTTTGTACATATTTGATTTTGTCAATGAATGGTACTAATATATTTAGACCCGGTTCCATTATCCTATGAAAACGACCCATACGCTCCACAATCCACGCCTCCTGTTGTGGTACAAACATTATTATTGTATTCATTGGTGTGGATGCTTTGGTACGACTTTGTTGTATGAGCTGACGTCCATTTCGTAGCAACAATGATTGATGATGTTGCTGGGATAGTCGTCCAGCGGTGGTTACAAAGGTACGCAACATCGTCGTAGGAACACTGACTTGGATATCAATTGAAAAATGCAATAGTCGGGCAATCACTGCAGGAATAAAGCTTTATACAGTAATATACAATTGAAAATTATTCATAATACCTTTTTAATACGGATTAATCGCCTTATTATTTAATTTTGAATCCGCTTCGTGAAATATGCTTTATTCGCCAAAAACACTTGCTTTCATGCCGATTTTCGGAATGTCATAAAAAACAAGTGTCAAATTAAAAACAGCGGCTGCATTGAGTAGCCCTAAGATAAATTAGAAAATAAAAGTTTTGAAATATTCATTTCGTCTTTAGTCATTGTGAATAATTAGGGTGTATAAAAAAGAAATTTTATTGTAATTTGTTTTAATGATTAAAAGACTTAAAATTACTCAAAAGATGTCTTAAATTTGAAAATTTATTTAATTAAATTTGGGATATATTTTATTCATGATGTCCGGCAGCGCTACCATTTTGACTACCGGCTAGCAAAAAGGCCAATATGTGTGCTTTTTATTGAATTTCGAAATATTAAGTTTTTTTCCAAGTTTATTGGTTGATTTTTTTGCACAGTTTTAATTACAAAAATTATATAGAATAGTGAAGCTCAAGACAAAAAAAAAATTTATTTGACTTAAAAATAGTTAAAATCTTTACGGCTGAAACTTGCTTGCGCCTTTACCGCCAACAGGATGTTTGGTCAGCAAGCACTTGGTGGTGCAACCGCCGCACCTTCTACAAATCGTATGAATGATTTTGAAGTAACAATGCCGCCGGATGATTCCGTATCAGCGTTGGAATTCAGTCCCAGTACAATATCGCAGAACTTTCTTATAGCTGGCAGCTGGGATAGTAGCGTACGCTGTTGGGAAGTTGAACAATCTGGAAAAACTGTGCCAAAATCAATGAAAACAATGGGCGGACCGGTATTAGACGTATGTTGGTCTGATGATGGCACAAAAGTATATATGTCATCCTGTGACAAGCAAGTAAAAATGTGGGATCTGGCTTCCGATCAGGTAGTGCAAGTAGCAGCACATGATGCACCCGTAAAGACCTGTCATTGGATAAAAGGCTCAAATTACAGTTGTCTAATGACTGGTTCATGGGATAAAACATTAAAGGTAAATGTTTCATACATATAAGTAAATTAAAATTATAAATATGCTCTTAATATCAATCATAGTTCTGGGATACACGTACACCCAATCCATTAATGGCAATTACTTTGCCGGAGCGTTGCTACTGTGCGGACGTTGATTATCCTATGGCTGTGGTGGGTACCGCAAATCGTGGACTCATTGTATATTCACTAGAAAACACACCGACTGAATTTAAACGACAAGACAGTCCTCTGAAATATCAACATCGCACCATATCTATTTTTAAGGATAAAAAGAAGGCACCAACAGGTATGTAAAAAGCTAATATGTTATTTAAAAAAAAGATATTTATCCAATTTATATAAATATAGGCTACGCACTTGGTAGCATTGAAGGACGCGTTGCTATACAATATGTAAACCCAGTGAATCCAAAAGATAATTTCACCTTTAAGTGTCATCGCACCACCGGCACAGCTGGCTATCAAGATATATTTGCTGTAAATGATATAGCCTTTCATCCGGTGCATGGCACATTGGTGACAGTCGGCTCAGATGGCACATTCAGCTTCTGGGATAAAGATGCACGTACTAAGCTCAAATCTTCGGAGACAATGGATCAATCTATTACAAAGTGTGCATTCAATAGTACTGGACAGATATTCGCTTATGCTGTTGGCTACGATTGGTCGAAGGTAAGTGCGATTTTTAAAATTGTGCCATCGGCTCTAAAATATCCATATTATACAGGGTCACGAATATTTCAACCCGGGCAAAAAACCACAAATCTTCCTGCGTTCATGCTATGATGAGCTGAAACCACGTATTGCTTAAATCCTTTTAATTGATCCAAAAATTTAAGTCAATAGAGTATATTAATGTATAATCAATAAATTTTATAATTATACTATAATTTGAAACCGATGCATTTTAGAAAATGAGAAGAAAATAAACACATCCTTTCAAATTAGTCTAAACGCTTTATTCCGTATTTGACTGAGCCGCTACTCACACAGCATTTAATTACAAGCAAATTTAACTATATTCTGCTGATTTTCAAATGCGTATGTAAAGTTTGATCAACTTTCTAAAATTGGTTGTTTAATGATGACCACCTTTGGCATGTTCCCCATCACCATGGCCATGACCATGACCATGTTCATCTTTTGAGCTAAACGCATATTCGCAACCTATATGAATGGCAGCAGCAATTGAACCCCACAGTAAACCACGTAAGAAGAAAGCGCGAGCACGACTGGCATGTGTGCCCATAGTACTGGGCTCATAGCGCCACACTTCATTTCTATAGGATAAACATTTCAACATAGTTAATTATTATTGGCACACACTTCATCATATTCATATAGCCTTCCTTACCTTAACCATGGATCTTTCAAACCTTGTCTAGCTAAAGCTTCTTTTACTTCAAGAAGCTTAGGTATGTTTTCTACTTTATAAATTGATGGATGTGGTACTGTATAGGGTTCACCGTGACCGTGTCCACCCATGGTTAGTCAAAGCTAAAAAAGAATGAAATGTGAAATCAAACGAACAAACTGGAGATTTTGGTAGTTAAGGTTATATAATTGTTGACACTTTTCGCCTTAGTAAATAGCGCCCATTAGGGTATTTTAAGTAGTCAGCTGCGTTATATTTACACTTTTGCTTACACAAATTACCTTCTTGATATACAAAATGCAAAAAACCTTTCTTTGAAGTACGGAAAATGTGCGAAAACACAAAATCTTTGCTCCAATTGGATATATTTAGAGGTCAAAATGCTTTTTTTTTAGTCTCAAAAAGTCAAAATTTGACAACTGAAAATCAGCTGATTCGTATGCTGCCATATTTATCTCAGAATTGCCGTCAAAACCAGCGAACGTATAACAACAACAACAACACGTTGCACAGCCGACGTAGCTGAAGAACGTATATGAATATACGTTCTTTGACGTAGCTAACCCTGCGCGTTAGGGATTCAAGAATTTACCTGCGGTAAGGCATGTTTGCCGTACGAGGCGACTAAAATCCAATAGTTCCTGCGACAGTCGGGTCTTTATATCGGGAACGACCCGATTTTTATACGACCAATGACCCTCACTCCTGTATTATACCCTGAAGCCCAACTTGGTGAATTTTTCGGCGCTTACAATACAACAGCACCACCGACATAGCAACAAGAACACCAAAAAATTTAAATTCATAAGTTTTCACATTGCAGTTGCGTCTTTATATCGGGAAAACCAGGATTTCTATCCGGCCAAGGACTTTCACTCCCTAAAAATTTCTCAAAACCAATTTGGGAATATAAAAAATGAAACTCAAACAATTTGTAATATATCTTTATTCAAGTAATTCTAAAATTAATTTATTTAGATTATTTGCATTTTAAAAGGTAATTAATAGACTAAATTAATCTTTCAATATATTTAATATATATATAGATACAGTATATGCTGATGTGTGTATGCATGAATGGGATCGAAATTTCATTAAAAAATGAAATGAACTAAAACTTATAAAAATTCAACTTAAAAAATGTGTGAGCTTTTTTACAGTTCTTGGTTTCTGGTAATTCACAACATCATGTATGGTTTGACATTTACATATGTATATGGACATACATGTATGTACATTTTCAAAGGTGACCAGAGTTTTCTGGGTGACTGAAATTTAAAACCATGCGGATGCTTCGTTAGAGTTTAATTACTATTGGTTTCTGCATCGTCTCACACTGCATTTATTCAGCGTGAGTTTTTCGCTAAAAATTCCAAAAAATTCAATGCATATTGAATCCACAACTACCGCATTCGCCTGGTCTGGTTTCGCGGGACCTCTAGCTACTCAACAAGCTCAATAGAATGCTCGGGAAAAGCCGTTTTGAGTCGATTGAAGAGTTTAAACAAGAATCGCTGAAGGATTTGAAGGCCATTCCAGTCGATAAATATAAAAAATATGTTGAAAATTGGAAAAAACGTTGGCATAACTACATTGCAACGCATTGAGATTACATCCAAGGCGTTTAACAATTGCATATTTTGAAAGTTATATTAGAGGAACCCTAGAAAATGTACGCGGTATGTAGGTATGCATGTATGCATAAGGAAATTTTACGCTTTCTATTTCCAAATAGTTGCTATGCTTAAACCCAAAAACAATTTTACGCGCATATTAAACTGAACAAATAGAAAATCCAATAAGTTTTATTTTTTATCAATATTAATTATATATAATTTTTTTTTTACATTATACACTTTTTTAATTTAATTTAAAATTTAAAATTAAATTAATCTTTTTCATTTTCAAATCTAACATGCATGCAATTATTTCTACACACACTCATGAATATATAAAATTAAAAAAAAAAACTCAACATCAAAATAAAAAAATATATATATTTGTAATAGTCAATTGGCATTTTTGAGACAAATCCAATGTTTAATAAATGAAATAAAGTTGGAAAGTTTGAAAAACTAAATCGAAATTAGCTTTTTCTATGGAGTAGTTAGTTGAACAATGTGATGACAATACCTTGAGAGCTGTGTATGTAGCTATGTATGTTATGTGTGTGAAGATACCAAAATTACTTTTTATTAAATATTTATAATTTACAATAATTTTTTTTTTTAATTTAAAGTAATTTTAATTTCTTTCATTGCATATACTTGCACACAACATCAATACATATCTATAATTAACTGCTAAATATTATAGTAATTTTGTTTTTATTATTTATTTATGCTTCTTTAAACTCAAGTATTTTTTTTTTGTATTCGCATTATATTATTTTAAATATATATTATAAGTGTCTAAATACAAATTATTATTATAAATGTGTGGCATACTTTTTGTATTTTTTTCATAAAATGTTTTGCAGATTTTTTTTTTTAATTTTTTAGCGATTTTTTTTTATGATAAACTTACATTACTATTATATGTGTCCGTATAGTATACAAATTCTTTAAATATATATATATATCTTTTAAAAAGTTCTATTACATAAGGAAATATTTAAGTTATTTGTTCTATATTTATTTATTTTATTTTTTATTTTTTATGTTTTTTTGTGAATTTTTTTTTAAATTTTTAATTTTTTTTATATTAAGACCCATGCTGTTGCGCTTACAAAATTAAAAAAGGAAGAAATTAAAAAAAAAAATTAAATATTTTTAAAATAATTTTTACATTTAAACATTGCATATTATTTTATATATTTATATCTCCGCCATATATAGATGACATTTTGCAAAAATAAAGGATAAAACAGGCAACAACATTGTCTTATTGTTTTTCTTTTCTTTTTTTTTTTTGCTCACACTTACATATTTCAAATTAATTATAAATCACCATAATGTTGCTTTATTAGCGCTAAATTTAGGCTTTTTATGAAATAAATTATAGCTGTATTACGTTGCATTATCAAGTTTTAAGCAAAAATACTGTGCTGGAAAGCCAATGGTTTTTTTTATGTCATATTCATGTATTTTTTATTTTTTTATTATTTTTTTTTTTAAACTATTTCATAAATAAAATGAGATTTATTATAAAAATAAAAATAAAATATAAACTTTGTCAGATAAGCAACTGCCAAACGCATTATATCTATAAAAAAGTTAAAAAATTTAATAAACCTCATTTTATTTACGCGCAAGCTACATTTGGAGTTTTTTTAAAAAAAATTTAACTGAAAAAAATGTTTTAAGCTTTATAAAAAAATGTCATTAACAAATTTTTGTATTTCATTTTATTTTTAGCTTTTTTTTCTTATTTAACGCTTTACTTTGTTTTTGCATTAATTTGCATTTAGTAATTTGCATTCCGCTATTTTGTTTACAAATTTGTTGTTAAAATTACTTGCAAGTTAAATTTCAGCTTTTTCTTTTCAATTTATAGCAATTTCTAACCGCTAAGGCTCCAACTGTGTTAGATGCAACTAATACAATTAATAATAATAATATTGAGCTCAAAGTTCTAAAATATTATGCATTAACGAAGCTGGGAAAAGGCGTAAGCGCAATAATATTGATGTTGTTTTTATATATGTATGTATGCATAGTTTTTTTTTAATGATTTTTTTTCAGTTATTTCTAATTCATTTCTACGAATACTTCTAGCTGGCTATATACGAGTACATACATAATAGCGAGTTGAAGTCTTTTTAAACTGAGATCGAAATATTAGTAATAAAAAAGAATTAACTTAGTATGTAACTAAACTTGGTTTTATGGAATTTTGGTTTGCTACTTCGAAATGTTTTTATTATTTTTGTTATTATTTTGTTGCTGTTGTTTTAGTGTTTGCTATTATAACTTGTTCTGTTTGTAATTCATTAAATTTACTTCAGTTTTATTTCGTATAAATTCACTTAAAATTGCCTTTTTTTACTTTAATATGCATTTAAAACACTTTTTCTATCGGCTCAATTCAATTTAAATACATAAAAGCTGTAATACTTTAATGTATTATATAATTTCATTTTATTATTTTCATTAAATTTGTTTTAATATTATTTTATTTAACTCTTTTTTTCATTTAATTTCATTTTTACCCATTTAATTTCTTTTAATTTTTATATATTCTTTGTTTTATTTCTTCTATTACTTTATTATATTATTTCAGTGCACTTCAGTTATAATTATTTTTTATTTCTATTTATCTTTACCATATTTCACTTTAACTTTATTTTATTTTTTATTTTTATATTTTTTTATTATTTTATTTTTTATATTTTTTAAATTTTTATTTATTTTATTTTACTGTATTATTTTTTTATTCTACTCCATTTTATATTATTATTATTATTTTTACTTCATTTAATTTAATTAATTTTTTTGTTTCATTTATTGTTTTTCTGTTTTACATTCTCTTATTAATTTTTTATTAATAGTATTTTTTCTTTTATTTAAATTTTTTTAACTTATTTTTTTGTTTTTTTTTATCTATTTTTATTTTTTTTATTTTATTTTATTTTTTTATTATATTTCATATTATTCCTTATTTCTTTCTTTTATTTTTATTTTTATTTATTTTTTATTCTACTTTATTTCATATTATTTTTTGTCATTTTTCTTATTTTTAATGTTTTTAAATTTTAATTTAGTTCATGTTTTGTTTTACATTTTCTTATTTACTTTTAGTTATTAGTATTTTTTCTTTTATTTTTATTTTTATTTTAATTTTAATTTTTTACTTAATTTTTTGTTTTATTTAATCTATTTTTACTTTATTTTATTTTTTATTTTATTTAATATTATTCTTTATTTTTTCTTTCATTTTGCTTTATTATTTTATTTTATTCTACTTCATTTTGTATTATTTTTTGTTATTTCTCTTTTGTTTTATTCTCTATTATATTCTAATTAATTTCATTTAATTTTTTTACATTTTCTTATTTATTTTTTATTATTAGTATTTTTTCTTTTATTTTCAATTTTGTAGCTTAATTTTTTGTTTTGTTTTATTTTATTTTTTATTTATTTAAAAAAATTTTTTTAATTTTATTTTTATTTTGTGCTTTTTATTATTAGTTTTATTCGAACTTTTTTTATTTAAATTTATTTTATTTTATTTATTATTATTTTATTATTTATTTTATTTTATTTATTTTTTATATTTTATTCTTTATTTTATTTTATTATTAATGTTTTATATAATTTCTTTTGTCTTACATTTTCTTACTTATTTTTTATTATTTTATTTAATTTAAATTAACTTAACTTAATTCAATTTAATTTAATTTTATTTTATTTTATAAATTTTTAATGTTTTATTTTTGTTTTAACTTTTTAATTTTACTTCAATTATTGTTTTTGTTATTTTTTTTTTTTTTCAATTTATTTTATTTTAAGTTTATATTTACAATTTTATCTATTTTTATTCTCTATAATATTTAATTTTTATTTCTTTTTTTGTCATATTTAATTTTTTATTTAATTAAGCTTGTTTTAATTTCTAGTTGAATTTTGTTTTTGTATAATTTTTGATTAAAATTATTTTCACTTTCTTTTATTTTATTACTTAAAAGCAGTTATAATACAAAATAAAAATCATTAGGGTAGTTCTATTCATTATATTATCCTTTTATTTGTTGTATTTAATTTTTTTACCTTTTCTGCTATTTTTAAATTTTCATAGATTTCTTTTATATAATAAAGAATATAATTGAAATTTAGTGGTAATGGAAAATGTAAAAATTATTATTATAATAGTTTAATGTCTCTAACTGTTTTGAAATGTTGCAGTTGCTGGAAAAGGCAATTCATTTTCCGTTAATTTATAGTAATTTATCGATTCTTTTTGTTTTGTTTTGTTTGTTTCTCTGTTATTTTGAATTTTATTATGCTTCAAAAATAAAACACTAGCTAATTGCCAAAAATTCTTAGCAAAGCAGACAAAATTTATCAAAAATTCATAAGCTTTATAGACATTATCCAATTTTAATTGAAATTGATATTCACATTTCGACAACTTCGCTGTTTGTTTTTAGTGCCTTTTTGCGTTAGGAAGACATTTTGTTATTATATTATCCTATTAGTATTTGTTGTCAGTTGTTGGTTCTATAAAGCAAATGAGTTGTTGTTGTTTTTTTTACACACGGTACATTTTTACAGTTAACTGCATTAAATACAAAATGCAATATTAGCGCTATGAAAACAAAGGTGTTAATAATACCAATGTACCTTTAGTGCTTTATTTTTATTTAATTTTTTTTATAAAAAAAATTGAACAATTTTTTTCAAGCATAATTTTTACACCGATATTCCAGTATTTCGCTTATATATTATAAATAATTTAAGCATTAACTATTTAAAAATGTTTTGCTGCGCGCGTACACACAGATTTTAGTTTTATTTTGGTTTGGCTTTTTTATATTTTATATTATTTTTGCTGAATGGTGATTTAGAATTTTAATTGTTATTTAGTTGTTGGTTTAAAAAAAATAATAATAATAATATTCCTTGTCAGCAGTTGAGAATAAGCTTTATATTTAATTATATTATTATTTTTATTTTTAGTTTATTTTATTTTATTTATATTTTTTTTTAGTTATATTTACTTTTTTTATTTATATTATATTTTATTTTTTTATTATTGTTTAAATTTTTAATTTTTTGTTTGTTTTTATTTATATTTAATTTTTAAGTTTATATTTTATTTTATTAAAAGTTTTATATATATTTTTTTAAATTTTTTATTATCATTTAAATTTTTTATTAAAAATATATAAAATTTTAATTTATATTTATTTTTTATTTATATTTTATTTTATTTATTTTTTATTTTTTTTTACATTTTTAAATTTTTTCGTTTTTATTTATATTTAATTTTATAATTTATATTTTATTTTATTTAAATTTGTATTATTTTATTTTTTATTTTTTATCATTTAAAATTTTTTATTTATTTTTTATTTTTTTTTTATTTATTTTTTTTTTGTATCATATGATATTTTTTTAAATTTAATTTTTCATTTTTTTATTTTTTATTGTTTTGAGTTGTATTGTTATTATAATTTTTTAATATATATTGCATATCATGTTGTGCATATAGTAAAAATTTTGTTTTTTAAAATAGTTTTTTTTTTTTGGTTTAGAAATGTATTTATGTATGTTTATTATTTATTAATTTCAGTTTTTTTTTTTAAGTTTTTAATTTTGACATTTTTGCTTAAAACACTTCCAAATTATGCATTTAGAATTTTTCATGTTGTATTTATTTGTTGTTATTTTTGTTATTTATTCTTTTCATTGTTCAAAATTGTGAGTTTTTATAAAATTGTTGAAAGTTTAGACACTTTCTGTCACTTTGTCTAGCCATTTCATGATCAATTTGTTACATTATTGTTGTTTTTTAATTGCATAATTTTTGGTTTTGTTTTTCTTCATTTCTTTTTTCTTTCTTACAAATTTGTGTTTTTTGCCCTCTTACTACGCCCTGCATGCCATTTACATATTATAATATTGTTGATTAGCATAAAATTCTTAATTGAAGAGCACACACATACACATACACACACCCATTTTTGCTTATAATATAACTAATATAATAGTATTTATTGCTGCCCAAAACGCTGTGCGTGTTAATTTTGTTTATACTTTCTTTCACTCCTCTCTCTCCCTCTCTCGTTCTCTCTCGGTTGCACGTCTCTATGCTTCCAATTAATTTATTATTAACATTTGATACTTAAATTTAGTTGTTCAGACGCTCTTTCAGCCATTTGTTCATACACTTTTTGCTGGATTTTTCAAAAATTTGCCAAAATTTTCATGCACTCCGCATACTCAGTCAATTGTAATGGTTTTTCTGGGTTTGATTTTGAGGGCTACGTTTTGTCTAGGCTTGGTTTTTGTATTTGCATTTGTATTTCTTGGTAGTTTAGGGTATTTTGTTGTGGCGTCTGCTTTACGCCCGAGGCTGCTTCAAGCTGCCAGCGCTCTACTTGTACTTTTAGCACATTGCTTTGCTTCTTTGCACGTTGGTGGCGAGCGGCGAGTGTTCTCGCTCTCGCAAACTCCTACATAACGCCGCTTAGCGTATAATCAGCGCGCGTGATGCGTAACGCGTTGCGTACGTGCACTGCACACTACTTAAACGCTGACTTCGTCCTTTAATATATCGTTTAGTAAGCGATTGAGACTGTCCAATCCCGTTAGGAAGCCGCCATCTGGTCCATGATGCACTGGCGTACTCGACGCTGTTTGTTGCAACAACGTACCGCCGCCATTGCGCGGCACAAATGCGGTATGCGCAAAATCGATAAGACGCACATCGACTAGACAACGCGCATCCTCGCTGGCCGCAGACGCTTGACAACCGGCTATGTCTAATGATTTGGAGGCATGTTGCAGTGTTAAGCGTGCCGCGTGTGCTTTCTTTTTGCTTACAGCTGTGTTACTGTGTTGGTTTTTGTTGCCGCTGTTGTGCATGTCGTGCAGGCCAGTGTTGTGTAGTGTCTTGCTGTCAGTGCCGGCTGTTGTTGTTGTTGAGGTGGGCGTCATGAGTGGTGTCTTCACCGGCGATGCATTGACCGATGTTGGCGTTGAGGATACAGGTGCCGTGCTGCTGCTGCTGCCGCCGCCGCCTGCGCTTGCGGCTACGCTACTTAAACTTAGCGTTGTTGTTGATTTCTTCGCCTGCGATGAGTTTGAAATAGCATCCTTTTTATAATCACGCGAGTTCATCTCATCCTCATCCTCGTCGGCGTCTTTGCAACGTAGACGTTTTACGGCACCGCGCACCGATTTCAGCGATGACGCCGTCGATGAGGTGGGTGAGGAATTGGCGACAGACACAGGCAGTTTGCCGACGCCGCTAGGCGGTTGCGTTGGCGTTGAACAGGCGGCTGCGGTGAGGGCGTGCGGAAGACGCGGTGCTGCGCTGATCGCTGACGCTGCTTGTTGCGGCGTATCAGTCGTTTGCGCCAGCGGTGAGATATCGAAAGAGTCCTGCTGCGATTTATAACGCTTCAACATGACCTCTGTTTGACCAATTATGCTGCTGTCGTAGTCAGAACTGGCCTCGTCCGAGCTGTTGTCACCTGTTTGGCGTCCGCTAGTAACGGCTTTGATTTGCTCAGAAAGACCGGAGAAATCGTCACTGCTATTGCTGCTGTAGTTCATCCATGAATCGCCTGAATGGGGCGACGATGTCGAGACACTCGGCATTGGCGGCTCGGGATCGAGGAATACTGTTTCTTCGGAGATTGGAATGAATGGCGGCGGATTGACGCTACTGCCGCCACTGGTGGTAGTTACATTACCACTATCTGCTGCAGATTTTGCTGCTGCTGCTGCTGGTGCTAGTGGTGGCATTAGCATCGAATCCATGACAGCTGTTAACGATGCGGGTGAAACAGCGTCATGTCGGCGCGCGGGTGTAACTACTTCGGCGAAGTCACGAGAACGCTCCAACGTTGCTTCCGTTAAACCGCGTTTGCGACGTGTGGCGGCGGGTAGCTGCAGACCGGTTGTGTTTGTAGAGTCATTCGAGGCATCAGCATCATAACAGCAGGGATCACCGCCAGTGCTGCTATTCGTGGCCGAAGCATTACCGCTATCAGCCGCAACCATATGCAAATCATCATCCTCAGTTTCATGTGGCTCCAGTTCATCGCCGCCATCATGACCGGCAGTGTCATCATCTGCATCAACAACATCATCGTCGTCGTCAATATCATCATCATCGATGCTATTATCGGGATGATAATCGAAAGTTGCGGACTTTGTAGCGGATTTTGGTGTGGCCGGTGAGAGCCACTCCTCAACATCCATTGGATGCGCCTGCGGATTCTCCTCATAGCCCTCATAGACAATAAGTAATGAACTGAAAGTGTAGATATGAGTACAATTTAGTACTTGTATATATGTATGTGTGTATGTACGTAAATAAAAAAAAGTGTTCTTCTTAACGTCCACTCACCACGAATAGAAACGATAGCTGGATTGCTTTTCGATAACGCGACGCAGCTGCAACAAGCGCTGCACAATTTTCCTTATGACGCGCGTGCGCAAACGATAACCATTGTAGAAGAAGTCATGCAAAGCCTGCTTGAAGCCACACTCGTCCAGCTCGCGTCCCCAGTACTTGTCGCGCTTGGCATATTGATCCAAATGCGCTTGATAGTTTTGCATGCCGCATAGGCGTACACCCAACGATGCCGATGTGCTCGCTGCACACTTGGCCATCTGTTTGGAGCGTTTCTCTGCCGAGGCATCGTCACCATGCTGACGTGTACCCATTTTCAAATCCAATATACATGGATTACGAAATTGCGAAGTTATGTTCTCAAGCATGAGGAAATCTAAAGCAGAGAGAAAACAGTGAAGAGAAAATTTTTGCTTTTAATAAAAATAAAAATTTTATTTTTAGAGTTAGATATAAGCATTTTAATTAAAATTTAAAAATATTGCAAATGTTCTGATTTGGGAAATAGCAGAAAATGAATAACTGCGTTAAGTACGCGCACATGTTCGGGATATGAAAATGTAGACCACCAAATGAGTTACATATATAAATCAAAGAGAATTAAGAAACGCCCGTTTACTTGATGTGTCAACATTTCTTTTTTTCGATTGTATGCATCAGAATGTAGACTACAAATACGGCTGAAAATTGTCTAGTAATTGGTCAGGCTTTAAATTACGCTGAGCTTTGCGTAACTCATGTATTTTTTTCTATTTATAGTCTTCCATGTAGCTGTAGCTCTCATGAATCGATTATTCAGAATCACATATCAACGCTGTTTGCATTGGCGCAAGACAAAGCGTAAAATAGATTTCCTGCTTGGCACAAGTAAAAGAACGATTTTGCAATGTCAAGCAAAAAATTGTGAACGCAATCACACTCACTTGCTGACTTCTGCTCTCAACAAAGTACATTAAAGCTTGCTAATTGTTATCGATAACAATCAAAGCGATGTTAATCAAATAGAAGAAAGACTAAAAATTTAATTCAAATATAAACAAAAATCTAATATTTTTTCATTAAAAAAATCGTAGATTTCCTAACAAAAATTGAAAAAAAAAATATTGAAAAATTGTATAGAAAAATCTATTTAAAAAATATATATAAAAAAAACATATTAAAAAAAAATTAAAATTTTTTTTTAATTTTAAATTAATAAAAAATAAATCATAAAAAAATATATAAAAAAAAAAATCCAAAAAAATACAAAACAAAAAAAAAAAAATTTTTAAAAAAATATATAAAAAACTAAAAAAAAGTTTAGAAATCTAAAAAAAAAATATTAAAAAATATATAAAAAACTACCAAAAAAAATATTAAAAAAATTTAAACAAAATTATTATATTACAGCAAAATAATTTTTTTTCGAAAAATTTCACCAATTAATAATTTAGCCCACATAAATATAGTATCAATAAATGAAGATTCATTCTAAATGTGGAGATAACTGCTAGATGTGTAAAAAAAATTACCAAAAATTTTAATTTCTGAATCACGTGTATTTTCCAATTTTTTTTAAACTATTTTCATTAAAATCTCATACTTAATAATCACATTTATTATGATTTTCAACAACATTTATAAAATTTCAAAGCTTGCCATTTGTTATCGATAACAATCAAAGCGATGTTAAATAAATGTTAAGAAGCTAAAGATGGCGTCAGACGTAGCAATTTTCATGCAATTTTTCTGTCGCACACGCATTTTGCTGCCAAAAATTTTCGCCCTATAATCACGCTGAAAAAACTGGTTTCTGCCATTTAATTTTTGGAAACTTTGATCCGTTTGTAGTAATTTTCGACCATTTTGGACGGTAATTCAGCCATAACTTGACGAATGTTTTGAGTAATGTCCACTCATACCTCTGAACCAAAGAGCGCACCAGGCAGTAAGTTTTTTTTTTGGGTGTAATGGCTTTTATTCAAACAATTTAAGGATTCTCGCAGCCCCAAATGCGACAATTTTGCTTATTTGCGTATCTTAGTGAGAAATGCGCCCCAGCTCTTCAGAACGTCAAAAAATAGACATATTCAGGTCTTCGGCTACACATTCACGAAGTGGAACGCGGAAAAGGATGATGCACAGGCCGTACAATATCTTTAACCGATCCAGTCTCTACAAACTTCTCAAAAATTTAACCAGTTGCTTGAGTAGTTGGACGATTATATGCACCATAATCTCCGCTTACAAATCACCTTTTTTTTTGCACGAATCACCTTTTTTGTGATAGGTTTCAACAATTTTAACGCGTTGTGCGGTTCTTAAGCGTTCCATTTTCATAAATACCTGTCTTTTAACTCAAACAAAACATGTTTGATTTGACAGTTAACTTTGACAGATGTCAAAACACAGCTCTATACTCTCGAAACCACTAAATGGATAACCCTTTACTATTTAAAACGTATTTTTTCACTCTATTTCTTCAATTTTAATCTTCTTACTATACTCAGAGAACTGCTGCGCCTAGAAATATGTGAAAAATATACATAACTCCCTTCACAACAACCGTTTGCATGCTTTTCTTCCGTAACACATTCAATTCAAAGAAAGAAAAAAAGAAAAGAAAAATAAGTACAACAAAAGTCGTGAAGCCATCAATTGTACAACTCGGCAGAGGAGCAACACAGCTAGAACTATCGATAGCGACAATTATTTTATCGATGATAGCGGAACATATGTAAATAAACAAATCCTCTGGACATGCGTTGTTAATTTGCGCGAGGAAAAGGCGCGCATATTTGTGCAAAAAAAGTTGGTTATTGAAGAAATTTCGAATTTTTATATGATATGTGAAATGTGAACGTCGCTTTGTGGTAAAGTTTCAGTTACGTGAATTCTGCTACGGATACTAACATTGCTTATTTGTGTTGTCTAATTGCGAAATACTCTTTATAACATCGGCAGCATTTCCATTCTTATGAACTTTCATCCTGTAAAAAAAGATAGAAAAAAAAAAATAAACCTTGTAGGCATTAAAAAATTTCATAAATAATTGCGTTGCTTGTTTTTGTTTTTTTTTTCAACGTAATTTATTATAAATATTTCAATTACAGAATGTTTTATAAACAATTTTGGTAAATATGTAGATAAGTAAATGTAAATATACATAAATAATGCTTAGGTTTTTGGCTTAATGAAAATATTTCGTACTACGAAAGGCGACAGTTTTAGTAGCACTTTATTTTTAATTTTTTTTTTTTAGCAATAATAATTTTATAAATTTCTACCTAACACTAAACGGTTTTTTGTACGTATGTATTAAATAAAATAACATAAAATATTTGAACAAATTTTTTTTTTTTTGAATTTCGCGCTCATCGATCAACTTCGGCTCCTGGCTCGTCGTCGGCAGCAGCGCACGGCCATGCTTTAACGGCTATTCGGTCGGCGTTTCGCTACAGGCTGGCAAGGAGTCGAGTGCAGGTGATGTGGGTGTGTGTGTGTGTATGTGTGGGTGGCGCAGTGCGTACTATGATGATTTGCGGCTCCAGTGTTGCGATTTGAGGAGACGAGTTGAAGGCGCACACATACATACGCTCGCTCGCTCTAACGCTATCTATAACTGGCGCTGCTCTTACTGGGCTTGCTTTGTTGTAAGTACCATGTGTTGCATACTACATATGTATGTGTGTTACATACATAGGAAACACTGAGAGTTTCTCGTTGCGTTGAAGGTCGTCTTTAATAATGGCGGCCTAAAAGAAATACAGGGTGGTGTATGGAAAAATATTCTTGTGTTCGTGTTTTATTTATTTAAATTATAATTTTTCTTTTTTGGAAATCTCATATGAATTTCAACAACATTACGCTGCGTTATGAATAGGAGTATCACAACACCGTTAAACATATTTTGTAATTTATGCAGCCGAGTGAAAAACTGTTTATTTACAAAAAACAATATTTAAAAAATTTTCAAATCCATACCCGCGCAAAAGTTTGCATTTCGCTTTGTGTTGGGAGCTTTTCGTCACGTACACAAGATGTTTTTTATTTTTATTTTTTTTCGTTTATGCATTTTGTTTTTGCAACGCACACGCACACGCAAAGACATAGAAAAATTCAAAGCAATCGCTTTCAAATCTAAAATAAAAGCGAAAATTCATTGCCATATTTGGTTGGTCGTTTATAAATACATATATACTTATACTGGTATGTGTTTTTGTTACGAAAAAATAATAAAAATAATAATTTTTTTAAATTATATTTTATTTTATTTAAAAAAAATTTATTTAAATCTTTGTGTTGAAAATGTTAAATTTTATTTTATAAAAAATTGTAAAATTAACCCACCTCAGCACATCATCTCGTTTCCTCTTCGTGCTGCTCATTTTGCGTGCAGGCTCTTCACGGAAACTCGGCGAGTAGCGTTTCTCTAATTTTGCGCCGCCCATTGTGGTCGCTTGCATCACGCCTACAAAATACATTCATATACAAAAGTAATTGTTGATTAGTTGCGAAATATATGGACTTGTTTTGGGATTTTTTTTAAATTTAAGTTAAATAATAAAAAATTTATTTTTATTATGATTTTTTTGTGTTTTTTTTTCTTACACTAATGAAATGGACAACAAATCGTGTGATTTCCATATAAATGCGATTTATGTATGTATGTATATATGTTTGATTTATACTATTTTCTATTAGTATATTTAGTAGAGAAAATATGCTGAAATAGCAGGCATCACATGATCATGTGATGGCATGAAGTTGACTATTTTGAAGTAAATATTTTTTTTATTCATTTTTTTTCCAACACGCACAAGAACAGAACAGTAGAGAATTGTATTTTTTTCAGAGGATGTAAAGTATAAAAAAGGTTTGAATGGCAAAATAAAAATTAAATCAGCTGGAGTGAGGCATAAATAATTTCTGAAGTTTTAGGCAATTTTTTTCATTTTTCGTATAAAAAATGAAATAAGTTTTAATTGAATAATAAAACACTGAAATCTAAATGCGATTAAATAAACTTATTTTAAAATATGATGACTTAAATTATATTTTGATGAAATTAAAAAAGAAAAACAGTTATTAAAACCTAAACAAGAGGTAAGAGGTATGGACTAAAAAGTTGATATGCTGCCCGAAAAACAAATTTTCTCATTAATTTAAAATTTAGCTGTCACCAAGGTTTACCAAAGTTCTAGTAGTAAGCTTAAAAACTTAAAATAAAAAAATAATTAAAATTTTTTTAAATTTAATTTAATAAAAAGAAGCTCAAAAAATATTTGAATTATATTCAAAATCTCAAATTTAAATAATTTTTCTTCTAGAAGTATGTCAAAAAAAACTATTTAAATGGATAATTAAAATATTGAATTTTTTTCAATTTAATTTAATAAAAAAAAACTCCAGGAAAAATTTGAAAAAATTGAAAATTTCAAATTTAAATTTTTATGTCGCTTGTCAATATGTATGTCAAAAAACTATTTAATTGAATAATTAAAATATTGATTTTTTTTTTAAATTTAATTTAATAAAAAAAGCTCAACAAATAAAATATTTAAAAATTCAAAATTTAAAATTTATTTAATTTAATAGCAGAATTAAATCGCTGTAGACTAGTTAATTAAATAATTAAAATGTAAAAAAAAAATGTTTATAAATTTAATTTTATAAAAAAAATGTAAAAAAAATTATTTTATTAAAAATTTCAAATTTTGCTTAATTTTTTATTTGTATCATTAAGTCGTCTACAAGCTAGTTAAATAAATAACTCAAATGCTGAAGAGAAAAATTTTAATTTAGTCTTATCAAAAAAAAAAAAACTTTTAAGAAATATTTTAAATTTACACATAATTTCAAATCTATATTCTTTTTCTTCTAAAATATGTTTAAAAAGTATTGAAAACGGTAAATTAAATAATTTTTTAATTTAATTTAATAAAAACTTGAAATTTTTTTAAATTGTATTTAGAACCTTAAATTTAAGTTTTCTCCTTCTTTTTCTTCTTAATAACACAATAGCTTATATAGGCTAAGCATATTTAAAGAAGAAATTAAAAAATAAATTTCAATTTTGAAATTTTGTTTGAAAAATCCATTTTTATGAGCTTCGTTCGATTTACTTTTCAAGCGAGTACGATGTTTGCGGAAATTTTTGAGTACCTCAGATGATTTCTACGAACTTGTATTTGTTTTTGCTATATGTTTTATTTCATTTACTCAAAGCGTCTGGAAATGGTGGACTTAAGAAATTTTCCAAAAAAAAAAATTATAATAATAATAATTCATACAAATCTGCTTGTTCGGGCATAAACAACGAAAAACATGATATTATTTAAGAGATTCTTCGAGAAAAAATACCTATAATTTTAAAACTTGCTGCAAAAAAGTTAAATAACCCTAATATATATATATATATATATTAACACTTATACATATATGTATATAAAACAAAATGATTGCTTGTTTTCATACATAATTTGCACTGCAATTCATATCGATACACGTATTAAGTAATAAAAACGTTTTAAAGATCGGGATAAAATCTTTATACAAACCCTTCGTGAGCGATCTATGTATTGTATAACCGTCGCGCCGTCGTCAGCGTCATAGTCGTCGATTTATCGTATTGCAAATAGTAAGCAACATTTACAACGATTCGAGTCTGAGCGACTGAGGACTTTTTTTGGCTAGGCTAGAGTTTTGTGTACATTACAACAGAGGAGCGTTGTTGTTATTGTACTTTATTTTTCTTTGCTTTGCGACTCGATCCTCAGTACGGTTATTTCGTTTGCCTTGCATGTATGTAGGTACAACAAAAACACAACGCGTGCGGCCGGGCGACTGGCTTTCGACACTGAATCATAATATATATATAAATAAAGAAAAAAACACACAACAACTTTGGTTTGCTCTTTGATAGGAAAAAAAGGAAAACAACAAGTTTTTAGGATATTACGCTATTTGCGAGATTCCTTTGCGCTCAGTGGCGATGGCGGCGGCGGCGGTTCCAGCTGCGCCCAAAAATATGCAAAGACGCGTTCGCGATCTCTCCCTTTCTCTTTTTCATTCTCTCCCTCTCTCTCTTTCTCTCTTGCGAGTTATTATTTGCTTGCACAAATCGCTGCACTTTTTCTTTTTTTTCAATGTTCAATGTTCTCTGCTGCCGCGTCATTGATTTCTACGTATCTTCGAGCCATGCAAAGAGGCTACACGGGTACGGGAAGTAAGAGCAGAGCAAAAAAATCATTTCAACGTAGATCCTCGTGTGCCGTAACGTACTCACACACAATATATACATATTTTAATTATTTTTATTTATTTATTTTTTTTTCCTTTAATGAGTGGTGAGTGTTGTAAGCACACAAGGATTTTTATAATAATAGTACAGTGGGTAGATATGTATGTATGTTTTAATTGTGTATAGTTGAAATAGTTTTCTAATCATACGTGTGTAAATACATTATAACTATATTAAAATATGTGTTAAATAAGCGAAAGCAAGCGTGCATCGGTTGGGTTTTTTCTCAATTTATTTATCATTTTTAGCTCATTTTTAAATTACAATTTTTTTTTAAATTGTTAAGTTATATTTCATAAATTTCAAAAAAAAATTCCTAATATTTTTATAATTTTTAATTTCAAAATTCTTAAAACACAAGTTTCTTAAAATATAAATTTACCAATTTTTCCAGATTTTTGTTAATTTTTATAACAAAATTTTCCTACTTTTTATTTAAAAAATTTAAAAATATTTTTTCCCTTTATATTACTAATTTAAAAATATTTTTTCCACAATATATTCCGAATTTTTAGCTCAAAATTTTTAAGGTACAACTTTTTTCTCAAATATTGCTATTTCAGAAAATTTTTTTTTGCTCCTTTTTATAAAAAAAACTTTTTTTTTTAATAATTTTAATTATTAATTTTTAATAATTTCCCATTTATTACTAACTTTTAGTCATTATTTCAAAATAAATTTTTTTTCAACACATTTTCAAATTTTCTTCAAAAAATTACCGACATCTTTTTATTTAAAATTTAGAAATATTTTTTTCCAATATATTTTTATTTTTAAGTTCAAAATTTTTAAAATACAATATTTTTTTAAAATAATTCTCATTTTTAATTCAAAATTTTTAAAGAAATTTTTTGACCAAATTATTGCTAATTTATGGAACAAAATTACTCTTAATTTAAAAAAATTTAAAATATTTTTTTTTTCATGTCAAAGTTTTAAAATAATTTTTTTAGTTTTAAAATTTTATTCAAAAAATTTTATTTCAAAAATTTTTCAATATTTTATTTTTTCAAATTTATTTTTAATTTTTAGTTCCAAATTTTTTTAAATATTTTATAGATATATATATATTTATATTACAAATGTGTATGTCAAAATTTTTAAACTAAAAGTTTTATTGAAATTATTGCTAATTGTTGGAACAAAATTTTCCAACTTTTCATTTAAAAATTTTTAAAATAATTTTTTTCCTTTATATCACAAAATTTTAGTCATATTTTTGAAATAATAAATTTTATTTCAATTTTTTTTGAATATTTCAAATTTTTAAATCATTTTTTTCCAATCTATTTTAATTATTTTTTTTCTAATTATTTTTTTCTAATATATTATGAATTTTTACTTTAAAAAACTTTAAATAGAATTTTTACCAATGGATGGGTAATTTTTACTTAACAATTTTTGAGTAAAATTGATTTTCCATCTATCTACCGCATGCACTTCCTTGCTTTTACTTATTTTTTTTTTATAAATACAAATATATTTTCTTTATATATAACTTCTCACTACATTTAAACGAAATTATTGCATACAAATACACTTTTTACCTGCACTTTGCCTACTTTTACTTCTTAGTATATTTGCACTTACCCTTTTTAGCATTTTTCTGTTACTAAAATTAAGTATTTTTTGTTGTTGTTAACTAATGAAAGTTGAATTCACTTCTTTCATGTAATTTATTTTACAGACATTTTTCTATATTTTTTTTTGCTCTATGCATACAGTTCAAACAAATGTGCATTTGATCTGTAAATAGGAATACAAAAACAATTTTATGCTAAATTGTATTAAAAAACAAATGTCTTAGGAAGAAGAAAAAATTGTAATTGTACGATTTACAGATTAAAATTGTTTGAAAAGCTGAATATGCTGATTAGGGTTTTACGTTTAACGGTAAATTTAGTATAAACATATGCAGGTGTGTACACATTTTCATTAGAAAAATTATAGTATTTCTCTGAAATTTTGCAGTATTTACTAGAAGTGTTCATACATGCTACGCTTAAGGCGCGCTGTAATCGATTTTTCACAATTATCGATTTTCGATTTTCGCGCATAGCAGCATTGCTATCATATTGACTGCACATACTGAATTTTGTTTGTTCAACTCCTGCAAGTTATGTTTACAATTTATTAAAAAATTAAAAAATTAATGAATTTCTTATGTATTTTAATAAAATATGACGTTAAAAAGGCACCCTTTGTAATTTAAAAATGTTAAATGTCTCTAAAACTCGTTACCTAAGCCAGAAGCAGTGGACGACAACATTTGGTAATAAAGTTGAGTTAACAATTTTTTTTATGCTCTTTTTGACTTCATACACATTTTTATTGCATACTCATTTCAATTTCATTTATTTTCAAACATAAAGTTGAATGCAATTTATCTGCGACACTTTTTTTTTTTGTTATTTGCCATTCATTTATTTTGCAGCTTAATTTTTACAATTTATCACAGCGAAAGGTACTACATATTTTTGTTGAGAGAGAAGTTCATATTCAATTGACTATATAAAAATATAACCTAAAAATAATTAATTTTATTTTTTTATTTCTTATTTTTTCTTCCAAATATTTGTTCAAATATTCGTTAAATATATTTTCAATAAATTTTTTTTTTCAGTGTATATTATATAAAAACATTTGTTAAATATACATATTCATAATAGTTAAATACGTTTTCTTGTTTTCTTTAAAGTGCTAAAAGTAAACTAAAAAAATGAATAGAAAAAACACAACAAAAAACATAGGCATAGAGATGTTGTATGTAAAAAATGAGTTGATGAAGAGTTGCTTAATGATATTTTTTGGTGTTTTTTTTTTTCATTTTATATAATATTTCGCTTGTACTTGATGTTGCAGACAGCACTTGGTACTACACACACTTGATATATGTATGCATGTAGGTTATGCAATAGCAGTAAATGAGGTGCTGAAAGGAGTTTACACGAGCAGACAAACATACGTGTATATGTACAATAAAGGCAACAAACACTACGTAATGTTAATTAAAGTAAAAAAAAATTTATTTTTTGATAAATATTCAATATAACAAACAGTTAATAGTGTGCATGTAATTGCGCACGTTGCACCGTTATCGCGCACTGAAATTATCTAAAAATGTGCAGTCATTATTTTACACAAGTGTAATTGCTTACATTTTTTTAATTTAATTTTATTTGAATTTTTTTCCATTTTTTTTATTAAACTTATTTTTTTCCTTTTTTTAAATTTTTTTGCAAAAAAGTACTTAAGCTACAGCAATTATAATTAATATTTAAAAATATTAATATATGTGTATAGCTTAGTATATTTAAAAATTTATTACTAGCGTTCACAGATTCACTACTTTTTTGTTATTTTTTTTAAAATATTTTTTTGTTTAATTTAATATTTTTTTTAAATTTTTTTTAAACATTTTTTTAAATTTTTTTAAATATTTTTTTTTTATTTTTTACTTTTTTTATTAACTTTTTTCCGCTTTTATTTTCATTGTATGCAAAACATTAATTAAATGAATTAAATGAATGCAATAATGTTAGTCGAACAGATGCCAAATATAAGATTTTTGGATTTTTTTTTGGTGAAAATATTCTATTTACTATTAATTCACTAAAATGTCTTACTTCACTATTTAACGCTATTTTATATGCATATGTACGTATGTATGTATGTATTTACAATAGTATATATTCTACATATAAATGGCCGTCTGCTTACCTTTATATTTGGGCACAAACTTCTGTACATCGTGCGGAATGTTTTGATAGAAGTCCAATTCACGCAAATTCAATGGCTTTATGACAGTGGATTGATTCAGCAATAGAAGACGGGTGTGTCCGCCGACCTGGAAAGAAGCGGAGAAAGGGGATAATATATTAATATCGCATGAAATTCACTAAAAAATTACTTAAAATGACTCGCATTGTAGGCTAAAGCCACGCAAATGTCAGTTTAAAACATTTATTTTGAGGAGTTAACAATAAATATAAGGAAAATATATTAAAACTTTAAGAAAAAGTTATGAAATTCCAAGAAGAAAAAAATTGTTTAAGAAAAATTATGTATACACATAACACGTGAGTAATTTCTTTTATTTTTCTTTATTAAACATGACGCCCACCATTTCACTGACGTCACTGCGCATAAAATACATTTTTATAAATGTGAAAAAAAAGAAAAATTGTTGACGGCTCAATAATAAACTCATGATGAGCCAGTTTTTATATTTGCTTATTGAGCACAACCATGTGCTCGTAATGTCAGCTGTTCAAGCAGCATTGCACACAACACAATCGATATAAATCGATAACAACTATAGCGGCACTTATAGCTACAGCTGACTGCAGCAATGAGTTGACAATTTATGTGCGGCTAATTTTTTGCTTATTATAAATTAATCAACAAAATATTTAATGGAAAATAGTAGAAAAGCATATTGTCAAGCTCCGACATACATAGTATATATATGTATAATAAAATATAAAGATAAATTAAATGAAAGTGTTAACTTGTTGTCAATTATACTGGGTGTGGTACTCCACGCGCCTTTGCGTTGAATATTTCCACAAGAAGACATAATACATGGATTTTTATGTTACTTTCATTTAATTTTCAACAATTTGACAACAATTAGAATCTTTAATAAAAGATGTGTGAAAAATATTTAAAAATTCTAAGGTAATTGCCCTATATCTTCTATACCTCCGGCCGGTCAAATAATTGCATTTGTAATTTTGTCAAACTCAACGTTCAGTGACTTATTAAGTAAAGAAAAACAAACAAAAACCGTTTAAAAAAATCAAAATTTTTCTACTTAATCCACACGGTTAATGCGCTGAGTAAATATTTACTACAAGTATATAAGCAAAAGAAAAAGAAAATAACAAAATGTCAGGTATTTTGAGTGAAGACGTGCTTCTTGTGGACAAAAATGGGTATTTCAATATTCCACAATGCTACAAAAATAACCAAAAAAAAAATTCATAATATATAGAAATAAACATATTATCGATGTGCCGTTAAATGAAGGCACAACGCAATTATAGAGTGAAAAACACGCCACAAATACATACAAACATACACGCATATGTGTCTAGAGATGCCACTGACGCAAATTGTGACTCAATTGAATGTACATAGTACCCTCCCCTCCATAGGTGTTGATACTAAAAATATTTCAAAAATATTGCAAATATATATTAATAAATTGTTATTTATTTTGTTGCCGAAATAGCACATTTTGTGAGTGCCGGCACAGAGTCATGCAATATTGTTGTTAATTTAAATTTTTTCGTTATTTTCCTCCGTGATTGAAAACTATATTTTCATTAAAAATATAGTATTTGTTTTCGAAAATTCTTGAAATTAATACTATTTTCGTTCATTTTATATAATATTTTTGTGTTCGAAAATCACTGAATTGAAAAAAAAATTATTTAAAAAAAAAATATTTGTTTCCGAGAAATCATTGAAACACAAAAAATTTTTAAAAGATATTTTTTTTTCGAAAAATTATTGAACACTAGAAAAATTTAAAAAAATATTTATTTTAGAAAAATTATTGAGAGACAAAAAAATTACTAAAAAATATTCATTTTCAAAAAAGATATTACTTTTTTTTTCGAAATTTATAGAAATTAATACTATTTGCGTTCCTTTTATTTAAAATTTTTGCGTTCGAAAATCATTGAAACACAAAAAAAAATATATTTAAAAAAATATTTACTTCCGAAAAATCCTTGAAACACAAAAAAAAAATTTTTTTTAAATATATTAATTTATCAAAAATTATTGAGACAAAAAAAATAATAAAATTTTTTTATATTCGAAAAATCATTGAAACACAAAAAAACCATTAATTTGAATTCAATACTACTACATTAAAAGAATAATATTCATTTTCGAAAATTATTGAAACACAAAAAAAAGTCATTTATATTAGAAATTAATACTATTTTTATTCATTAAAAATTTTGTGTTCGGAAACCATTGCAACAAAAAAAAAACTATATTTAAGTTAAAATTAAAAATATTTTTATTCATTAAAAAATGCTTATTTTCGAAAAAAAAAATAGTTGCATTAATTTTTTATCATTTTTATTATATAAAATTTAATTTTTTATTTGAATAAAATATACTTAAGTTGAAAGTAATCATTTTTATCCAATAAAAATTAAAAAAAAAATGATTTTTTTAATACTTATTCACTAAAAATTTTATGTTTGAAAATCCTTGCAACAAAAAAGAGATTATATTTAAGTTGAAATTAATCATTATTTATTTTAGAAAAAAAAATTTCATTAATCTTTTATCATTTTTATCATTAAAAATCTCTTTTTTTGTAATTTGAAATTAATATTATTTTGATTCATTAAAATTTATATATGGGAAAATTATTGGAACTCAAAAAAAATTCGAAATTAATAACATTTTTACTCATTAAAAATTGTTCGTAAACCATTTTAATTTGAAATGAAAATTATTTTTAGCAAATTTAGTATGTCTAAACGCTGTTGCTCATCATGTAGATGCGTTTCAACATGTCGCTGAGGTGAAAAAAGCTTTGAACTTGACCGACTTGTTCAATTCAGCAGCGAACAGCTGTCGCAATTTTTTTTTTTTCATTTCTTTTTTTCTTCAAAACATTTATTCTATTTTTGCAATATACCAAACCCCACGTCTGCACATGATTGCTATTCAGAAATAATAAATAAATAAAAAATAATATTTAAAACCACACACAGTCCATTTTACGTCGAAAAAAATAAATAATTTTAAAAACAGGAAATGGTTAATATGAAGTTTTTTGAAGCTTGCGGTTGTATTTAAGATTTAATAAATATTTTTATTTAATTTTTAACTATTTTTCAAAATAAATTTGATTATATAGTAAATGTTTTCTTTTACGCAGTGAAATATTTTTCAACAAACAATGGTTTGAAAGGCTGATAATCTTTTATTGAAATTGGTTGATCCATGTGCCAAAATGATGCAAAAACAATAAAGTAATTAAGAATTATTAGTAGCTTTTAAAATTTTATGAGCTATAGATTATTAAAGTCATCGGTTTTAAAAGTTCATAAATTCAGCAGAAAAAAACACTAAAAAAAAAAATTTAAAAAAAATTAAATAAAAAATATAGACTTATCAGCGTTATTTATCGTTATAAATGAGTGATGGGGCTTTTAGCTGATATATATGGACATATAAAACTCGGTGAATAACCGTGGGAACCCAATATTATCAAATCCCCATTTATCATAAGATATCAACGCAGCGGAAGTAATCGATAACATTGGCGCAGTACCGCTAGCTATCATTTGCGTATTTGACATTTTCATGGCTTAAATTTATTAAATTTTTTTAGTAAATTTTTGTAATATAAAACAAGAAAAAAGGAGCTAACACAAATGTAACTAATATATTAACCAAAGAACTACGTGGAAAATTGCTAAATGCAACGAAATTCAAGAAAATAATTCTTGCGAAAAATTTCTTCAGCTACAAGGATTTTTTTTAATTTTTTTATTTTTATTTTTTTCACACCCACCTGATTGGAGAGCGGCTGCAGTGCGACTTCATCCTCACTTTCCAACAAATCCTTACTCAGCTGAGGCTGCAGGAAACTATTTGCTGCCGCCGCCACTGATCCTCCTCTGTTGTTGCTATTAATGCTATTACCGCCGTGCTCCGCTGGTGCAGTCGGCGCTGTGGGTGCATTCGTGCAGCTGCCAACATTAGCGGCACACGAATCGGAACGTTGACGACCTAAATACTGATGCAAAGCAGCTGTTGCTGAGGGCAGCGGATGCGCTTGTGTGGGCAGCACTTGTTGCTGTTGCAATTGTTGGATAGACTGTTGCTGCTGCTGCTGGTGCTGCTGTTGCTGGTGCTGCTGCTGCTGGTGTTGCAGTGTTTGATAAGTGGCTTTATCAAAAGCGTCGCCGATTATTGCCGATTTAATAGGCGTCGAACAGAGACTCCCACTGCGACTGTTATTGCTTACAGATAGTTGTTGTAAATTGGCTGTGACCAAAGTGCTGCTGGCAACATGCTGGGGTGAATTGAGTTGTTGCTGTTGCTGTTGCTGTTGTTCTTGTTGTTGTTGTTGCTGCTGTACAACTGTGTGCAGTGCATTGCCATGTAGTGTTGTTGCATCCGCTGTGCCGCTGCCAAATTGCAATAGCGATAATGGACCTAATGTAGGCGCAATTTCGCCGACGCGCTGATGTTGTTGTTGCTGTAATTGTAGCTCATTCGCTTGTTGTTGCTGCTGCTGCTGCTGCACATGTTGTTGTTGTTGCTGCTGCTGCTGCTGTTGTTGCTGTTGCTGATGACTATGGCTGTGTACATGCAACGTGGTCGGTTGTATTGTTGGAACATGTTGATGATATGACGTACAGTCAGAATCTCCCATGCCCCAATCCCCCAAAAAATATACCATTCCCTACGGCGTAAAACAGTTTAAATTCCAGTTACTTTCGCGGTAACCGTAGCACAGACGGGAGGATTGCTTAATTTTTTTTTTGGGCGAAAATTTTGTAGCTTTAGCGAGAATATGAGTTTCTGCTCTCTCTCTATGCGCCAATACTACGCGGGAGTTTTTTTTTTTGCTCTTCAATTATTTTTGGTAGAAAACTTTTTCTGTAAGCTGTAAGCAGAAAGAAGAAGAATATAAATTGATGTTAGTAATGGGGTTTATAATAAAAAAAATGCATTGAAAAGAAATACAATAAAAAATATTGGCATATACAAGTACAGAAAAAATATAATAAAAACGCCCAAAAGTATGCAAAAGGCGTGGGTTTTCATTAAAAAAAATTAAAAAAAAACTTTTAATTTCATTAAACATGTCTTTTTGTTATTAAAACTAACTCATGCCAGCTGCTGTGCTGCCCTAATCGTTCACGCGCCTAAATGTATGCATGGACTTTCACCTTTCCCATCACAAACTTTCTGTACTCATTACAATATTTATTTATGCCAATCAACTTTAGCTTGAGCCTTGAGTTGAGTATATACAGCACGGAGAAAGTGAGATCAGCTGTATAAACACAACTGCAACCTCAACGCCTACAAATATGCAGCAAGTAAAAACAACAAACGTTTGTATGTATATATAAGTACCAGTGCACTTGCCAGCTTGCCAAGGACTGCTCTCTCTCTCTCTCTCTCTCTCTCTGCCACCGACACGTGTACTCATAGCAATGTCCTTCCTGACTAGCCATACTACACCAGCCGCCCACACACACTAGCGCCACCAATATTATGCTGTCAATATGTACATATGTATTTAGTACAACCAAAATCAAAACTGATGCAATTGAAGGTCGTCCTTCAGAGCAATACGTGGATATAGTAAAATAAACGTGGCTGTAACTGCCTGCATATGCCCAAATATTTGTAAAGAAAAAAAAAAATATTTTCAATGTTCTGTTGCCTGCGCTCAGCACATATGCACATATAGAGTAGGTATGCCAGTTAAATGAATGTGATGATAAAATATTCAACACCGTTGGGAAACTTAATTACATTATGATAATTTACACTCTTTGTAGCAAATAATAACAACAAACACAAATTTCGCCTGCAATTTTCATTGCAAATGTATGAAACATGCATTACACTCCGCCAGCGACAATGCTGATGGCTAGCGGGACGACAATATTATATTATATCTGTGGAAATTTAGGTCAAGGTCCCCCCAAAAAGATGGTGGATAAATAGATAATAAGCATTTAAATGAAAATATAATGCAAAAAAAAAAAACGAGTTGAAAAATCATTATTTTATTGCTTTTCTGCTGCTGAGCAAATGCCAATTGCAGTAAAAGTTTGAAATGCACGGCTTTGGCAGAAATCAAACTTTTCTTTGACATTCATAAACAGTTTGAAAGCCCTTTATGGTAAGTTTTTTCGATTTTTCTTCAATAACCTATAATAATTTGCTAATACATAAGCAAAAGTACACAAGGAAGAAAACTAATAAAATACTATTATAAAATATTTATCGATAATCGATAAACCATTGCAATTATGAGACGCCTACACTATGGTCAGACTAGATGGCAATACAATTGCACTAAAAAATACCAGGAAACGTTGTGTAGAGAAGAAAAATAACTTGCAATAAGATAAAATTATCGATAATCGATATACAAATGCAATAATGCAGCGTGTCATTACGATTGCACCAACAAAAAAGTGCTTAAAAAGAAAAATTAATTAAATTCATAACTAATTTCGTGATGCAAACAAATTGAAATTGATTTTTGCAGTACTAAACCACTTTAAAAATCGAAAATATGTGTATATAAATATAATTTAGCGTAGCAATTTTTGTTTATGCATAATTAATCAACATTTTCCTTGAGCATTTAAACTGTAACACACAAATAAAAGCGCCTTATACACAAAAAGCGAATATTTTTTACATTTACTTCCTTCTGAAAGCAAGAAAGGAAATGAAAAAAAAAATCGCATGCAATTTCCCTTTTCTTACTCTATTGGAAAATCAACATACTTTGTTTGATTGGCAAAAAAAAAAAATTAAAAAAAATATGATGTAAGACAGCAAGGAAATTACGATCATAAAAATAATTTATGGCATTTGTGCTTGTTATAAGTGTTCCAATTCAACAGATGACTGTTCAATGGCTAGATGACGTGATGAGCTAACAAATGAAAGATAACGTCATCTATTGGATTGTACGCGTGTATGTATGTATATTTACCACAATGTACGGTAATTTAGATATTACGCAATATAAATAATAGACTTACATACAAATATCTAACTCTAATCACATTTTTAGTCGTAATATAGAAAATAGTATAATATAAAGAATAAATAAATATTTTCCATATCAGCTGATATGAGCACAACAATTGACTTGTCTATGACAAATATCAGCATAATAATAACAAAATTCTCCATTAAATGCTAATTGTGTCTAAATGAGTTCGTTAGCACGAAATCTAAATATTAAATTTTGTGATAAACATACACATAAACTGATATTTGTCGATGTGTTTGTATTTATTGTTGATATCGCCACAAGGCGATAAATAATGAATAAAAAGTACAAGCAAAATAAATTAATATAAATTATTATTGATAAAGTCAGGCAAAAAAAAAAATACTTACTGAGTTACAGAAGTAAAAATATTGTTTGCCAAAATTAAATAAATAAGTAACCAATAACACAGTAAAATAAAATAAAATAAAATATATGATATAATAGATTAATTAAAAAATCCCCGGCCTACCATAGTACAGCACATTTTTTGGCAAAATTCATTTTCTTATTCAATATAACGGGTGATCCATTTCGAGGTTCCCTACTTTTTTAAATAAAATAAAAAAACGCAGAAAATTCAAATTCAATGGTGAATATTTGTTATCATTGGAAAGAACATTCTTCTGGTAACTAGCGAATTACACGCGTGATGTTTTGCTCCAAGGCCTGAATCGAAGCGGGATTGCCCGCATAGACTTTAGACTTTACATATCGCCACAGGAAAAATTCTATGTTGACCATAAGTTGAGCGAAGTGGACAGGACACATTGTTTACAGAACGTGAATTTTCGTAATAAAGTTGAATGATTTGTAAACAGTAGCGGAGGGGTCCTAATATATATTCAATTTTTTTTGGAGACATCAGACACGAATAAACTGCAAAAGTAGATTCCCCACCTGTGGATCCGCCGCTGTTTGTAAACGTTGTTCAGGCGAAAAATAACGTGACAGCTTGACACGACTCACACGTGATCTATAAAAAATGGGCTATTGAAAAAAGTACCTCTTCTTGGATCACCCCTTAGTTCCCTTCAAGGGTGATACAGTTATTATAGCGACCCTCCAACTAGTTGATACCATTTCTGTGTAGTATGATTCATCCTTTGCTTCGAAATAGCCCTCAGTTACGGCGATTACCTCTTCGTTCGACGGAAATTTCTGCCCAGCGAGCATTCTTTTGAGAACTGAGCACAGGATATGGTCGCTGGAGGCCAGATCTGGAGAATACGTTGGATGTGGAAGCAATTCGAAGCCCAATTCATGGATTTTTGTCATCGATTTCACTGACTTGTGACACGGTTTCTTCAAATGCAGCCGTTTTTCGCCGATTTCGTCCTTCAAACGGTCACAATAACGCTATGTAGTAGTCGTTGTTGATGGTTCTTCCTTTTTTAGGGTAGTCAATGAAAATTATTCCATGCGCATCTTAAAATACAGACGCCATAACCCTGCCAGCCAACTGTTGCGGTTTTCCACGCCTTGGAGCGGGTTTATCGTGTGCAGTCCACTCGGATGAATGTCAATTGGAATTCGGAGCCATGATGGAGCCATGTTTCATTCATTGGCACATGTCGACGCAACACTCGGGTTTATTATGCTTGAACATCTCCAACTAACTGCTACGAATCATCAACTTGTCGTTGCTTTTGGTCAAAAGTGAGCTCTCACGCCATCCACTTTGCACAGAGCTTTCTCATACCCAAATATTCGTGAAAGATATGATGTATACGTTCAGTTGATCTCTTTGGAGTGCCCGCTACTTCATTCAATTTCAATTTACGGTCATTCAAAAACATTTGTGGATTTCTTTTGATGTTTTCTTCGGTAGCAACCTCTTTTGAGCGTCCACTGCCTTCAACCTCTTCGGTTCTCATTTCACCACGTCTAAACTTAGCATACCAGTCCTTGATGGTTGATTTTCCTGGGGCAGTGTATAGAAACTTGTCGTCAAGCCAAGTTTTTGCTTCAACTGTATTGTTTTCCTTAAAAAAGCAATATTTTATCAAGACGCGAAAAAAATGCTATAATTCACATACTAATGTTCTGACAGCTATCAAATTGAAACACGCGTCTTTTAAAAGTTAGGGTTAACTAAAAATCATATTTAATTTAATTGTAGTAGCGCCTCCTATGTGTCAGACCGAGGACTTTCCAATTGAGCTCTTATCGATAGCCAGCTATCACATAGCCATCTCGAAAAGTTATTATAACAAAACGGAAAGTTATATGTTCAGCTCATTTCATCTTCCACTAATCGTTAGCGTAAAGTCTAACTTTCTAACTAGAGTCTAATCTAATTAAAAAATCCCCATCTGTCGGAAAAAATTTAGCGATAAGCTCAATGATGAGCATTAAATTACAACGTGTTATAAGATCATTTCACACCACCCAACACTTTGAGGTTAAGGTTGATTGCATATTTACGCCTCAGCCGCTTGTCACATAAACACATGCTAATTATTGCATTATGTAACGCAGTGAGCAGACATAAACTGCTTTTATTTTATCAATTTAAAAATCAACATTTCCTGAAGTCTGAACATTGCCTTATCACACACACACGCGCACACACATAAACACATGGTGTCTGGCAAAGTTAATTTTGTTTGGCTTTTTTTGCTTTTGCTTATGCATGCAATTTAATGCAAATGTTTATAAACATTTTTAAAAATTTATATGAAAATTTATGTAAGTATGCATGCATATAGTGATGTGCGCCTTAACATTTGTATATTTGAACTTACGGAACGTGCCATGAAAAAATTTTTTTTCTCGTTCGTCTCTATTAATACAAATTATCATCGCTAGAAAGTGCGGAAAAGCACGTCGCATTTTAACGCTAATGCAGGCAATTAACGATGATGTCTAAATTATCTCACATAATTGGAGTGCAGAGCTTTATCTGATATTTTTTTTTATGTATATAAAAGTTATATATTGAAGTATAGTGAGTGATAAATGATGAAATGATGAAAAATGCGTAATTTTCAGCGCATGAAAAAAAATTATTCCAAAAAAAAAAAATTTAAAAAATTAAAAAAAAAACTATTTTCAAAACAAACAAAATTACAAATAATAACTTACAAAAAATTTTTTTTAATTAAAATTTTTATATTTTTATATTTTATATATTTTAAAATTTTTATATTTTTATATTTTTATATTTTATTTTCTAAAACTTTTATATTTTTATATTTTTAAATTTTTAAATTTTTATATTTTCTGATTTTTAAATTTTTATATTTACAAAATTTTATATTTTTACACTTTTATATTTACAAATTTTTATATTTTTATATTTTCAAATTTTTATATTTCATATCTTCAAATTTTTATATTTTTATATTTTTATATTTTTATAATTTTAAATTTTTATATTTTTATATTTTTAGATTTTTACATTTTTTTATTTTAATATTTTCAATTTTTTTTATTTTTATGTTTTCAAATTTTCAAATTTTTGTATTTAAAAAAAATACAAAAAAAAAATAAACATCTGTTTAACTTTAAATAGTTTTCTTAGTGGGTTGAGTGATTTGCTGATTTTTTCAAAAAGCATTTAAGGTCAGTTTTAAGTATTTTAGTAGGAAGCACATGGTCTTCTGCAGACAGCTGATTTTGTGGCAAGGCTATATATAATGCATACATTATGTCTAAGAAAATGTTTTTATGTTTGAATATTTACAATTATAATTATGAAATTTTCATGCACAGAAAACTATGTAGCACAACAAAGCATAAAAAACCGGAGAAGTTGAGTAGCTTGGTCGAATATTGCTTTAGTGCCAATTATATAGGTTTATACTCATAATTATATATATATATATATACAACTCATAGATACATATATATATTTGTATATAGTAAATATTTCCAATAAATTCAATAGCCCATAATTACACATATAAACTTCAATATCAAAACGATTATAGTAATGCGTAATTTCCTCAAACGCAATTTCAATGTTATGTATGTATGTATGTATAAATTACACATTTATTAAAAAATAAAAATAAAAATATATAAAATAACACACTGATAGTCGTTACACTCGACTACACACATTATGAACCTACTTTTTTATACAAAAAAAAATTATTTAAAAAAAAAAATATATTAAAAAAAATTTGAATAAAGGTATTTCACACGTACAAGTGTTGAGTGTTTCTTAAAAAAAAATTTCGTCTTAGCTAGATAACGGCATATACGCATCTTATAAGTGATAAATTAAAAGTGCATTAAATTTAAAGCAGTAAAAAAATAATAAATAATTTGCAGGAGACGTAGTTACCACTTTTAAGAGAATAATCTACTACGGAATTTGCATAATTAAATGACGTCTTTTACAAAAGTGACGTATTTATGAAGATTTATACATTTCGCTGAGCAAATATTCATATACACACATGCATATATACATACTTGTCCCCTTTTTCTTAAATTTATGAGGCGAAAGGAGAAGAAATAAAAGTATTACAATTTATATTTTAATATTTTAATATTTTTATATCTTTATGCTTTTTTATATTTTTATATTTTTATACTTTTAAATTTTTAAAATTTTGTATATTTATATTTTTGTATTTTTGTATTTTAATATTTTTATATTTTTATTTTTATATTTTTATTTTTACATTTAATTTAATTTTTATATTTTTATATTTTTTTACTTTTAAATTTTTAAATTTTTGTATATTTATATTTTTGTATTTTTGAATTTTCGTATTTTTGTATTTTAATATTTTTATAGTTTTATATTTTTCAATTTTTTTATAATTATATTTTTTATATCTTTGTATTTTTGAATTTTTGCATTTTTGAAGTTTTGAGTTTTTATATTTTTATAGTTTTATATTTTTCAATTTTTGTTTTTATTATATTTTTATATATTTGTATTTTTGTATTTTCATTTTTTAAAATTTTTATATTTTTCAATTTTTGTATTTTTGCATTTTTGTATATTTGTATTTTTGTATTTTTATATTTTTATATTTTTATATTTTTATATTTTTATATTTTTATCTTTTTATCTTTTTATATTTTTATATTTTTATATTTTTATATCTTTATATTTTTATATATTTCAATTTTAAAATTGTATATATTTATATTTTTTTTTGTTTTTTTATATGTTTAATATCTATATTTTTACATTCAAATTTTTATATTTCCAAAATTTTATATTTTGAAATTTTTGTATTTTTATATTTTTATATATTCAAATTTTTATTTTTTATAATTTCAAATTTTTTTATATTTTTATTTTTAATTATTTATGTTTTTAAATATTTATATATTTTGATTTTTATATTTTTAAATGTTTATAGTTTCAAATTTTTATATTTTTAAATTTTTATATTTTTATATTTTTATATTTTCAAATTTTTATTTTTTTATATTTTTAAATGTTTATAGTTTCAAATTTTTATATTTTTAAATTTTTATATTTTTATATTTTTATATTTTTGTATTTTTGTATTTATATATATGTATATTTATGCAATTCTCTCCACTTACTTAGCTTACGCATCGCCATTGAAGTGCTGCTACTGCGATACATAGATATATTTTTTTATTCTAAAATTGTATACCAAAATAGTAGCATGAGTGATAGAGCTTACGCAAATATTTTTACATTCACATATACATATTTATCTAAACTTTTAATACATACAAACATACAACTTAAATTAATTTACAATAAATTTACCAACCAACCAAGTAACGGAAGCAACAACTGTGTTGGTTATCGATTATCGATACGACTACACTGCACTACTGCTAACTGTCAGCTGTTATCATTGAAAATTATTTCATTTATTTACATTAGTTGAATTTATTAAATTATGTTGTTGTTTTTGTATTTTGTGTGTGCAAAACTTTGATTTGATCAATAGCAAGCAAAGTCCAGCTTAAAGCGCGAAGCTTATACATTTGCATGTGTCAAATATATGTGTCTTAGGTAGGAGCGTGCGCGTGTTTTTGTATTTAATTAAATTGATTGTCGTCGTCGGCTAAACGTATTTGCCTTTGTTTCTCTCTTTTGTACGCTTTATACGCGAAATACACTAATTTGATTATTGATTGAAAAAGGGTCAAAAAAAAAAAATGAATAACTCCCTCAAGTGTGTGGAATAGTGCAATTGCAACTTGCTTGACGCCTAATTGTCAAATATCCATCTAAATATTGTGACGAAAATCCCATACCAAGGACAAACAAAACTATTGACAATGTAAATACAATTTCCCGGAAGGACAGAAAATAAAGAAGCGGTTCAGTTCAAGAATCCTGAAGGACAGCTAGCCCGATGGATTGAGAGACTGCGAAGTTACGACTACAGTATAGAGCACCGCAAAGGGAATACTCACGGGAATGCTGACGCCATGTCTCGTCGACCATGTAGCTTGGAATGTAAGCACTGCTCCAAAGCGGAAGGCAAAGAAGACATAATAGACGTCCGATTAATGACAATTACACCAGCGGAAGAGTAGGAGTCAAGTCATCTACGGAAATGTCAGCAGGAAGATCCAGATTTGAAACTATTAATGCATGGACTGAAGATGGACAGACGGCCAGATAAGGAACAGATGGCAGCAGGAAGTCCAATAGCAAAGGCATACTGGGCGCAATGGAATAGTTTAGAGCTGATATCTGGCTGTTTGCATAGAATATGGGAAAGTGAAGACGGCCAGTGCTCCCGAAAACTAATAGTAGTTCCGAGGTTAAGGATTCCGGACGTTCTCAAGGAATTCCATAATGGTCCTAGTGGTGGACACTTAGGCATTACGAAAACGCTGGAAAAGATCAAGCAGCGGTTCTACTGGGTTGGTTGTCGTCAATCTATCACTGAGTGGATTGCTAACTGCAGGGAGTGCATTGCAGCTAAAGGGCCAAAGTCACGAAGTCATGGTCAGATGCAGCAGTATAACTCAGGCGCACCATTTGAGCGGGTTGCCATCGTTTTTGAAAAAGTACAGACCAATGATTCCACCAGCCCATAAAGCGCACCAAACAGTCAGTTTTTCTGGATGTAACGGTGTTTCAACATACACTTGAGAATTACCTTCACTATAAGTGTGGCAGTTTTGTTTGTTGACGTAGCCATTCAACCAGAAGTGCGCTTCAGCGCTAAACAAAATTCGTAGACGTAGTGCGCGATACGTTTTCCGCACAGAACCATTATTTTCGAAATAAAATTGCACTATTTGCAAGCGTTGTTTAGGCGTGAGTCTATTCATGATGAATTGCCAAACCAAACTGAGAATAAATCACTTGACAGCTGTTAAATCGGTCGCCATCTTGAAAAGTAATGCCAACTTAAAGTTCTATACCTCTATAAAAAAACACCCTTTAGTTTGTTTGTTCATTTGTCAGCTATCTTGCTTGCTGCTGATAAGACAATCTCTTTATATGAACAATCTTTGGTAAACAAAACTAAACAGTCAATATTTTTATCAACTATAAACGGTATTTTAACCCAAAGAAATAATTTGCTTCAAAACAATTTGCTTCAGAACAATTTTGCTTTCGAGAAAGTTCCATAAAAATATAGTGCACACAGACTATACATATATATTGAAATGATACAGGTGTGACACTTTGGGAGAAACCCTTTTGGGATTTTCTTTAAATTCTCTTTAAATACGCTAAATCATTTGCACACCCTGCACCATGTTTATCGATAAGTTATCGCCTTAGACCTTAATTAAGCATACAATTTTTATTCACAATAAAAATTAAATATTATTTAAAAAAAAAATACGCCTCAAATGTAGTTATATGTACGTATGTATGTATATATTAAATAGAAGAAAAATGCTTTTACTGAAATTCCCAATGCAAACATAAAAACCAGTTATTATAGTGAAAATTGAATATGATACTTGAGGGAATTCCTGAAATTCCAAAAAAGAAACGCCTTAATAGTCTGCAATAATGAATTTTTTTTATGAAAGTTAATGGGTGAGAGCGAGAGAGAGAGTGTGAAAAAAACGAGAGTGAATGAATAAGCTCAAACGCTATGCAGCGGCATGTGTATATGCGTGTGTGGAGGTAACAGCTGTTATCGAAATTTAATTGGAAGTGAAATGTATGACGAGTGCAGCGGATACAGAGCGCGTATAAATATAAAAAATAAATAAATAAAATAATTTCAAATAATAAAAGGCAAAAAACGTGGTGAAAAGCATGAGCAAACTAAATTATAAATTTATGGATTTTACGTGTGCTACACACGCCGGTGGCGCGCTTAGGCAAACAATAATATTTACAAACACGAATAAAGCAGGAAAAAAGAGAAAAATAAAAATAAAAAAATTATATAATATAGAGAAATAAAAATTAAAAAAAGTAAAATAAATTTTATATATATATGAAGTAAAAAACAACAAAGTTGCAATAAATTCGTCGCTGCTCATTGGCGATAAAAAAAACTAAAGAAAAATCGATAAAAATACATGAACTGTTGACACGATATGATTTTTTCTCTCTCTTAAATTATAAATAAGCAAATTTGTTCCGCTTTGACAAAAAATAAGTTATATACGGGCAGTGTGTGAATTTTAGTGAACCTAAAGAAAAGAAAAATAAACGAAAAAAGAGAAGAAAAAAGAGAAAAAGAAAAAAAAACCAAACCAGGTCAACATATGTATGTAAACAGGTTGATTGCTTGGCTGATTTGTAGTCACTCTAAACGCTTTTCATACGCGACACAGACACAGATAAATTACAGCCAGCAGCGACAGTGCGCATATGACAGCGAGACGCGCCGGCAGCGACGACGACTGACAGACAGGTTTGCGGCGCTCTACTAAGTAGGTCAATAGAATAAGGTAGCCAAGTGTACAAATATTGTGTGTGTGTGTGTGTGTGCAGCACTAGCCAACCCCTACTGTGAGATGAACTGAAAACGTGGTACTAAATTGGAGTAGGAGTCTAGGTAGGTAAACAAACAAACAAACATACATACATACATACATATGTACATGCATATGAGTGCTTCGAAGTCGTTACAAAGAAACACAAATTAGTTCAAATATTTATTTATATTTTGTCATTATTTTTAGAACTTGCCACCTTTTTGTACAAATAAAAGTCACAAGTATGTTCAATAGTTCGCGCTTGTTCATAAATATAGATATAAATTAGTATAACGCTGATAATGATAATAATTAATTTCAATATCAGACTTGCAGCAATATGTCTGTTTTTCAACAATCAATAGTTGGATAGTCGTGCGCGGTGATGTGGTAATTAATAAATGTCAGCTGTGATGTATGGGTAAAAAATGTGAATGATGTTTATCGATTGATACGAGCGATATGCACTTTGGTAATTAGATTTATTATTATTATTATTAAGCAGTGTGTTATGAATGCAGTTACTTATTCAACAACAAAAAATATATTTAACAAATTTATTAGCTTAAAAACATAAAATTTATTTTATATTTATATTAAAAGCAATATTTTGACATTAATAACTTTGGTAAATATTTTTTATTTAATTTTTTCTTTATTCAAAATAATTTCTACTTTAGCTAAAATCAATATATTTCAAGCTATAAGAATTTAAACTCTTTTTTTCAACTTGTTTCGCTTCTTTCAATATTTCCCAGTTATCGTTATGTCAATTAACAAAAAAAAAAAGAAAAAAAAAAAAAGAAAAAAAATATCGATAAATAAACATTCCAGGAAGTGTGGCAGACAATCAGCTGTTTACACGTAGTGACAGCATGAAGGCACCAAAATTCATGTTCACATCTTAACATTTTAAAATATTATTCAAGAACGGCCAATGAACTGGCATAAGCTTAACAGTATAAATGATCAAATATGATATATATACGCCATTATATCTGTACATTTAGCGCAGTATAAATTACCAGCAGCTGGTAAATAAATGAGCAAAATGTTGGTGTTTTTTTTTTTGTAATTAATACACAAAATAAAAGTAGATAAAATAATAGCATTAAAAGACTACATGAGTTGCAATTGATAGCGAAAATAACAGCTGTTGCTGCCAGACAAGTAAAAAATATAAAAAAGGTAAAAAATAATTAAATAAAAAATTAATAAAAATATAATAAATTAAAAAAAAAATTTAAAAAAAATATTAAAAAAAAAATAAAGTGCGAAACTGAAGTAGCTGCGCTTTGAAGAACCAAGCTTAGTGGGTGTAGAATGTTGTTGCTTTAATTGTTTATTCAAGAGATACGTATATACTCGAGTAAGACGAGTGGCCAGACAGGCATTTAACAAAAGTGTCAATAAGTCAAGCGATAAACGAACTGAACAAACAAGCAAGACGGAGTGATAAGCAAAAGCAAAATAAAACACACAAAAAATTACAAATAAAATAAAATAAAAACTAAAATAAATATAAAATAAGAAAAATTATAAAATAAGAAAAATTAAAAAAAAATTAAAATAAAGCAAAAAATACGAAGTAAACAAAATAAATAAATAAATTTAAATAAAAAAATATTTAAAAAAAATTTAAAATAATTTTTTTAATTAAAAAAAATTAAACAAAAATTAAAATATTAAAAAATAAATAAAATAAAAGTAAAAATAAAAATGAAATAAACAAAACCAAACAAAAGCAAACGCAACAGAAATGCAAATAAAATAAAAAGTCGAATAATAAATGAGCGACAAGAAGCAAAGCTGATTTACACTAAAGCAAAAGTTATGCAAAATAAATATAAAAATCTTAGAAAAAAAAATTGCGCAAAACTAAACACAGCAAAGCAATGTGAACGTATGCAAGAAACTGAAATAATAAAAAGGAAGGAAAATAGCAGCAAATTGTCACTTAATACATAAGTAAATTAAAAAATCAAAAAAAAAAATCAGCTGACAACTGAGCGAAATTGCGCATAGCAGACTGTTATGTGATTTATATACAGCCAAACAAAGTACAATAAAATTGTATAATTTGCATTTACATACATATATATGCAATATGCGAGTAATACACAAATGATAAATGTAAAATTAAAAACAAAAAGAAGAAAAAGCTAAATAAAATAAACAAGTAATTTATCAAAAAAGCCAAGCAAAAAATGCAACGAATAACACACCAACGAGTGTCGGTAATCGATTACTGCACAAAAGGTTGATATCGATATGCGCACCACAGAAATGCCGTTGCGTCTTATGACAACAATGTGTTTATGTTGAATTATGCCGCTTGCATGACGCATAAGATAAAAATTATACATTATCGCATTTTCATTAAGCAAATCTACGCAATAATGCAAGGAAGGCAAAAAAAAAAAAATTTACTTCCGTTTACGCTACGAAATTGCGTGTGGAAGAAAAATGCGTGAATACTACAAGTCAACAGAAAATAAAATAAATTACAACGAAATCAATGTAAATTGGCAGAGTGCATTAAAAAGATTTAATTAAAACACATTTGCAGCAAGAATAAGGCACTAGAGCAGAAAAATACTGTAATTAAATGACTGTAGAATAGCAGGAAATGTAATAACATACTGTTCATGGACTCAAATGTCCAACTTATAGAGAGTATGCACTTGAAATATAAACTTTATTCAAAATAAAATGTTATTTTATTGACTAACAAATGTTGAAGTAGTGTCTAACACGTGTTTGAATGTGCTCTAATTATAAGTACTAAAAGTAGTTAATGAAAAAGCTTTAAATTTATAATTATAATAAAACAGTTTGAGTAGAAGTGTAAAATATTTAACACATCTGCCGAGAAGTTAGATTTCAAAAATTTGCTACTTCGAAAAAAATATATATTTAAAAATGCGCAACACACCCAAATTCAATATTACGTGGTGGTATTGAAGCCGAGTTTTTAAATAAAAAATATTTATAGAAAATAAAAATATTTATGGCAATTTCAACGTCTACAGCATGCTAATGAACTTTACTTTAAGCGTGTTTAACCGGAATTCAAATTATACTTTCACATATGTACCTACATATGTATGTAGTACATCTGTGGTTTTCTTTACTTAAATTTTGTTTTCAAGTTTTACTCACTCTTCTAATGAAGTGCTATGTTATAGGAGAGCACTGATGTAGAGAACTGCTAATTTTAAATTTAGACTGCGCAGCTTAGTTTAAAAAAAAAATAATAATAATCATCATCATAATACAATTAAAATAAATTAATGACTAATGTTTGTGAAGTATAAAAATTTATGTATGACCAATATTATATTCTGAAATTTTGAAGAGTTGATATAAGATATATAAAATTAACATAAAAAATAAAATATAAAAAAATGAATATCAAATAAAAATAAAAATAAAATAAAAATAGAAATAAATATAAAACTAAAATTAAAATAAAATTCAAATCAAATTCAAAATTAAAAAAAGTAGATAAAAATACAATAAATTAAAATAAAATAAAAACAAAATTAATTAAATTAAAAACAAAATAAAATAATTAAGGGGTTAGGCCACTCTAGAGGGCCACAAAATAGGCCTTTTTTTAATTTTTTTTTCGAGAAAACTATTAAATTAATCTAATTTCTGACAAAAGGCACTTATTCATTATTCATATAATTAACTGCTTACAACTATTTTTGAAGAAAAATTAATTTTAAACTGGCGGCTATACAGCGTTCTCCCTAGGATGTCTCCATTTTTTTCGGGAACCACAGCCGGACACACACCCCCTGTAATTTTTTTATTCCAAAAAGTTGTTGAACGGTTGCCGCTTGTAACTAGCAATAGCTACAAAAGTAGGTAGGATTTTTTCAATATATGCATTTTTGACAAACTGGCGGGTCTCCAAAGGAAAAAATAAAACTTTGGTCTAAATTTTTTTTCGAAATTTGTTAATAAAAAAACTATGCAAGATGAAAAAAAATCCAACATATTTCTGTAGCTAATATATTTCTGAAGATGTTGTCAAAATTTCAAGTGAATCGGTTGTAAATTGTTTGAGTTATATTTCCGGCCAACTTGAAAAAAAAAATCAGTTTTGAGTTAAGCGCGTTTTAAGTTTTGAGTATGCCTTACTGACTGAAACAGACGCTTCAACTAGAGAACGAAAATGAGGCATTTAGAGATTTTTATCAGTCATAATCTTTCGGGATAACATTTTTGAGACCATAATGTTTCATTTGAAAGAAAAAAAAATCGTTTTCCGAAAATTCTAGAGTGGCCTAACCACCTAAAATACTAAAAATAAAATTAATTAAATTAGAAAAAAAATATAATTAATATGAAATTTATTGAAAAAAAAAAGAATTAAATTAAATTAAATTGAATCAAAAATAAATAAATTAATATAAAAAAGAAATAAAAATAAAAATAGATATAAATAAATATAAATAAGAATAAATTAAGTGGAATTGAAATTTAAAAAAATAAAATAAAATAAATACAATGATATAAAATAAAATTAATTTATATAAATTTTAATTTAAAAAAAAAAGAATGAAATATAATAAAATTGAAAGAAAACAAAACAAATTAAAAATAAAATAAATTCAAATACAATGGAATTGAATAAAATAAATAAATTACAACAAAATATATAATTTACAGTTTACCAATAAGTAAACACAGAATATACGAGTACATACATACACATGTGCGCATATATTTATGTGATACCTATTATGAAGCATACTTCTTTCGCATGCATGCACAAGTGCCCATTTATCATTTTGACCCATTAAATAATTAATTAAGTATTTTTCCACTCGCAAATATTGCACACTTCTTCAGTGCACAATGATTTCCAAACATTTATATTTAAATCAATTAAAAAAAGGCACACATTTTAATTACTTTTAATTACAGTTACAAAAAGTTCCGCTTAAATCATTGAGCAGCAAAAAAAAAAGCAAAAACAAAAAAAAGCAAAAACAAAAAAAAAAGCAAAAAAGAAAAGAAAAAATACAGAAAAATTGCGATATAATAACAGCGTGTAATAGATTGGCTGATACGAGTGTGTATTTCAGCGCTTGGCAACAACAGACATCATAAAATGATACATATGTACATGCTCACGTTGATATATTTATATATTTGCAGTGCAATTTGATAAATTACCGTCGATATGTGAAAACAAAGGAGAATGATTATTGTTTTGTATTTTTTTTTTTACATTTTATGCTGCTAAAAAAATTGAATAAAACAAAAACTGAAAACTTTTCTGCATCTAAAATGCGTAATGTAATATTTATGAGCGTATAGAGTACTTTAGACACATTGCATGTATGTTTGTCTACAATGATTTCACATTTGAATTTTATTGTAATTTTTTTTAGAGAAGACACACACATTCTTTGTACTAATATAATGGGCATGCAATGTCTAAAGCAAAGTGCTGCAAATGAATTTGAAAATTGACGCCGTAATGTCTGTGTTGTTTATATTAAGTATATATGTACATGCATATATGTATATACCAAGTAAATAATCATTAAAAATTTACTTTGAGCTCTCAAATGGCATTTTATTTCCCACAAAGTATAAATTTATGATTGCATAGCGCGTGTTTAGTAGCAGAATAATAATACAGTGCTTGCAGTTAGGTGAAAAAAATTTTTTTTGTTGGAATAAAGAACAGTTCATTTATGTTTATTAATAAAAAAATATTTTAATATGCACATAATAATCGGTATAAAAATATAAAAAATTAATTTTTAAAAATTTTAATATAATTTTTGCACTTTAAAAACCGTTTGAGAATTACAAAAACAATTATTCGACGAACGAAAAAATAAAAGTTTTAGAGAAAAATATAATTTTCGATAGGATTTGCTTGAATTCGGGGCGAAGTATTTATTTTAATGGTTTAGGTGGGTTTGAAAATTAAAAAAGCCGATTTTTTTTGTCCTATTAAGTTGTAAAATGTGCATAAAATATTCTCCTAAAATTTCAAATCGATCGGAGTAAAATTCTAAGAGAAAGACTCTTTGTAAGTACCGCCCATCAGGAAATGTCAGTGTCAATTTGAAACTTTAGACGCGTTTATCTCAAAACCCAAATTTTTTAGTCGGTGGACACGATTTCTCGAAAAGTTATAAAGCGATTTCGTTCAAATTTGGCACATATCTTTGTAATAACATTATCTAGTTATTGAACGAAGGTTTTTTTTACCACAACTAATTTTTTCTAGTCAATGCATGGCAAAAATTTGATCAAAAAATGTGTTTTTTATTCAAAGTCTGTCAAAAATTCAAATTTTTTTTGTATTTTCCTACGTCCATTAACGAGATTTATCAATGTACTAACGAAATATTTTTGGTGGTTTTTTTGATTTTAGATGAACCAATAATGAATGATGCTGTCCACGGCGAAAGCATTTTCTTTTGAGACGTCAAGGGAGATGAGGTACCAACGGCTGAGTTTTTGGAATTTTTGAATAAAAATTTCACAAAATACTGTTTAAATATGTATTTTTGATATGGTGAAGTGTTTGAATAAAATATATGATTCTATATATATAAAAAAATTGTGAAAATTCCTTTTTTTATCCTCAGAAACCCACCTAACACCTGAAAATGAATTTATTTCATTAAAATAATTGTTTATTGCTAAAAACCGCAATATTTCAACGAATCAGCGCTTTTCTATCACTAACTCACTATGTTCCTTAGCTGACCGTACATACGAATATACTAATTAAACTCAAGGTAGATAAAATTTTAAAATTTACATGTGTAGCGCTCATTAAAATCTTCAAATGAATGAAATGACATATTTAATTAGTTTTCATGTGAATTACGATAGAAAATTAAACAATAAAAAAAGCAAAAATAATAAAAAAGCTGTTTTACATGTGAATAAATAAATTAAAAAATTTAAAAAAAAAATCAATTTTACTTTCTGTCTAGTAATTTTTTATTCTAGTCTAGTAATTCCAGTGTTTTATATACATATATACATGCATATGAATAGCTTTTCGGTTCGTACAAAAACAAAAAGAAAAAATCGACGCCATTGCCACTTGCCTCGTAAATATTTTGTTATATGAAAAGTTCAATGAAACTCAATCAACAGCTTGTCAACAAAATTAATTAATTTGCCTGCGCCTTGCATTATTGAAAATAAAGCAATATTTACTTCTTTTTATTTTTGTTACACTTTTTATGCAAAACAAATGACGATTATGTGTTGTTTGCTATGAGGAAATTACGTTTATTATTTTTTCTTTTCTTTTTTTACGTGCTTTTGTAAACAGATACCTTTTAGATTATTGCAATACATACAAAGTTTTCGAATATTCAAGTTGTTTTCATGTGATTAATACATATGTATGTATTTAAATAATTATGAAAATTGGCCACGTGTAATTATGATGAGTTTGTTTGCATTTACAACTAATATGCTGCACTCGTTATAAACTAGCGATTAATTCAATAATTTGTGAGAAATTGTTTAAAAAGTTATAACCGATAAAGAAATGCGATGAAAAAAACATTTAATTTATATTTTCTTATGCAAATATAGTAAAATTATCGTACCAATCGCCAAGAGCTAACATCCTTTGGTTAATAATCGATAGTTTTTGTTTGTACTATCGAAGGCAGCATACGAGTGTTATCGCTGTGTCAACAGCTGTGTCAACTAGCATGACAAAGCCAGGGAAATTAATTGCAGAATTTTTATATTTGTTAAAAGAAAACTCCATTTTAATGGACTATATAATTGCTTAATTAGTGGATATTACATTACATTAGTAGCTGTGCGATAATCTGCAGCTTTGCGCATTTATTTTAATGACTTTTGCGGCTAAATATCGCAGATGGCTTCTTAGTGTTTTTACCAAAATATGCGCCAAACATTTATTTTGCGCCAAAAACTACAAAAAATATGAAAAATAAAAACTAAACAAAATTAAAAATAAAAGAAAATATTCAAAAACAAACAAAAACAATTTTTAAGCGTAGCAAAACAAATTTATGTGCAAAAATGTAGAAAAAACTAAAACAAATTACCTTCAAATATGTTTGTTTGTTGCCAAAAAAGTGCTAACGACAAAACAAAAATAATGCTGATAACGCATATTTAAATTTAAGCAAAGGAAAAATTGGAAAAAAATTGGAAAATCAAACAAAATAAAAGCATTGGGAAACCACTAAAATACCCCATAGCAAATACATAGCATACAGATAAGCAAGCGAAAAAAAAACAAAAACAAAATAAAAACAAATTTTAAGCATCAAAATCAGCTAAATAAATAAATACAATGACGACTTATGCAACAACAACAACAACACAAACGAATTTTAGCACCAAAAAGTTTCAACGAAACAATTGTGTGATCGCAAAACAGAGTGCTAAAGAGTGGGCGAAAAAGTTGAAATATAAAATATATATACATATGTATGCATATGTCTATATGAGTGTATGTGTGCGCCGTAAAACTCTATGGCAGCAATTGAAAAAATTCCATTGCATGAATTTTTTATTCGCTGCTGCTGACTTTATGACAAACGAGTGGGTACAACAACAAAATATCAACAAATAAAAGCATTCAAGCAACAACAATAAACTTTATTGTATGTCATCAGCCACTTTACTACAGCACAGCACAGCAACAAAATCGCGAAGAAACAACTGAAATGAGCTAATGCGAGCGAGCAGAAGAAAAAAATTGCAAAATAAAATAAAATAAAAATATTAGAAAATAAATTATGAATAAATAAAAACTAAAAATATAAAATATAAAATAAAAATTTTGCAAAATAAATTAGGAATAAATAAAAAATTAAAAAATATAAAAATAAAAATAAGAATAAAAATATATATAATAAAGAATTAAATTATATTAAAAAAATACTAAATATTAAAATAAAATAAAAATATTTTAAAAAATTAGCTTAAGGAAATAAATAAAATGCTAAAATATAAAAAATTAATATAAAAACAAAAATTAAAAAAATTAAAAATTAAAAATATAAAAATAAAAATAATAAATAGAAATATAAAAATTAATTAAAAAAGAAACACAAAAAAATTTAAAAAAAATTAATAAAAAAAAATTAATAAAAAACATTAAATAAAAAATATGGGGGAAAAAACTTGATATACGAAACACAATTACAGTTGTGTATGAACTTAAAAAAAAAATAAAAGACTAAAAAATATAAAAATAAATTAAATAAGAATAATTTAAAAAATAATAATTTCAAAAAATTAAAAAATTAAAAATTAAGATTTCAAAATATTAAAAAAAGAAAAAAATATAAAAATAATAAATAAAAATATAAAAATAATAAATAAAAATATAAAACTTGAATAAAAATGAAAACTAAAAAAAAAGTTAAATTAAAAAAAAATTAAAAATAGACATAAAAATTTCAAAAAATAAAAAAATTAAAAATAAAAGTATAAAAATAAAAAAAATAGAAATATAAAAATTAAATAAAAATTAAATCTAAATAAAAATTTCAAAAAATAAAAAAATTAAATTTTCAAAAGTTTCAAAATTAAAAAATTAAAAATAAAAATATGAAAATAATAAATAAAAATATAAAAATTAAATAAAAAATAAAATCTAAACAAACATAAAAAAGTAGATTTAAAAAAAATTAAAAATAAAAATATAAAAATAATAAATAAAATATAACAAAAGAGAAATGAAATCTAAAAAATATAAAAAATTAAATTAAAAAAAAATTTAAAATAAAAAGTTCAAATAATTAAAAAAATAAAAATTTCAAAAATTTAAAAAATAAAAATGAAAATATAAAAGTTATAAATAAAAATATAAAAGCTAAATAAAAATTAAATCTAAAAGAAATTAAAATTAAAATTAATTATAATTAAAAAAAAAAAAATATAGGAAAAAAATAAAGATTGGTACTGCAAACACGAAACACAATTACATTTGTCTATGAACTTAAAGAGCACTCTTAACGGCATATTAGTGAAGTACATATAAGCACATACTTATTTCCGATACAAACAAACGAATGTAGTGTAGTGGTGTATAATAATATCTACTTTTCTTTAAGTTTTTCGATTAGCTCCCACACACAAAAGCACAACAAAGCGCATAGCAAGTACTATAAACTATTGTATATATGTACATACATATGATGATATGACGACATAAAGAATAGTAAAATAAACGCAGAAACAGCATAGAATTCTTATTGAAGTAAAAAAAACAACTAAAAAACAAAAATAAAGAGCAAAAATCAGCAAGCTAATGCCACTATGAAGAAACAGCTGGTGACGGCGCGCACAGCAACAACTTACGAGTATATCAAAAATGTGTAAATTGCTATTGAGTGAATTTTATACGACTACGAGTATGTACATGTGTGCACGCATAATGAACCAACAAAAAGAATGCACTCGTTCGTCGTTCGCTGCATGCTGCCTGCCTGCCTGCGCGGCCAATGAGCGCTGTTGGCGTTAACAGCGTCACATCACGTACTTGATTTAGATTATTATTATTTTGCTTTTATTTACTTCGTTCCAAATACAAAATAGAAATAACACAATTTTTTGTATTTTTTTTTTTTTTTCACACAGAAAAAGGCAAAAATAGAAGGAAAAAAACACAAATACAACACTGCTGTGCCACAGAGTACTACCCGTACAACGTGTAAAGGCACATAACAGCGCTGTCAACGTCAAAGTCAACGTTTTACTACCGCATTTCGAAAAGGTTAAAAACTTGTTTCATGCGAACGACTGACTATGCGATATCGGTGGGATTGTGTGACTCGCTGTGTGCGCCGACTTTGTCTGCTTTGTCATTTAGATTTTAAATACATATGTATTGCTGCCTGACTAACTAAAACTGGCTGGCTGGCTGCTGATGATAATGGCCTGACTCTGGCTGACTGGGGCTGGTTGACCGTTCACACCGTCCCTGTTTGTGAGTGGTGTGTGTGTAGACAGCCTGCTGCTTACTTGCATGCTTGTTTGTCTCTCTTATATGTATGTAGTACTAAGCCAAATACAGTAGACATTTATTTGAGTGGCTAGTGGTTGGTTTACTACTAGACTATGTTAATTTTCTGCTGTTTGATTTTCTTTTTTTTTCTCTTTTTTTTTCGGTGCAGCGCTGCAGTTTTTTTTTCTGCGACTATTTTAGATTTTTTTATTTTTTTTATATTTTTTTTTTATTATTATTTTTTTTGCTTTTTATTTTTTTGTTTATAATTTCTCTCAACAAACACTGCAGTACCAGAAATACAGACAGATATTCACACGTTACTTGGATTTTCACTGTGATCTGTGATTTTTTTTTTTTTTTTTTCAAAATAAACCATAGAGATACATGCAGGCGAAGTTGAGAGTTGAGAAATTTTGTGCCAACAGGCAATGTGCACGTACGCCAATGCTGCTCGTCGGAATTTTGAGATTTTAAATAAAATTTTAAATTAAATAAGATTTTAAATTAAATTAAATTTGTATATAAAAAATTTGTTTTTAAAGCCTCTACACACTTTTCCACCACACATTTCATCACACGCTCTGTTTCACACGTTTTCATACATTGCAAATTTCCTTTCTTATTTAGCGCTTATTTTTTGCGTAAAAATATATTTTAATTGATTTAAAAATTAAAATTTTAATTTTTTTTGTACTTCACCTTTTTCGCCACTTTTGCACTTCCACTACGTTTCTAATACGTCTTTTTTTCTTCTAGCAAACGATTTCAATTCTTAACACGCTGACGATGACTGCCTCGTCACACATCGACTGCTGCTACTGCTGTTCCACACGCACGTCGCACGTTTGTATTGGTAGATATTTCTGATTTCTTTGTATGTATCTACGTATGTATAATGTTTTTTACTTGTATATTTTTTTTTTGCTTTACACAATTTTTTGCTGCTTTTATGCAAGCAATTTGCCTTAAAGCTTTTGAGCTCACTTGATTTCTTTCGCGTTTTTATTTACTTTTTCTTTCTCTTTTTTTTTTTTAATAAAATTTGTATGTATACTTTAAGCCAAGTTAAAATTTTCTCATCATAAAGAAACGCACAAAAAATCACATACACACACACAAATGCTGCTTTAAAGCATATATGTAGGTATTTATTTGGTATGAACACACACTCACACACGCGTCAACTGCGCTGTGTTTTAATTGTAAATATAAATTAGTTTCACACGCGTAAAGCGATTTCTTTTACTTCTAGCGGATATTGTGTTGTGGGCAAAAAAATACAACAAAATTCACAATCACTTTAATATCAACTTTAATAATACTTAGAGATTGCTTTAACTGCTGCCTACTCCGTTACTGGCATCCGTTGCATCCGTTTCAAACGAGTTACGAGGCTAGACTGAGTGCCGCTCGAGCGCACTGAATGCTACTTGTAGTAGAGTAGCGTGTAGGCACTCTAAAGCAGAGAGAGAGAGAGACAGAGAGAGCGAGCGTCAATCATCATGAGCGGCGTATTGCCAACGTACGTGTGAATGACTTTGGCAGCATATCTCCATCCAGTTTGGGGCTACAAAGCGCAGTAGTGTGGAGCGTTGTGTACGTGTACTCTGTCAGGGAGCGCGCGCAAGTATCTCGTTCGTCGCAGTAAAATCCCAAAAAAAAAAAAACTCAGTAACTAACGCTCGCTCATATGTATTTCCCACAATGTACAAGCAAGCTAGCATAAAAATCGTGCTATGTTGCCCTCAGCGAAACGCCACACACGCCCGCCCAGCCCAGTTGCTCGCCCTCACAGAAAAAAGAGAGAGCGAAACTGAAATTAATTTGTGAGTTTGCGCAATACTAATACTGCTAATATACCGTAAGCTGTGCTAAATTTGTGCACACAATGCGAGAAACCATATTGGAACACCAACGGAAGAAACCGGTTAGTAAAGTTTCATCGAAGTAGCAATTTTTAATAATACAACATATGAACATTGTCTCCTATTTGACAATGAAAGCAGATAACCCTCAAATAGCTGACTGTTATCGATTATCGATATTTTGCTTGCATTGCCTGCCAGTGACATGGCACTTCTGCTGTAAGTTAGATTTATATTTTCGTGCATTGAACTCATTAAATCGTCGAAAATAACTAGTAAAACAACTAGTGTTTTTGTAAATATATATATATTAGTCTGCTAAAATGCTAAGCCTTCAAAAATTGTATATTATACAAAACATATTGCCGCACATTGGCGCCTATTCCTTCGTTGAAGATAATTTCAACAATCAACTAGCACGTGAGCTTTTAAAATGACGCTTTTCGCAAAATTCAGCAGTATAACTCGAATTAAAGGGTGATTCATTTTGTAAAGAAAAAAAAAACACAAAAAATTCGAATTTGATATGAAATGTTTATTATCATTCGAAAGAGCATTCTTTGGCATTTATTTTTTTGAAGATTATCTATTTCAAATGTTGGCCGCGGCTACGTCTCAGATGGTCCATCCATTGAGTCCAATTTTCGATGACTCTTTCGAGCATTTCGACTGGTAACTGGCGAATGACACGCGTGAAGTTTCGCTGCAAGATCTGAATCGAAGCGGGACTGTCCGCATAAACTTTAGACTTTTCATATACCCACAGGAAAAAGTCAAACGGTGAGTTATCACATGATGATCTTGGTGGCCAATCGTGAAATTATCTGCTCACCGAAATGTTATCTCAATAAATCTATTGATTGATGCGATGTGTGGGAAGTGGCGCCGCCTTGTTGAAACCAAATGTCGCGGAGATAACGAGTTTCAATTCCAGGCATCAAATAGTCGGCTATCATGGTTAGGTTCTCACCGGCATCATTTGTGAAGAAATATGGACCGATGATTCCACCGTCCAAAGCGTTGTTTGTTCTGGATGAAATGGCAGCTCTGGAATCTCTTTAGGTTGTTCTCGTCCCAAATGCGGCAATTTCGCTTGTTTGCATACCCATTAAGCTAGAAATGAGCCTCATCGCTGAACAAAATTTGGCTCGAAAATATCAAATCTTCTTGGAACTTTTCAAGAGCCCATAGAGCGAAGAGATGTCGCTAGGTAAGATCTCGACATAAAATGCTCCAAGTAGTTCCGTACGTCAGTCCGAGTAGCTGTGAACACTGTTGAATCGACTCTCCACGGTCTTCGCGTACACTCTCAACTAAGGCTGCTATATATTTTTCACTGCGTGCTGGACATGGTCTATTCGGTCGAATATTATCCAATAATAAATGCTGGGTCTGAAGATGGGTGATGGTGTTGCGAATAGTGCGCTCAGTAGGCCAATTATGCTGACCATAAGTTGAGCGAAACACATTCTTTACAGAACGTGAAGTTTCGTAATAAAATTGAACGATTTGTAAACCTTGTGCAGGCGTAAGTTTTTCCATGATGAAATGCCAAAAAAATTATACTGAACTAAAATAACATGACAGCTTGACACGACTCACACGTGATCTGTCAAAAAAAAAGATATTGAAAAATTACCTCCACTTGGATCACCCTGTATATGCCTTCAACGCTATAACTGGAATTTTTTTTACAATAAACGTAAGATAAGTACTAATGAATGGCGAGACTACTTACGACGTGCAAACCGAAGCTTGGCAAAATTTCAGCAGCGATAACTTGTTGAAATTAATAGCAACGAGATAAAAGTGTTGAAAATACAGTTGTTAAACTTGAAACCTATGAGATCATCAATAATTTTGAACGAAAGACTTTTGTGCTCGAGCGAAGCTTGAAATTTGATTTTTGTAAAGCAAACTGCGTAAAGTAAATAAAAGAAGCATAAATTTTCTAATACAATACTAATAAAAAGCATAAAAAATTTCCTGCTAGCTATGCCTAAACGAGCTGAATGCCACTGAAATGTCTATAGCAATGCAGCGAGAATGAGAGCCTACGCCAGCGAGTATTTCCCTAACCAGTTTTGCGCTCAGAGCCTGATTATTAACAAAATGAGAGAGAAAACTGCAGCTGCAGAAAAAAAATTTATGTGAAAAACTTTGAAAAAAAAATGAGAGAGAATCACTACGGCAGGACGATTCTGTATTAAATGAGAGAGGATAATCATTTTTGCAGTAAGCAAAAACAAAAGCGACGATGAATGAATTTTTTCGCATACAGTGTAACTAGCTAGAGTTACATATACCTGAAGTAAGTTTTTTTGAAAAAATAAGATTTACCCAGCACTTGCAGCAATGCAATTCATTGAGAAAGAAGATTACATGACTACTTGACATCCGTACTTGAAGTACTTTTGGGTTTAAAAGTGATTAAAAAAGTTATGTGAACAGATTAACACTTTAATCGCTGAACTGAAAAACTGATAAATCGATAAATATAAAATGATAAAGGCCGTTTTTTAAATGAGCTGCGAAAATAATGTGCTTGAAATAATAAACTAATTATCAGCGGAGAGAAGAACACATTTTTTCCTTGGCACATGTAAATAATTAATACGAGGATATCAAATGCTGAAGTGTAATGTCTGTCTACCGTTTATGACTTAAAATAAAAAGAAAAAGAAACTAAATAAATCTACCATTTGGTTTGCCTACTTTTTCGTATCACTTTAAAGCCTGTGCGCTCAGATATCAGCTGCTTTGCCTTCTAGCATGCGTTTGTAATTTCATATAAAATAAATTATAGTTTTAGCAAAAACAAAAACAAAAAAAAACAGCTGACAAGTGTGTCGCACACGCGTTCAAGCAATAAAATAATGAAAAAAAAATTATGAAAAAATTTTAGTTACATATATTAACACAGCAAGCAAACTAGGTGCAAAAACAAAGCATGAAGAAGGCTTTACACACCTTCATCATACACAGCGCAATGGAAAAGCAAAAGCTAGTGTGAAGATCATAAAAATACATTCAGATGTATGAAAATACTTAGGTAGACATTAATAAACTTAAATCAGACACTAAACGTTTCTAAATAAAATAAATCAAGGACAAATACCGGTCTAAGTGAAATCGATGTGCTAGCTTGGGGTGGCACGCTAAACTGACCTAACTTAAAAAAAAAGGTCAAAATTTTTTTTAGAATACCTACATGGTCCTTCGGCATGAAAAAATATCCCTAAGCGAACATACCTGGATTTCTAAACAAAAAAAATCAACGTTTAATACTTAACCAAGTGCTTCGGTAGCCAAGCTAAACTGACATAACCTAAAAAAACATCAAATAACATTCTGGAATACCTGCATGGGCCTTCGTTGTGAAAAAATATCCATTATCAAACGCACTTGCCTTTCTAAACCAAAAAATCAACGTCTAATACTGATCTAAGTGCTTCGATAGCCCCGCTAAACTGATCTAACCTAAGAAATACCAATTAATTTTCCGGAATACCTATATGGCTCTTCGATAAATCAACGCCTTACGCTGACCTGAGTGAAATCGATGTGCTAGCTTCGCTAAAACTTGCCACACTAAACTGACCTAACTTGAAAAACGTCAAATAATTTTCTGGAATATTTAAATGGTTCTTCGATATGAAGAAATATCCATTAGTAAACATGCCTGACTTTCTAAATCAAAAAATACTGACATAAGTAAAATCTGCTTTGTTTGAAAGCACTAAAATTACCTATCCTAAAAAACGTCAATTTTTTTTAGAGTATTTACATGGTCCTTCGATAAATCAACGTCTAATACTGACCTAAGTGAAGTCCATGTGCTTGCTACGGTTTGCACACTAAACTGACCTAACCTAAAAAATTCCAAATAATTTTCTGGAATATCAATTAGAGAACATGCCTGGCTTTCTAAATCAAAAGATTAACGCTCGATACTGACCTAAATGAAATCGATGTCCCTGCTGTGTTTGTCGCACTAAACTGACCTAACCTAAAACAGTCAAATATTTTTTGGGAATACCCAAATGGTCCAATCAATCAATCAATGGTCCCAAATGGTGAAATCGATATGCTTGCTTCGGTTGGCACGCTAAACGAACTTAACCTAAAAACGACAAATTATTTTCTGGAATACGTAAATCGTCCTTCAATATGGAGAAATGCCTGCCAGTAACCCTTGGTTATACAAAATTAAGGTCGACAAAATTTCTAATATTTCCATTTACTAAACTTCTAATACCCAAGACAATGCGCTTGTTTAAAGATAATATTTATTTAATAGCGGATTTAGGCGCGTGGCTGGATGGTAAATTGAATAAAAAGAGGAAAAAATAGTTAAAAGTGTTAAAATTATATACGAGGTGTGTTCAAAGGAAATGGTGAATTTTGAATCTTTTTGAAAAGTACTTATTTATTCATCAATATCTATTTAGTCCCCTTCGAAGTAATCACCCTCGGACATAATACACTTGTGCCAAAGCTTTTTTCAATCCACGAAGCACTTCTGAAATGCGCTGTTCGATATTGCCATCAGCTATTTCTTCGATACTGATATTGATCTCATCCATTGTGGCAAAACGTTTGGATTGCTTTCTTTAGTTTTGGGAATAGGAAAAAATTGCAGAGAGTCAAATCTGGTGAATACGGCGGTGGTTGAGGCATGATTACGGTTTTGTTTTTAGCCGAAAAAAAAATCACGAATAAGCATTGATGTGGGAGCTGGTGCATTATCGTGATGCGGTATCCACGATTTGTTTTTCCACAATTTCGATTGTTTGAGCCGTATTGATTCACGCGCAAACGTTGCATAACTTCCTTGTGGTATTCCTTATTAACTGTACGATCCGTTGGCAGGATGTCATGATGCACCACACCATTGTAATCAAAGACACAAAACAGTGAGCAAAACCTTCACATTTTTCTTTGAACATATCTCGAATGTACTGTGTTAGGCGTGTTGTTATCATTTTCTTGTGATGAGAACCTGATTTTCTTTCACTTTATTACTGTTATTGCTCTTTTATGGCTTTTAATGCTTGCACATATGTATATAAATACATATAAACTTGGTGTAGGAAATGTTTATATGGCATATGATAAGATAATAGAGAGTTTTTAATGAGTTTTTTAGAAGAAAAAAATATTAATTTTAATGTGACAAGTCTAGAGTGTAGTCATAAAACAAGCGTTTCAACGTCACAGCCAAAGTAAATTGTTAGACTTTTTTCAACACCTCCATTTCTTTATTTATTTATTTATTTATTTTTGGCCTTTTAGCTTTTGTTTTGTATAATACTTCTTACATTGCAATTGCGGCGCTCATTTAAGAATGAACTCGAAAAAATTAAGTAAATAAACAAAGCAAAAAAAAAAAAAATAATATTATTAACGAACAACTGGTTTTGCACGCTGCTTTACGCACATTCGCGCCACATACTTGCCTTTAATTATAAAATTAAAATACCGTTCATAATTCGTAACACAAGCGGAGAAGGTGAATAAAAAAAAATTAACTTAAATTCACTCGCATCACAGAAAAACCATACAAAACAAGCGATTAACCATGAAAAATTTGAAAGTTTTTCACGAAAATCAACCGGAAAGTGTGTTTACAAAGTACATACCGTTAAAAAACAACAACAAACAAGCTGTTAAGAAATATTTATGTGAAATAATAAAATAAAAGTTGCGTTCTTTTGCGCACAACTCTCAAAAGAACAGTAGGTCGCTTATTGTATTAAATGGCAAGCAACAACAAAAATCAACTGCTAGAAATTGTGTAAACAATAACTAGTTTTTCTATTTCGAATATTTTTTGTTTGTGATTCATCAATGTTTTCAATTTCTACGCACTGGCGTTAAGCAATTCGATGTGGCAAATTCGTAGAAACGCAATAACTGCGTTTTTTGTTGACAACTATGTTTTTAAATAATAACAGTAGTTTCATGCGCCACACAGCACTAATGAAGAAGAAATAATAATAATAAAATGAAAGTAATAGCAGAGCGGTGCCAGATGGAGGGGAGTAACAGGTTTGATTCCAGGCGAGACGAACATTCAAAATTAAAGAAAATTAATTTTCCTAATTACGGTCGCCTTTCGGCAAGGATTTTCAACCTCTCCTCCATTTGTTGGAAAACTCCATTAAGATAAACAACAGAAGTTAAAGAGCGAGCTCTGCCGAAAATTGATTCATCAGTTATAAAGCGCGAATTATGTGATCCAAGTAGAGGTACTTTTTTCAATAGCCTTTTTTTTTTTGACAGATCACACGTGAGTCCTGTGAAGCTGTCATGTTATTTTAGTTCACTATATTTTTTTTGGCATTTCATCATGGAAAGACTTACGCCTGCACAAGGTTTACAAATCGTTCAATTTTATTACGAAAATTCAGTAAAGAATGTGTTTCGCGCGCTTCGCTCAACTTATGGTCAACATAATTGGCCTACTGAGCGCACTATTCGCAACACCATCACCTATCTTGACACCCAGCATTAACTATTGGAAGATATTCGATCGAATAGATCACGTCCAGCACGCAGTGAAGTAAATATAGCGGCCGTAGCTGAGAAGGGTGTACACGAAGACCGTGGAGAGTCGATTCGGCGCCGTTCGCAGCAACTGGGTCTGACGTATGGAATGACTTGGCGCATTTTACGTCGAGATCTTAAATTGAAAGCGTACAAAATACAGCTTGTGCATGAAATGATGCCGCTCCACCTTCCCAAGCGATATCGCTTCGCTCTATGGGCTTTTGAAAAGTTCCAAGAAGATCCGACTTTTACGAGCTAAATTTTGTTCAGCTATGAGGCCCATTTCTGTTATGCAAAGAATCGAAATTGCCGCATTTTGAGCGAAGAGTAACAAGAGCAGAGATTCAAGAGCTGCCATTTCATCCAAAAAAATAACGGTTTGGTGATTTGAGGACCAGTGGAATCATCAGTCCATATTTCTTCAGAAATGATGCCGGTGAGAACGCAACCGTTATGGCGCCATGACAACCGACTGTTTGATGCCTGAAATTGAAGATCGTGATCTCCGCGACATTTGGTTTCAACAAGACGGCACCACTTCTCACATAACTCATCAATCAATGGATTTATTGAGAGCAAACTTCGGTGAGTTTTTTGGGCCAGTCGATTGGCCACCAAGATCATGTGATATCACACCGTTAGACTTTTTCCTGTGGGGATATGTAAAGTCTCAAGTCTATGCGGACAATCCCACTTCGATTCAGGCTTTGGAGCAAAACATCACGCGTGTCTTTCGCCAGTTACCAGTCGAAATATTCGAACGAGTCAGCGAAAATTGGACTCAACCATCTGAGACGTAGCCGAGGCCAACATTTGAAAGATATAATCTATAAAAAAATAAATGCCAAAGAATGTTCTTTTGAATGATCATTAACATTCCCCCATTAAATTTGAATTTTCTGTGTTTTCTTCGATAAAAAGGTGGGGAACCTCGAAATGGATCACCCGCTGCAACAATTCCATTGCTCTGCTGTGATTAGTTTATATCCACCTAATGAACAAGATCACCTTTTTATTTATCACAATCACGTGGCGATCATGTTCAATCCCGATATATGCCCATAATTTCATATTTTTGTGTTTGAGAAAACATTTAGGGCGACTTGACGCAAACCATTTGTGGCCGCTTGATGAAATCGATAGAAAATACTTTCAGCATAAATAATAAAACAATAAAAAATTTGAATTAATTTTATTTTATTTTTCACATGCATATGTACATATGTATGCATTTGTAAACCTTATAACTGTGTGCGCTTCCGCAGTTCAGTTGTTGTACATATGTTTATGCAAATAATTTATCAAATTCATACATATCCAAGTAAAATCAATTTAATATGCAAATGACAGTTAGAAATTGATCGATTACTTTGTGCGCTAATCGATCAATCAAATTTGCCGATCACCCGTTTGCTCAGACGGTCGCAATTACTCGTTCAATTTGAACGAGTTAGAGCTTGCATTGAGTGGTTTGCGCTTAAATGCGCCGGTTTCAAGTGGAATTTATCAATATTGTCGATATCGAGCAAGCAAAATGTGATAAGAATGAATTATTTATTAACAACTATATATATATATATATTTTTTTTTTTTGAGTATAAGTATGTATGTTTCTGTATAAATTTGTTCACACGCTTAATTTATTGCATATTAATTCGATACCCAGCAGTGGGATAACGAACTTGACAGGTGTGCTTGAGGTGTTATGCTTGAAAATTTGCTTTCTTTTTGTTTTGATAAAGTAAAATAAAAATTATTTTTAAAATTTTGCGGTCAAGTTCATAAAATGTAAACTTTTATGACATCTGGTTGTCTACACTTGTGATTATAAAAGCAATAGACAGACCTGATAATCAGTCTGAAGTGCCCATATAAATTTTGTGTAATTCTCTTCACGATAGTCTAATCGCATCGAGATGTAATCACCGCTGCTATATGAAATTTTAATGAAAGTTGTTATTGTTGTTACTAACGTTCGAATACCCTACTTAGGAGCAGCAAATATAGTCTATGTTGTCGAGGTCACCTGGTGAGAGGTCCAGTAAACGAGTTGTTTCATCGGATTCGAACCAAAAAGGAGAAGTGTGATAAGATGTGCTTTTAGTGGAGCTCTAGATATTAGTTGCACCAAGATTATTCTGGTTTTATGGGACAGCTCGAGCTCTTCGTCTGCTATAGCTGTTGACAGTTGGATACCGATGACGGCATTTATGGAAAAGGAGGGAAAAAAGATGTTATCTGACCCTCTATCTCGGCGAATGGTGTTCTCAAGGCTTTTGTTGAGAATTGCCGAATGAAGTTCGTTCAGCAACAATTTATAGTTAAATCTTCTTTCAACAAACAAATACCCACCTCTACAAGTTGCTCATCATTCCCGTCCTATTTTATGATGCAGAAGCATGAACTTTGACAAGATCTGATAAGTTGGCTTTGGGAGTTTTCGAAAGGATTTGCGGCAGAGCTGGCGGATACGCTGGCTAGGTCACTTCGTCCGGACGGACGAAAACACTATAGCTCTGAAAGTATTCGATGCAATACACGCTCTTGGATGCAGTGGAAGAGGAAGGCCCAAATGACGGAGGCAAAATCAGGTGAAGAAGGATATTAAATCACTTCTCACGCGCTGAGAGAAGAAACAGCCCAGCAGATATTGCCCACCACCCTATGCTTCATAGTTGGATGTGACTTCCAACTATACAGTACCCATGCAAGGGTAACTAGCCTCTCACATATCAAGGCTCAGTTGGAGAAAGACCGGGCTTCACTTTTCACGGGCTGAGAAAAGAAGCAACCCAGCAGATATTGCTCAGCACATTATCCTTAATAACTGGGAATCATATATAAGTATAGTGCCTAAACAAGGGCAACTAGCCTTTCACATATCAAGGCTGTTATCGCGTGCTAAGGAATCGTTTTCCTTCTCCTTTCCATTTATCCGGCCACCGAAAGATCTAGTCTCGGCATAAAACTAACGAGCCAGATGCAAATAGAAAACAACAATGAAATGCAACATCGGTTGCCTGCGCAGGATTGCCAAAAAAAAAAAAAAATCTTCGAAAACCGCGTCGAAAGTATCGAAAGGGCTTACGCGGTAAATAATTTTAAAAGACCATGGGCTTACCGGCGAGGTATTAACTCCTAGCGACGGCAGGAAAGCATATTTCTTTGGGAGGGAAAGACCAAACTGTGTTCAGGGTCGCTTAGTAAGCACGCAGAGGCCAATAAAACGCAAAGTACGTGAACTTGTACAAAACTCTGCCCGGGTAAAATGTGAAACTCCAATTACGCACAGCCCTCTAATACATCTGGGTCAACAGGTATAGGCAACTGAGATCAGCCACCTCATGTTGTTCTAAAATCATAAAGTACTTCGTGAGGGCACAGGGTGCAGCCACCCCTGCCGCATAACTGACAGAGGGAGCAAAAAGCCAAAATTTAAGGGGAGGAAGATGTCAGGAAAAGACTTTGAGTTGATCAGCTCCCTATCACAAATCAGACCAAACTGCAGCCTTAAACAAAAAAGGATTGAAGGATCTGAGGAAACAAAAGGATCTTAGGAAAATACAAAGAGAATTCGACCCTTCCTTAGCATTTTATAGATCAAAACTTCAGGAGAACTTCGTAAGTGTATACGAGAGACTTAACACAAGTCGGCAGCCCAATTTTTAAATTCTTGCGGTGCTTGCAGTGACTGCAAAAGAACAACTCACAGTGGAAGTCGTAAATATGGGGCGACCGGATGAACACATTTCTACCGAAAATTGACAAGCAATGTATCTGGATAATTGATACATATGTAGGTGTATGCTGCTGCAGAATCTCTCTAAAGGAGCTATAGCTGAGAATGGAAACTTGTGGTCTAGGGCAGGCTGAGTAGTAGTACACAGGGATGAAATCTCTAGCAACACACGAACCAAGACATGCATTCTAGCGGAGCCCTCACTAAACCGGCAGAAATTCTCAAGTTCAGCTGACTTGACAATGCTCCCGCGATAAAGAAAACCACTTCACGACGAAGAGGGGATCAGGAAAAGGCATAACTTACTAGCACAAAAAGGACACAATTAAAGAAAATTCCAGAAACAAAAACGCAATTCATATCAATTAGAAAACACACGCAAGCAAACACACAAAAGGAGAGCAAGAGCAAGCAAATAAGCCCAGCGAAAGCATAATCAAACAGGCGACGCATCATTAATGAGCGACGCAGAAAATTTATGAAGAACTAATGGCAGATGTGGCTCTGACTATTCGCATGTCTGTATGTATGTACAAGTATATATGTACAAACATTTGTATGCTGCGACGTCTAACTGCGTCACAGAAAGCGATGCTGAAGCCCTCTATACAACACACACACACAAACATGCGCCCGCTTTTTTGCGTCATACAAAACGAAAGGACCCAAAAAGGAGCAACATTAACGTTAACAGCACGAAGGAAGGAAAAAAAATATTTTGTTTGCGCATCTGAGCTGGGAGTTGTGCGGTTTCATGCAAAGATATGTATGTATGCATGTATGTATGTATGTATGTGCGAGAGCCATTGTGTGACATGCGTTATGGCTACTTGCCGTGCCATCAATGGCGCACTTACACATAAAGGAGCTCAATATCAGCATTGGAAGCCTCCAACAACTTGATTTCGGAACAAAGTTTTCACAGCGGATGTGGGCTTCATTCATGGAAATACATATCTACTGTATAACGAACTCATTCATACCATAATTGCAGACACATGCCACCTTTTTGCGACAGCATATTCCGTTATGTAGGCGCATGTGGTGAGTTCAAGTGTCTTCTCTGCTGTCTTCTTCTTCTGCGCCATTGTTGCCACTAGCTGTTGTCAAAACTAACAGACAGACATTTACAGTAATTTCTTTCAGTTTTTTACTTTCAAAACTTGTTGTTGCAATGTACAGTGGTAAAAATGTGTGAATGAAGGTGTGAATGAAATAGCGAACAATGGCGGAATGTTATAAACAAGAAGAAGAAGAAGCAGCAGCAGCAGCCAAAAACCAAAATAGACAATCAGAGTTCGCAGGTGTGTCGTCGTTTTCGAAATTTTCAGCATGATTTCTTACTTTTAATTTCGACACAGACAATGCCGTTATGACAATTACAATAAACGTGTGTACAACATATGTATGTAGGTATAAAAAAATGCTAAAGCCGAAATTTTCTATTTTTCACACACACAAAAAAATGCCAAGAAAATTTTTATAAAATTGAAATGAATGCAAGTTCATGGCAAAATTCCTGCATACCTTGCACTGTTACATACATACATAAATACACAAATACAAATAAAAATTTACACGCTTAGAAAGAGCAGCATTTCTGAACTTTGGCGTGTTTTTAGTCATAAAATAAAATTAAAAATTTTTTTTTTAATATAAAAATTCTACATTTAACATTTCATTTGACTTTGCGTCAAACCCTCCCTGTTGCCAATAACAACGAAACAATTTGAATTATTTTCCACTTTTTTGTAACACCAAAAGCAAGCGAGAAGTCATTTAACTGGCATTTCAAATCAGGCGAAAATTGCACGCGATGCCATTTGTAGGTGTAAAGGGTGCAGTGATAAAACACGAAAGGCTTATTGATAAATTGTGAATAAAAATTATATGAAAAAAAAAACAGTTATGTTTTGTGAAGTTTAGTTATGAAAAATTTGTAAAACATATTTTATGTTAAGCGATATTTTATGTTTATTAATATTTTGCACAATTTTTTTATTTGGTACTATTTTAGGTTTAAAAGAATTTTATGTTAAGCCATATTTTATGTCAAGATATATTTTATGTCCAGCCATATTTTATGTTAAGACATATTTTATGTTTAGCTGTATTTAATGTTATGTTGAGACATATTATATTTTTAGTAATATTTTGTGTCTACACTTAATTTTTTTCATCAATTGAAAAGTCCCCGGCCACATTTTTTTGGCGAAATTAATTTTTTTATTCAACACAGTTCTCTTCGAGGGTGAAACACTGATTATAGCGTCCCTCCAGCCTTTCGATACCATTTCTGTGTAGTACAATTTGTCCTTTGCTTCAAAATAGGCCTCAGTTTCGGCGATCACCTCTTCATTCGAGGAAAATTTCAACCCAGCGAGCATTCTTTTGAGATCTGAGAACAGGAAATAGTCGCTGGGGGTCAGATTTGGAGAATACGGTGGATGCGGAAGCAATTTGAGGCCCAATTCATGGATTTTTGCCATCGATTTCACTGATTTGTGACACGGTGCGTGGTCTTGGTGAAACAGCACTTTCTTTTTCTTGAATTTCGTCCTTCAAACGATCCAATAACGCTATGTAATTTTCGTTGCTGATGGTTCTTCCTTTTTCAGGGTTAATCTATGCGCATCCCAAAATACAGACGCCATAACCTTGCCAGCCGAATTTTGCGTTTTTCCACGCTTTGGAACGGGTTCAACGTGTGCAGTCCACTCGGATGACTGTCGATTAAACTTCGGAGTGAAATGAGGGAACCCTGTTTCTTTCATTGTCACATATCGACGCAAAAACTCGGCTTTATGACGCTTGAACATCTCCAAACACTGCTCCGAATCATCAATTCGTCGTTGATTTTGATTTGGTCAGAAGTGAGCTTGCGCGGCATCCACTTTGCACAGAGCTTTTTCATACCCAAATATTCCTGAATGATATGATGTAGACGACGTTTAGTTGATATCTTTAGAGTGCCTGTTATTTCATTCAATTTCAATTTACGGTCATTCAAAATCATTGTGTGGATTTTTTGGTGTTTTTGTTGGTAACAACTTCTTTTAGGCGTCCACTGCGTTCACCGCCTTCGGTGCTCATTTCCTAACGTCTAAACTTAGCATACCAATCCTTTGTGGTTGATTTTCTTGGGGCAGTGTTCGGAAACTCGGTGTTTTTGCTCCAACTATATTTTTCCCCTTCAAAAAGCTACGTTCTATGAACACGCGAAATTCCTTCCTTCTCCAATTATAAATAAGGGAAGGTCCAAGGCTCGCTCTGCTGTGAGTAGGTTCATCTTTGGTATAATTTTTGATCAGCGATCAGATTCCCAAAATACAAAACGACGAGTTTATATTTGACACGGTCTCGGAACCTTAGCAAGGCAAATTAGCTCAAGAACCGAAAATCTCAAATATCGAGTGCCAAGACGTCGTAGCATACATAATCATCAAAGGATCTAAGTGTAATCCCACAAACTTCGGTCGTTAGAACAACACAGAAAAAAGTTCGTACAAGCTGCTCACATATTTATTCCACTACTGAGTTTATCCAACCTATCAAATAGAGTTTCATTTGTAAAAAGGAATGAAAATTTGATGGAGTAAACAAATCAAAATTGCATTTCCCGAATGATGCAAACAACACCGTCACAATTCCAATTGAAACTCGTCAATTCAATATTCAAAAAAACTTTCCCTCTGCAGGCTGGCATATTTTACAAAGTATTCGTGAGTAAGGAAAGGAAAACGGAAAAATAAAATAAAATTAATAAATAATAGTGTCAAGAGTTGTGTGTTAAAAATTTTAAGTTTTTTTTTTTATTATTATTCACAGTCAACACGTAAACTTCGACTGTGAGGCAAATAAAATACACAGACACAGATCTTCACTGTAGTACTCGTTCTGCCATACCTTTCAGCACAGCACGACATCACTTGCAGGCATTTCATAAGTTATACCGATTTCTTTGCAATTTTTTATAGGAGTTAAGTAGAAATGAGCTACTAAGAGCTTAAATATTATATGAAAATCTCAAAAGAATTCATACAAAGTACACAAACTACGTAGTTTTAAGTAGAGAAAAAAGTCCTTAATCCTTTTAGCCCTTAAATAATATCAAAAAATAATAATAACAAAAGGGAATGAAAAAAATCTTTAGCTGAATAAATACAAAAAAAAACCACACGCACACACACACAAACTAAGTGCATAAAGTAATACAAAAGTGCACCAAAAGTGCCGGCCAGGCCTGCTGAGCAGCACAAAGTTGTTACTCATACCACGCGTCGCACACAAACCGCTGCCGCTGCCGTTCGTGTGCACACTCGTGCATGCATGCATGTAAGTAGATGCTGTTTAGCACAGCGCAGAGCAAAAAAAAAAAAGAAGAAAATTGTATAGAAAAACTTTATTATAAATACTATATGTATGTGTGCGTGTATGTATGTATGTATGGATAAAATGTAGACAAACTAAACAAAGCTTTGCTGTGCACTAAAACTAAATAAAAGAGCTTTTAGTGATTTAATAAATATATATGAATGAAGAAGGCATTGTCATGCAAACGGTACAATAACACAATGCCTTCTATGTCATTACGATGTAAAAATATGTATGTATGTAAGCTGCATTAGAAAGTGTACGGCTTTGGCACATCTTTCGTCCTTAAGCAGTTTCTCTATGGAAATGGATGGTAGTAAGATGGAAAATATACAGAACTTAATTCTAAGAATATGTTGTATATAGGAATATATATACTATAACGGGTGATCCGTTTCGAGGTTCCCTACTTTTTTTTAAGTAAAAAACACAGAAAATTGAAATTTAATTTAATAATAATTTTATTATCATTCGAAAGAACTTTCTTTGGCATTTACTTTTCGAAGTTTATCTCTTTCACATGTTGGCCGCAGCTACGTCTCAGATGGTCCATCCTCCGTTGAGTACAATTTTCGATGACTCGTTCACGCATTTCGATTGACTGATAACTGGAGAATGACACGCGTGATGTTTTTCTCCAAGGCCTGAATCGAAGCGGGATTGTCCGCAGAGACTTTAGACTTTGCATATCCCCACGGGAAGAAGTCCAACAGTGTGATATCACACGATTTTGGTGGCAAATCGACCGGCCCAAAACGTGAAATTATCTTCTCACCGAAGTGTTCTCTCAATAGATCCATTGATTGATGCGATGTGTGGGATGTGGCGCAGTCTTGTTGAAACCAAATGTCACCGAGATCACGAGCTTCTACTTCAGGTATCTCACAGGCATCATTTTTGAAGATATATGGACCGATGATACCACCGGCCAACAAACCACACCAAACCGTTGTTTTTTCTGGATGAAATGTCAGCTTTTCAATCTCTTCAGGTTGCTCTTCATCCGAAATACGGCAATTTTGCTTGTTTACATATCCATTGAGCTAGAAGTGGGCATCATCGTTGAACAAAATTCGGCTCGAAAACGTCGGAACTTCTTGGAACTTTTCAAGAGTCCATGGAGCGAAGCCATTTCGCTTGGGAAGGTCGAGCGGCTTCAGTTCTTGCACAAGCTGTATTTTGCACGCTTTTAATTTAAGATCTCGACGTAAAATGCGTCAAATTGTACCATACGTCAGTCCGAGTTGCTGCGAACGGCGCCGAATCGACTCTCCACGGTCTTCGTGCAGACTCTCAGTTACGGCCGCTATATTTTCTTCACTGCGCGCTGGACGTGGTGGTCTGGTCGGTCGAATATTATCCAATAATGAATGCTGAATCTCAAAATGGGTGATGGTGTTGCGAATAGTACGCTCAGTAGGCCGATTATGTTGACCATAAGTTGAGCGAAGCGCGCGAAACATATTCTTTGAAAGTGATCGATACAGTAGTACCGCTGATGGCCTTTCTATGGAGGAAGTATGAAGTACCAAGTGGAGAGCGAGCTGGCTTCTCTTGATATGCCCAATAAGCATAGCTCTGGTATTGATAACAGAAACACATATGGAAAAGCATATGACTAATTGAAAAAAGAATAAAATCTTTGACTGTGACAACAAGTAGCGGTTTTCTAAAATTTAAAACAACCTATAGAAATGTCTAGAAAGTTGTGGGCGTGTGTGTGTTATTAAAAATATATATTTTCTTTAGCAGCTGAGCGCATTTAATTGGCGCCCAATAACTCTTCCATCAACGGGATGTTCTAAGATTTTAAGCAAACAGATAAATATAAATTTCAATTTAAGCCAATAAATTAGTGAGATCATAAAAGAGCTCATTTCCACAACAACAACAAAATATATATATGTATGTGTAGCACATGCTGGGTTGTATATTTCATGAGTAAAAATGTTTTTTTCTTCCTTAATTCTTTTTTTTCCTTTCACGCATCAAGCCCGTGAACGCGTGCCAAAGTGAGAGTTTTCCATGCGGAACAGAAATTTGGAAATTTACCGAGAAAAATAAAAATAAATTCTTTGCGATTATTTATGCCTATTTTTATTTATTTCTGCCACAACAAAAAATCATCTGTGGAAATTAAGAAAGAAAACAAAATGATTTTGGCAAAAATTTATACAGTCTTGTGTCGAATTAGTAAGTGTTATTCGTTGGGTGAATTAATATTAATGGGTTTTGAGTGCATACATATATGTGTATGTAGCAATGCCACGAATGGAATGTAAAAAATGCCAAAATAACTAATATAAAGCCATATAAGGGTGATCCAAGTAGAGGTACTTTTTTCAATAGCCTTTTTTTGACGGATCACGCATGAGTCGTGTCAATCTGTCATGTTATTTTTGTTCAATTTTGTTTGGCATTTCATAGAATGGAAAGACTTACGCCTGAACAACGTTTCAGAATCATTTGAAAGAGATAATCTTTAAAAAAAAAAAGTGCCAAAAAATGTTCTTTTCAATGATAATAAACATTCCCATTAAATTTAAATTTTCTGTATTTTTTTCTTTAAAAAGGAGAGAACCTCGAGATGGATCACCCTTTATAAATGAATTTATATCAATGGCACGTGGATTTTTTTTTGGTACAAAAGCACAAAATTTTTATGACTCACATTTCATTAAATTTTAATAATTTGCAAATAAATTGAAAATAAATGCTGTACTAATGGATTCGCCCCAAATCATGGTTGTGAGAAATAAGTCAAGAATTCAAAGAATTTTTATTTTGTAAATTTTACAGCAAATAGAAAATATATGGAATTTTTTCATTTTTTTTCAAGTGAAATGGGGATTAGACGCAATAGCGAGAGATGTGCACAGAGGCACACAACAGAGTGCAATGTGATCACCTCTCCTTTGGATGCTCGCAATCATCGGATTGTTAATGAAGCTGAAAGGAGCAGAGTTTGGCACAATCCTTGGATCTGTGGCCAATCAGACACATGGAACGCTAAATAAGTGGACTATTTCAGTTAGGCTTAAGGTTAGCACTGACAAAACAGATCTGATCCCAGCATAGATCAAACTAAAACCAAGAGAAGCGACAGTCGTAACTTAAGGCTAAGTACTTAGGAACCGAACAATTTGTCGTTATTGCATCTTGATGTTTTTTCTAACAAATGGAGGGACCTATGGTGTATTCGAAGCTGACACCGAACGGACGACGGATTTTTATCAGGAGCTTTTCATGTCATAAATACGCTCGGAGGGCTTGACGTTCTCCGCCGAGGAGCGACCGCTTCTTAGAAAAATAATGTTCTATGATTTTTGATGTTGGTCGAACCAGGACTCGAACCACGGCCTTCCGAATGGTTCGAATGGAACCACTCGGCTTGCACTTAGCGTCTCTTTCTACGGTATTTAAGTATGGTGAAAGGCTGTGTTCAAAATAACATATCCTTAAATGCTGGATAGGGTTTTCAGACTTTTGATGAGAGGAATCACCGGGGCGTTATCTGGAAATATATGAATAGACTACGCAGTCTTGCGCCTGAACTTCGGGAAGCTGCTGTCTGCGACAAGAGAAGTGAATGATTGGAGCAAAGAACTGAAGATTCCAGACAAAGCACTGCATATTTTTACGATTGGTTCTCAAATCAACGGTAGCAGATATGGGTTACTGCGTACAACTACAAATAAGAACGTTGTTGTTGTAGCGGCTACCTAAACTCTGCCTAGGAGGAGGCAAAACTCAGGTCTATGTATTTCGTCGAGGATATCCAACGAGACGTCCAGGAAACGAGCTGTTTCGACTGATTCCGACCAGAGAGAGAGGGACGTTAGATGGGTTGGGCATGTAGGTCATGCTTTAGGTTTGTCGAATAGATAGGAGTTTACTCGACTACAGCATCCAGATCTTTATTGTGCCAGTATTATTCGGGTCGTGTCATGCAGCTCGAGCTCTTGGTCCGTTCCCGGGTGTGGTTGGATTCCGCGCCATTTATGGGATGAGAGCAGATAAGAAGATCATTTAGGTCACCAAACCATTGCAGTGCCTTTCAAACCAAAATATTTGCTATAAAAATGGCGGCCGAGCGAGCTTTTGCAGAAGGAGAGACTGGCTGAGAAAAGAAGGGTTTACATTTACAGGGTACCAAGCCATATGAGCAACGAAGGCAATGAAATAGCCGATGAACTGGCTAAAGAGGGTGTGCTGTTAAAAGTGGAGGTAACTATGAACCTATCAGTCCCATTCAAAGAAGCAAAGCACGCACAAGAAACAAGCTAGTTTCAAAAAGGCGAGCTTTTAGACATTGGGAAGGAGCCAAGGGCTGCTGAATCGCTAAAAATAATGTGGGAAAAGTGGTCGGGCTACAATTTTTTTTTCTTTTTATTTCTTCAATTTTTAAAAAATTCACTACAAAATTTCCCTGCCACACCAGCTGTCACTGTCTGTCAGCTATCTCAGCTTATTTATTTAGCAATTTATGGGATTTGTAAGCAATCATGTAGATCAAATATATTATGTTTATGCTATATATATATATTTATAATAATATTGAAATATTATTCACTCCTCACATGTAATCTGCTAATTAACATTTCCGTTCAGCAAGAATGTTGAATCAATAACAACTGCTGCTGCTGCACATGTCTAACGGTATATTCAACATTTGATTGCTTACAAAGAAATTTTCTGTCATGCCATTAGCAACTACTGCCCAACTGTTCTAACAGGTCAATTGAAAAGCCCCCGACCTACCATAGTGAAACACTTTTGTTTGGCAAAATTTATTTTTTTTATTCAACATAGTCCCCTTCAAGGGTGATACACTGTTTATAGCGACCCTCCAACTTTTCGATGCCATTGCTGTGCAGTATGATTTGTGCTTTGCTTCAAAATAAGGCGCAGTTTCGGCGATCATCTCGTAATTCGACGAAAATTTCTTCCCAGCGAGCATTCTTTTGGAATCGGAGAAAAGGAAGTAGTCGCTGGGGGCCATATCTGGAGAATACGGTGGATATGGAAGCAATTCGAAGCCCAATTCATGGTTTTTTGCCATCGGTTTCACTGACTTGTGACATGGTGTATTGTCTTTTGGTGAAACATCACTTTCTCTGTCTTCAAGTGCGGCCGTATTTCGGCGATTTCGTCCTTCAAACGATCTAGTAACACTTCTTTCAAGGGGCAGTGTTCGGAAACTCGTCATCAAGCCAAGTTTTTGACTTAACTGTATATCTTTCCTTCAAAAAGCAATATTTTATCAACACGCGAAAATCCTTTTTATACATTTTTTCAAAATAACAAAAGTTGCTACACTCAAAATGCTATAATTCACAAACTAATGCGTCTTTTGAAGGTTAGTGCTAACTAAAAGTCATTAATTAATTAATTCTACTAGCGCCATCTATGTATCAGTCCGGGGACTTTCCAACTGACCTGTTAGATTAGATATATGCTCGAGTAACGTCATTGTTTGGTTGGGCGTTGAGGAGATTTTGGCACTTACGATATTTCATTTACCAAAAAAATACCTTTTGACAGGTGTTTATTTTTGCCAAATTCAAATTTTTTTTCAGGATGAAATATTAAATATTTAGTATTCAATTTGTTTTAGGTTGTTGTTTATCGTTTCTTACGCCGCTTGCTGCTGACTGTAAGCGTGTGTGTTGTTGATGATGGTCAGTTTATTTTTTTCATAATTTTTTTTTTTTTAGAAAATATTGTACGAACTTAAAACAATTCGAAGTCATTTAGAAGATATGATGAAAAATACAAAGATTGAAATCTTCTTTAGAAACAACAAACATACCTGCAAAGAAAAAGAAAAGATAAAAATATTTGAGTTGGCGGTTAAAGCATACTATCAACATATAAACAAATATAAGAAAAAAAGTGCTAATATCCTACCACAATATAAAAGCCTTTTCCCAAAAATCATTTATCGATCAAGCACCTAGCTTACACACACACACATACCATTTTTCCACAGTAATTACGCACGGTGTATTTGCATTAACTAATCCGAGCTAATGAGCAGGCACACACCAAAAGCTTTTGCTACGAATAATTTTAAATAAGTTTTGCTTTAGGCTATAATGTCAATTAATCATTAATGAATGTTATATACATATCTATGTATGCGCATATGCATAAAGGGAAAATATTTATGTATGTATATATCGCACATTTTCGCTGAAACATTGTCGTTGCGGTTTTCTCAGTGGAAATTCCTTTGAAAAAAGAAATATGAAAACTTTCGCTTCATATTAAGTCGCAAATAAAAAAACGGAAGTTACTTGAAATACGTTGACAATTTCAGTGAAATTTATTGAAATTGCGTGCAAACGCTTTAATCGATTGATTATTGCGTGCTAGATTTGTGGTGGGGAAATCCAGTGGTGAAATCAAAGGACAATTTGAAGAGGGCAAAGTATGGGTTAGCTTTTTAATGTCGAGGTAATTGTATTCATTTTCTTTGCTTTTGTATTTTTATTTTTTCTATTTTGTTTTCTTTCATTATTATTTTTTCCTTTATTTTTTTTTTATTACTTTTCTATTTTCTTTTTTTTTTATATAAATTACTTCTGCTTTTGTATTATATTAAGTTTTAAATATTATTAATTTAATTTAATTTAACTTAATTTAATATAATTTAACTTAATTTAATTTAATTTAATTTTATTTTATTTTATTTTAATTTTAATTTTAATTTTAATTTTATTTTATTTTATTTTATTTTAATTTTAATTTTAATTTTAATTTTAATTTTAATTTTAATTTTAATTTTAATTTTAATTTTAATTTTAATTTTAATTTTAATTTTAATTTTAATTTTAATTTTAATTTTAATTTTAGTTTTAATTTTAATTTTAATTTAATTTTAATTTTAATTTTAATTTTAATTTTAATTTTAATTTTATTTTATTTTATTTTATAATTTTTTTTTATTTTATTATATATTATTTTATTTTATTTTATTTCATTTCATTTCATTTCATTTCATTTCATTTCATTTCATTTCATTTCATTTCATTTCATTTCATTTCATTTCATTTCATTTCATTTCATTTCATTTCATTTCATTTCATTTCATTTCATTTCATTTCATTTCATTTCATTTCATTTCATTTCATTTCATTTCATTTCATTTCATTTCATTTCATTTCATTTCATTTCATTTTATTTTATTTTATTTTATTTTATTTTATTTTATTTTATTTTATTTTATTTTTATTTTTTTTTATTTTTTTTTTATATTTTTTTTTTTTTTTTTAATTTAATTTAATTTTTTTATTTTATTTTATTTTATTTTTTAATTTTATTTTTTAATTTTATTTTTTAATTTTATTTTTTTTTATGTTTTTTTATTTTTTATTTTTTATTTATTTGATTTTATTTGATTTTTTTATTTTATTTTATTGTATTTTATTTATTTAATTTAATTTAAATTTATTTTATTTAATTCAATTTAAGTTAATTTTATTTTATTTATTTTATTTTATTTTATTTTGTTTTTTTTTTAATTTTATTTTTTTTTTTTGTTTTTTTATTTAACTTTATTCTTTTATATTTTTTTATTTTATTTAATTTTATTGTATTTTATTTTATTTTATTTTGTTGATTTTGATTGTTTTTTCATCATTTATTTTGAAAAATTACGCGCCAGTTCTGTTACGCCGTCACATCAAATGAACAGTTTTTGCTTGCATTTCAATACACATGAAATTTTTTTGGCAAAAAAACACGTGCCAAGTAATGGAATTTCATTGCCAAAAGAAATCACTCCCCCAAATAACACGCAAATTGTTGTGAATCTTACAAAGAAGCAATTAACGAGTACCAGGCTGCGCTAGTTGAAATAAATAAGGAAGAACGAGTAAGAACAAGAAACAACAATTCGCTTACTGAGCGGGTGACAGCTGTCAACGAACGGAAGCGTCAACGAAAATTTCAATATGGCTGATTAATATTACCGACGACGACACGTGCAGCGCAAACAACAATTTTTTCTAACTAAATAAGCGGTTATGATTATTCGGATGGATTTTTTAGTTATGAATGTAAATAAACTTTGATAAAATGAGCATAGAAAATAATAAATAACATTTAGTGGCAGAGTTGACGAGAACACGAGATGATCATTTGTGCTGTCACATGGATAAAGTTTTGCACGGAAATTTCCAGAAAAAAAAAAAGAAAGGAATCATTCACGCTCATTTCAATTGTAGAAAATATTCATATACATCACATATTTACATACATATGTATATGGTGATTCAAAAAGTCAATCTAGACAAATCTAGATCTGTCAAGTGACACATTTTACTCACGATTTCATTGTTTGTAAACAATGTTGTGTCGAAAATCATGCTGATAAGTGTGCTAACATATGTGTATACACGTATGTACATATACAGGCGAATAAATAAATATTCAAATACGCAATAAAATAGTGGTTTAGTTCGCAAACAAATAAACGATGATAATAAAAGTTTATGTTAATTAAGTAAACAAAAATAAAATTTGCATTAAATACAAAAGAATATTGAGCAAATATTTCTGCATAAACGCTTTTGGAGGACAGCTTAGGAATTCATGCAGTAAGCGGTGCGAAAAGTAAACGAAAACAAAAGCAAATAAAAAAAATTAAATTAAAAAAATTTACGTATTTTTTATATTAATAAAAAAAATATTTCAAATTAATATCTTTAATTTGAACAGCTGTTAAAAATTATTGATGGTATTCTGGAAAAAAATAATAATTTTTTTAAATCTAATTTTTAAAATATGACAAAATTTATGATATTGTAATGAATGAATATGAATTTAAATTTTTAGCTTGACAACTAAACATTAATTAACAGCTTGACATTGATAAATTATAGGAAATTTCCAAATCACATGCTAAAAGTTTTGCTGATTTAAGCTATTTCTCAAACTCCATCGATAAATTTAAAAAAGAAATTTACTTTTCATATTTATTTAATTACGATTATCGATAAATTTATTTATTTATTTCTATTACTTTTTTATTAGAACTTATTTTTTAATCATGTGAAGTTATTATTTTATCGGCCCATGAATCAATGTAAATACTTTTTCTCATCCTTTTAATATTTTATTTATTTATATAAATTTTTATATTTTTTTTTTATCTTTATATTTTTAAATTTATATTTTTTCATTTTTATATTATTCAAATTTTAATATTTTCTTACTTTTGAAATCTTTTAAGTTTTATTCATTTTTAGTTATTATTTTAATTTTTTACTTTTTTAATTATTTAAAAAAAAATTTTAAACTTTTTTATAATTACAATTTTTTTCCCAAATTTTTTATGTGTTTTTCTTAATTTTTAAAAATTATGCATTTAATGTTTTTTAATTGTTATATTTTTTGATTTTCAAATGCTGTTTATTTTTTTTATAAATTTTTTAAATAAATTTTGTATTTAAAACTGGTTTTCTTTTTTAATTTCAAATTTTTTATTTTTATATATTTTTATTTTAATATTTAATTTATTTTTAATTTTTATAACTTAAATAATTTTTTATTAAAAATTTTATTTTTCAATTTTTTTAACTTTAAATTTTTATCTTTTATAAATTTATTATCATTTTATTTAGTTTTTTATATTATATTATTATTTTAATTTTTTTTTATATTATTATTATTTATTTAGATTTTTTTAAATTTTAATTTTTCCATTTTGTTTCAAATTTTATAATATTCTTACTTTAAAATTTTTTTAAATATTTTTTGTTTAATTTTTTAATAAATTTTTGCTTTTTATATTTTTTTATAAATTTTTTCTTTATATTTTGTGCATTTTTTTCATATTTATTTCATAATTTTTTCATTTTTATTTTTTTTATTATTATTTTTATTATTATTTTTTTATTGTCAGGTGTTTTATTTTTATATCTATTTAATTTTTTTATTTTTATATTTTAAAAATGTAGTTTTTGTATTTTTTATATTTTTAAATTTTTTATGTCTAAATACTTTTTTGTTTTTAATTTGTATTTTATTTAATTTTTCGTTTTATATTTTTTTTTTATTTACATAAATTTTTATTTTTATAAACTTTTTTATTGTTATTTATTTTAAATATTTTTGCTTTATAATTTTAATTTTTTTTATTTACATTTATTTTAATTTTAATTTTTGATTTTTCAAATTTTTTTTCTTTTTTTTCAACATTTTTTATATATATTTATATTTTTATTTTGTTTTTAATTATAAATACTTCTATTTTTATTTATTTTTTTCCTTTTTTAAATTTTTTATTTTCTTATTTTTAAAATTATATATTCTCTTTTAATTAGTTTTTATTATGGTTTATATTTCTTTTAATTGCTTTATTTGTATATTTTATTATTACATTATTATTTTTATTTTCATATTTTTTTATTTTTGTGATTTTTCTCTAGTCTTTCAACTTTTTTTTACAAAATGGTATTAAGTGGATTCTTCAAACTTTACGTAAATTAAATTAGAACAGCCAATGATGACGTTGTCAATTTTAGCATTTTATGCGGCTTCTTGTCAGTTATCAATTTGACTGCCCTCTGTTGCCATAAACTGTCATTTAACGGTACATAAATGATGAATGCATATGAAGTGGATATGAATAAGTGTGTAATATGATGAATGTAGGAAGATATATATGGTCATACATATGCATGTATATGCACGCTGTACATTTAACTGTTTCATATATATATTTTTTAACTTTTTTTGCATATTTTTTATTGCCCACTTTGATGTGCTTCAATAATGTTAATTGATTAGAATGCGATAGTGCTGTTGATTTATGGACCTTGGGAAAATTCATGTATCGATGTAGATGCAAACATGATACATATGTATATATGAGTGTATATACTTGTACATACATACATACATATATATATATATATATCACAATGGATGTTCCAGAAAGTTCCGTTTACAAAAATGTGAAAAATACATAAATTTACAGTAAATGAAAAATATATAGCAATATGAACTCGATGAGAAAATCCAGAAAAATTCTGCCATTTAACGTAACAACAACAATTTAATTAACCATCTTGCGTTATTGCTGACATATACATACGTATAAAACTTTCGGTATTTCCTACAAGCTTTGACATAATAAATCTCTTGCAAACAAGTAAGAAAAATACGCAAAAAAAAAACGGAATCAAGAGAAACAGGAATGGGAAGGGATCAAATTGTCGCTAGTAAGGAGAGAGAGTGAGGAGAGTGGGAGGGAGACGAAGAGGTAGAGGCAGGGAGAGGGAGTTGAGTGAAATGCAATGAAAATAAAAGTGCAAAGTAGCTGCAATGCGATGTTAAATGTCGAAGTGTGGCAACATAATCTAACAAGCCGAGGATTTATTATACATGAAGCTTGTAGAAAAAGGTAATTTGAGAGCAAAAAAAAAAGCTGCCAGCAATAAAAGAGAAGGCAGTTAGCAGATAAAGTGTTTAAGGACTATAAAGAAGTAAAAGAAAGCGCAGAAAAAGGAATTAGCGCACAGATGTGAGGAAAAATAGAAATGAAACTGAAAAAAACAAGAAAAAAAATGAAAAATTAGAAAATGAAAAATTAGAAAAAACATAATAAGCAAGAAAAAAGAAATAATTAATTGAAAGTAGAAAAAAAGAAAACAAAATAAAAAATTGAATAATTAAAAAAAAAGAAAAAAGCAAAAAAATCCGCATCAAACGACTGGAATAAATGAATTCCCCTCATTTGTCTTCAATTGTAAAAGAGACACAAAACAGCAAATTAATGAGAATTGATGTAATAAATGGTCACTGCAATAAATTATGTAAAAACGGGGAGGAAGAAAAGCTTAGAAGTAAAACTCAAGCAATTTAACAAAGAAATTAGCAAAAAAAAAGTCAGATTAAAAATTTGCAGCAATAAATTGTGTAAACAAAGAGAAAATTCAGAGAAAGACTACAGAGTTGTAGAACTAATGAAATGAATAGAGAAACAATTAAACGAAACAATTTAAACAAATTTTCGGTGAACTCAGTGGACAACCAAAAGAGGTTGTTATCGACGAAAATATCAACAAAAAAAACCCACAAAATGATTTTGAATGAAATAAATCAAAATTGAATAAAATCGCATGCTTTTTAAAGATATCAACTGAACGTGTATATCATATAATTCACGAATATTTGGGTATGAGAAAGCTCTGTGCCAAGTGGGTGCCGCGCGAGCTCACTTTTGACCAAAACAACGACGAGCTGATGACTCGGAGCAGTGTTTGGAGCTGTTTAAGCGTAATAAACCCGAGTTTTTGCATCGATATAACACAATGCTTGAAACCTGGCTCCGTCATTTTACTCCGAAGTCCAATCGACAGTCATCCGAGTGGACTGTACATGATGAACCCACTCCAAAGCGTGGGAAAACGCAACAGTCGGCAGTTATATAATGTCTTGGTTTTCAAGTGCTCAAGAGTTACAGGTTTATTCGCATAAACACGGTCTTTCGCGTAGCACCACAAAAAAAGTTCAACGACCCTCTGGACCAAAGACCGTCAAAGGCAGGAAGTTTTTTGAGTGTAATGGCCTCTCTTCCATTATTTGAGGATTCTCGGAGTTCCAAATGGGGTAATTTTGCTTATGGATACGTAAACCGAGTGAGAAATGTACCTTTCCGCTGAAGAAACTTTTTTCGTGTATCCACTACTTGTTGTTCAAGCATCCAATCGACGTAACAACGGCGTTGTGAATGGTCAGCTGAATTCAGTTGTTGTGTGATCTGGACTTTATATGGATGTAGATGCAAGTCCAGGTGCAAAATACGTCATAATGCGCCATAAGAAAGACCTAGCTCTTGAGAACGTCGAGAAAGAGACATATTCGGGTCTTCGGCTACACTTTCACTTCCAGCACCGATATTTGAGGTGGAACGAGCAAAATGATGATGCACAGGTCTTAGAATGTCTGTAACCGATCCATTATCTTCAAATTTCTTGAAAATTTTACCAATTGCTTGAGTAGTTGGACAATTATGTGCACCATAATCTCCTCCTAAAGTGTGGCCACGTTTGAATCACCATTTTTGTAGTAGATTTCAACAATTCTAATGCGTTGTGCGGTTGTTAAGCGTTCCATTTTTGATAAATGCCTGACTTTTAACTAAAACAGAACATGCTTGGTTTGACAGTTAAGTTTGACAGATGTCAAACTTTCGAAATCACTAAATGGATAACCCTTTACATACGAAGGGGAAACTTTCAAGAGTTTCATATACATATAAAAATTTCAAAAATATATATCTGAATGGAATTCGTTGCAAATACCCACCAGCTGAAGATATTTTCATACCAGCACTTTTTGCTAAGTACTTGAAGCTTAAGCTAAGCGAGTTTAATTTAATCGCCTCTAAGCTTAGAAGAACCCTTTTTTTGGTTTTTTTTGTGTGTTTATTTCCGTAATTTCTAAAGGCCCACACAGTATTTATACACAGCCAAACACAACTGCCACTAACCTAAACATGAAGGCTAGTCTGCATGTACACATTCAAAGTGCGACCGAGTGGGCCGAGTAGTACATGTACATGCACTCTGCTAGATAATCCATTTGCCACACTGAGTAACCCAAGTAGTCAAATACATACATACACATACAGAAAAACACACCTCATGCATATTCAAAAGAAAAATAAAAGTATAAAATACAGCATGACCCGCACTTGTCGCATTAATTACAGGCACATTGCACTAACGAAGCACGAAGCTGGGTAATAATGTATAGAAAAAGAAAAAAGGTAAGAGAAAAGCAAAAAAAAAAGATGAGTAGAGCTAAACAAGTGTTGGAGAGTGCACAGAGTAGTGCAGTAAAGCATATGCGCAGGGCGTATGAGCAACATTGTGCACTGGCGTAGGCGTTAGCATGCGAACACTACACACACGCACATCAGCAGATGCGGCGACTAAATTTGGTATAGGCTTAAAAGCCAAGAAGCGCATACATATATGCATACTTATGTGGGTAAATTTAGGCATACACCAACACTTGAATTTACATATTTAGAAAGAATATAAAAAATTTAGTTCTACACAAAAGCAGCATGCTTGGAACATAAGCCAGCACTACAGTCAAAGAAAACTAGTGTGAAAACTAGGAGGAAACTAGTGCAAGTCCAGCTAGTTAGCTTTCCATATAAACAATTTATATAATTTTGAAGCGGTGTTCTACTATGAGTTGGCAATTGTCAGCTTTCGGTTAGAAATATACTAGTCTGAAAGTAGTTGAAAATGGACAAAAATGTTACTAGTGCGATTTAAGCCAAAAAATAGTTTTTTTTTTGTTTAAAAAGCTAAGTTATGAATAAATGAGTAAAAATAATTCAAGTACAATAAATTAATATCCATTTTAGTCACTGTAAAATTGAAATAAAATAAACTCCACTTGGTGTGCTCTCAGTCAGAATTTTTTTAGTACTTAACTTATATACATACATACCTACATATACTAGGAAAATGCCTACGAGTATCTACAAATAAATATAGAAAGCGTTTTCCAACAGAAGTAGTGGGTAGTAGTAGTTGTATTTAATACTTATTCACCATAGAGACCTGGGTTAATTCATAAGCTCAAGGACATGTTTGAATTTGCTCAGGTATGGATAAACATATTAAAGCAACAACTATAAACTTAACAATATATATATTATGCACGTATGTTGAATTTCATAAAAATTTGTGAGATAGGGAATTTCTATGTTTGCCTTAGGTGTGCCTAACCTCAACTAATTTTTTTTTTTTTGTATAGCTTGTCGAGCGGTATGCAGTTTGTTAGGTTAGGTTAGAAGCTGGTGGACTAACTAATGATATTTTGAATAAAAATCAACAGCAAATGCGGTTGGGTCGTGTTTTTTTTTTTGTCCTGTCATTTGAGTTACACACACCGCTTAGACATTGAGCCTTCAGATTATTCGTTAATCATTTTCATTATCTTTACTCAACACTCTTTACCTACACAGTCGACCATTTTCTTTCATTTTTCCATTTTTCGCAAGGACTGTATGTATAATGAACTAAAATCCAGCCTCGTATCCATGTTCGGCTAAAAATGCAGTCGCTACCCACATCGAAACAAAACCGTCCCATAAGTCTTCAGTAACCGCGCCAATGGAGCTAAAAAGGTTTACACGGCCCACTCATTCCAAGTCACTTCGGACTTCACGTCGCACAGCGGCATATGTGTATGTTTTCTCAGTCCTAAGAGGGAAAGCAATCCCTACCGCTAGGAAAAAACCTATTCCCTCAAGGCAGTGAGTAATCCGCCAGTTGGAAGGCGCGGTATGCCGGCATATGGCATACAACAGCATAGAAATGGAGCAGTCACAAAACACTGCACGTGTTTAGTAAGAGTCGTCTCCTGTGCCTTTTGCTAATACGTCTGGCGACGCAGGGACAAATTTTTCAGATCAGCAGCTCTACTATTCCGAAACCATTGGGCTCTAAGTCAGGACAGCCTTGAAGGTTTTTGGCCCAGCCTTAAATGGGCCAAAGACGGTATCGACGCTCGAGAAAAGTGAACCTCAGGAAAAATTCTTGATAATCCGCAACCCCCTCATTAACTAGGACACCTAATTATCTGGAGAATACCGTGGATGGATCCAAGTGGCACAGGTCCTCGATAGTTTTCCACACAAGTGGGTGGTCCAAGATCCTTAAGAAGATCGCCAACGATCGTCTCACGCTAGAAATCGTAGATAGGAGACATACGGATGGGTGTATGTCTCTAGATAAGTGAAAAACAATACTGATTGTATTTGTGCAGGGTATAAAAGGGTATACCTGAGAGATACACTGACCCTGCACCGGTACTGCGCAACGCAGAGTGGTTCAAAGGCCGCGTAAATCATGCATCGTGCGCGGATGATACGAAAAATAAAACTTTATAAGTAGGTTATCACAGTGGTTGGAGAGCTCCGACCTGGGGCAGACTTGGTGGCTTAAGAACAGGCTACCTGGGCATAAGTGCCAGCAGAGCCCTCAAACTCTGAAGAAATTCTAAATCTCAACCGGTTTGGCAATGAAGAACTGCCCACCACTGATTGGAGGATAGTCTAAGTTGGCGAGGAGAAGAAGAATAAGCATTTTGCAAGACTCTCGTGCAAAACGATACTTTCCTCCTGGCTCCTACGGCTTGTGGTGTTTTACTCTCCATCAATTTAAAACTCCACAATCAGGGTAAGGCTCAAAACAGGAAAGAGGAGGAGGACACGCGCGATTCTGCCCACCCAGCGGCCCCGACAAGGCCTTGAAAGAGATAGCTGGGGCAGCCAAAACCACAGAAACATGCCTTTGCATATTTCCAAACGACTGACCTTAGCCATGCCGCAAAAAAAAATAGCAAAATTCATAACATTCCAAAGACGACACAGCAAGCATTGTGCTTTTGTTGTGAAGAAAATATTAATTGAAAAAATCTCATAGAAAAATTAGCATTAGTCATCATAAGTCCAAGATAACATACATCTTCTTACACAGAAAATTTGAGAAAACGATGCTGCGACACATAGAACGACAATGTGATGTGACCATGAAATTGAAAAATAAAATAAAATAAAATAAAATTCTAAAGAAAAAAAAAATTAAAATAAATATAAACAAGTAAGCCAAGCTAAACTCATCTGAAATCAAGCACACATACATAAGTAATGTAATTTGAGCGCCAAGAAAATTTACAAATGAAAGCATAATAAATCTAAGGGTAAATATGAACAATTGAATTTGCTGAAAAATACAATGTCCATTGCATTGGCTAAGAGGATATGCAAGCGACTAGAAATGCCAATGACAAAGCTTGTAAACGTCCTTGTTTTCGAGAGTGTAGACAATCTTTTATGTATTAGTATGAAATTCAGATTTTTATTGTAATAATTTCAGCAGTATGTTTTTGGTTTAAGAGCTCATATACATACATATAAAGGGTGATCCAAGCAGAGATATTCTTTTCGATAGCCTTTTTTTGTTGACAGATCACGTGTGAGTCGTGTCAAGTTGTCACGCTATTTTTGTTCAGTATTGCTTGGCATTTCATCATGGGAAGACTTAGACGCCTGAACAACGTTTACAAATCATTCAACTAAAATTCACGTTCTGTAAAGACTGTGTTTCGCGCTTCGCTCAACTTATGGTCAACATAATCGGCCCACTGAGCGTACTATTCGCAACAACATCATCCATCTTCAGACCCGGCATTCATCATTGGTTAATATTCGACCGAATATACCACGTCCAGTGAAGAAAATATAGCAGTCATAGCAGAGAGTGTGCACGAAGAGCGTGGAGAGTCGTTTCGGCGCCGTTCGCAGCAACACGGACTGAAGAATGGAAGGGCTTGGCGCATTTTACGTCGAAATCTTAAATTAAAAGCGTACAAAATACAGCTTATGCAGGAACTGAGGCCGCTCGACCTTCCCAAGCAACTTCGCTTCGCTCTATGGGATCTTGAAAAGTTCGAAAAAGATCCGACGTTTTCGAGCCAAATTTTGTTCAGCGATGACGCCCATTTCTGGCTCAATGGGTGTTTAAGTAAGCGAAATTGCAGCATTTGGGACGAAAAGCAACCTAAAGAGATTCAAGAGCTGCCATTTCATCCAGAAAAAACAACGCTTTGATGTGGTTTGTGGGACGGTGGAATCATCGGTCCATATTTCTTCAAAAATAATGCCGGTGAGAACGTAACCATCAATAGCGACAGTTATCGCGCAATGATAACCGATTATTTGATGCCTGGAATTGAAGCTCGTGATCTCGGCGACATTTGGTTTCAACAAGACGGCGCCACTTCCCACGCATCGCACCAATCAATGGATGTATTGAGAGAAGCCGGTTGATTGGCCACCAAGATCGTCTGATATTACACCGTTAGTCATTTTCCTATGGGAATATGTAAACTCTAAAGTCAATTGCGGACAATTCCGCTTCGATTCAGGCTTTGGAGCAAAACATCACGCGTATCATTCGCCACTTACCAGTCGAAATGCTCGAACGAGTCATCGAAAATTGGATTCAACGGATGGACCATCTGAGGCGTAGCAGCGGCCAACATTTGAAATAGATAATCTTCAAAAAATAAATGCCAAAGGATGTTCTTTCGAACATAATAAACATTCCCCGTTATATTTGAATTTTCTGTGTTTTTTTTTCTTCAAAAAACTAGGGAAACTCGAAATGGATCACCTTTTATAAGTAAACTAAGTAAACTGGTGACCATGGCGACCAGACTTGTTGTCTCCAAGACACTTAATGGATTTAATTTTACATTTAAGTACTTTTACGAGGAAATTTAGGACAATTAAAATTGTTTTTTTTTTGTGTTTTTACAAAGCTTCCACATTTGTTCCGGTAGAATTTGAAAAAATGTGTATCAGCAGCAATGATTTCGAAAAAATTTTCCTTGCTAATTTTGTTCTTAAATTCAAGCACACTCATATGGACTTAAGTATGTTCCTTTAGCCATTCATTAATGATTCATGTATCCCCAAGACAACACTGTATGTATGAACGAGTACAAGTAAAAACAACAGTGCGTAAAAATTTTCCATTAAAGCGAGCAAAAATTGGGGTAATTTGTTTTTGCGTCGAAAACTGTGTCAGCAAAAAATAAATAAATAAAAAAATTAAAGAAAAAATAATAAATAAATTAAAATAAAAAATTTAAAAAGTAACAAAATTGCTCAAGAAATTGTGTTTATTTTGCTTTTGCTATGGAAATACTTGAAAAAAAGTTTGCGAAATCATGTAGGGCGGGTGCGCTTTGGAACATACAACAACTCAATACTCAGTTCAAATAAAAAGATGCGCAAATTCTCAGTAGGAAGTACATATACTACAGCAGCAAACTGTTTTAAAAATAAAATAAAAATTCAAATTAATTTTTTTTTTAATATTATAATTTTTTATTTTTATTTAATTTTTTATTTTTTTTTTTTAACAAAAGGCATTTAAATGATATTTGTATGCGATAATCATACTAATATATAATAAATTAATAATAATCAGCAAATGCATATTAAATTTTTCTATATAGAGTGCATACACTTGCCAATTATCTATCAAGATGGCTGGGAAGAGTCGCTCCAGACACGCGACTCCAGCGCATATATGTATGTATGTTCGCACAAATATATAATTTTTAATTATTAACACTCAGCGATGGCGTGCAAATCAAGTTCATGGGAACATTTGCTGAAATACATATATATATAAATGTGTTAGATGTGTGTATGTAGACAAGTGTAAATAAAACTAATAAAAATAATAAAAATAATAATAATTCTTACTCAAACAAAATTTTTTATGGATTTTTCGTACTTCAAAAAAATACGCCACTTTATAATTTATGCACTTCAATGGATATACATACATATCTGCATATATACGTTCATTAATGTACATACTTATATGTATTTAAACGTTCAAAAGCACATAATTTCTATTTTTCTAATTTCTATTTCGACAAATGAGCACGCAAATTTGAGTAACAAAAAGCAAACCAGTCACCAATCAGCCCGTATTCGATACACAGTTCCATGTCGACACGTGTCACTTGAAATACCCCGCAACCCTTCTTCTTCATCAGCCGCTTGAGGGTTGGCGTTTTGAAAAACGTGCTTGCCTATTAAGTGCCACCAGTTGTGACGGCATTTTCAGCACTTTTGGTGACTTTGTACTTGTACATAAATAAATGCAAATGTACATAAACAAATTCATACATGAACTGTATATATTCAAACAAAAAGGTTTTAATTTTATTTTCCTTAAAAATTATATTATTTATTATTTCGGAAGCGTTTTGCTAACAAAAAAAACTGCTATCATGCTTGGCGCCAGCTGGTAGCATGTGTAATGACTATTGCTTTGTTAAATATATCCAGCAATACTCAGTGATGGTTAACTAAGTTTATTAATTTTATCTTTCATTATTTGTTTTATCTTTTATTGTATTTTTTTTTTCTTTTTTTTATAAATATGTTTCAATCCAATTTTTAATTTTTTTGTTATTATTATTATTTTATTATTATTTTATTATTATTTTTTTTTTATAGTTTATTATAGCCAATTTTAATGTTAATTATTTTATTTTATTTTAATTTTAATTTTATTTTTTTTACTTGAATTTCATTTAATTTTTTATAAGTTATTTTAGTTTCTTTTATTTAATTTTATATCATTTCATTTCGTTTTATTTATTTCGTTTATTTTGTGTTATTTTTTTTACTTATTTCTATTCCATTTTCATATTATTTTTTAATTTTATATAAATTAGTTTTATTTTAATTAAGTTTAATTTTACTTATATCTGTTCAATTTTATTTATTTTTATTTTTTGTGAACTTATATATAATTAAATTTTAATTGTTTTAATGGATTATTTTTATTATATATTATTTAGCTTTATTTAATTTTTTTTAATTTTTTTTCGTCAATTTAAATATTAAATTTATTTAATTTTTTATTTTCATTTCTTATTTTCATTTTAAATTAAAAAAAAATTTTTCTTATTTTTTTTTTTTAATTTATATTTTTTTTTAATTTTTTTTAATTTGTAATTATTTTTCGGTTTTTTTTTTAAATTTTTTGTTAATATTTTTATATTTTTTATATTTTTATAAATTTTTTTAATTGATTTATTTAATTAATTTTTTATTCTTTTGTCTGCTTATAATAATTTTTAATTTTTATATTTTTTTTTTATTCATATATCTTTATTTCATTATTTTTTATTATCTTTATTTTCTTATATTTTTTTAGTGTTTTTTTTGTTTTGTTTTATTCAGCATTATTTTTTATTTCTTTTACTATTATTTTTATTGGTTTTATTATTTTTATTTATTTCCTTTACTACTATTTTTGAATTATAAATTATAATTGAATTTTTATTTAATTTGTTTCATTTGAATGCTTTTATATTTTAATTTATATTCATTCAAACGAGAATTCGTTTATACAAATATTATATTAAATTTAATTTAATAAATTCTAGTCTTATTTTATTTTATTTTGTATTATTTTATATTATTTCGTTATATATTTATTAGTTTTTTTTTTTGATTCTACTTCATTTTATTTAATTTGCTTTAATTTATTCTATCTAACCCATTTTTATATTATGTATTTTAATTCAAATATATATAAATTAATTTTATTTTGCTTTTATTTAATTTACGTTTAATTAAATGTGTTCCTTTTTTATTTATTTTTTATACTAATATAATTTTAAAATTTTAATTTTAATTAATTTTTTATTTTTTTATTTTATTTTATTTTACTTAATTTTTAAAATTTTTTTTTTAATAATTCTTTTGTGATGAATCCATTCCATTCCTTCCGATTTTTAATTACTCGTATTTTTATTCTATATTTTTAGTTTTTATTATATTTATATTTTTCTGCTTTTTGTTTTGTTTTAGTTTTTCTATATTTTTTATATTTTTTATAAATTTTTTTTAATTTTTTATATATTTTTTATATTTGCTTTATTAAAAAAATAAAGTATTTTTTTTATTTTTTAAATTTTTTACTTTTTTATTTATTTGTTAACATTTTTTTACATTTTTTAATATTATTTATTTTATTTTGTTCTTCTGTTTCTTATTTTCTTTTGTAGTTTTCTATTTATTTTTTTCCTTTTCCTTTTTTTCTTGTTGTTTGCTTTTTCGCAATATTTTATTTTAATTTAGTTTAATTTTATTTGTTTTAGTTTACATCATTTTATTTTTATATTCATTTATATAAATATCATTTAGTTTAATTTAATAATTTTTATTCGAATTCTATTTTATTCATTTAAATTCACTTTATTTTTTTCGCTTTGTTTCATTTAAGTTAGTTTGGTTTATTTTTTAATGCTTTTCAGTTCTTATTTTTTTTTTGCTTAATTTTATTTTATTTTTTTTTAAGTATTTAATTTTGTTTATTTAATTAAATTTATTTTATTTTATATAATATATTTTTTTGTGTTAATTTTTAAATAATTTTAGTAAATCAAAGAAAATCACTCATACGCCCCCGAGTCTAACCGTGACGTCTATTCGCTTTAAACTACGCCACAAAGGTGGATAAACACCTCAATTAGTGTGAATGTAATTTACAAATGTGTATAGTTACGCTGTCCAAGAGTAAATTGTTTTGATTTAAAAAAAGTTAAAGCTAATTTAATTAAATTAATTTCATTCACCGCACGGTCCGGTGGCATGTGCTCTGTATGTACATACTTTACTATTTATACATATGTGCGTATGTAATTTATATGTATTCGCAATAGTAGCAGAGCATTTAGATTGCATAAAATTTATTTCTATTGCCAATTTATTTTATTCTCAAAGCGTCTTTCGCATGACCAATCAATTGCACGCAGCCAGTCTACGTAATGCCATGGTCTGTGCTTCTAAACTCAGTCTAAACAGTCTGTGCACGCACTTCTTTGCCAAAATATTGCATCATGCTGTGATTTAGCGCTTGATTTAAGCAATTTTTTGCGCTTTATATAAAAAAGAAAATTATAAAAACAAACAAAAATAAAAATGAAAGTCACTGTCATGGTCACAAAATGATGAATGTTTCTTGCTAAATACCAGTGGGGCGCACAAAGGTTTTTTTTCGGTTTTGGTTTCCATATGAGCTACATACATATTACATTACTAAGCTTATATGTGTATGTATAAATATATATTTCAGCCGCATTAAATTGTGTTCTTCCTTTGTTTCGCCACATTAGAGGGGCGTGTCGCTTTGTTCAATACTAAAAAAAATGAGCAAAAACAAAGAATGCACCGCAATTTCATAAAGCAGTCCAAGTGAGTTATCGAGTCAACGAATACAATAATAAAACAGTCATACATATGTATCTACATATATAAGCCATTATCTATTCATTACACAAAACATGCATAAAAAGCAGCCTTTACTGCAGCTCTGTATATATAAACAAAGATGTAAGAATTTTAAATGTCTATGTATGTATGTATGTATGTATGTATATATCTAGTTAATGACGTCCTCATTCATCACCTACCCATCACTCAACCCTACTACACGTACGATCTGATTGTAAATTTTTATAAAGTATTTATAATGTGTTAACTGTGTGACGCCCCGCCACATAGCATTCACTGCTGAGGTGCTAATGAAAAGTTTAAATATCTTCTTGTCATTGACTACCGACAGAGTATACATATATACATATATATATGTGTAGATATGTGTTGTACAGTTGCATAAAAAAATAATAAAAAATTGCCACATATAGCAGGTATATCATGTAGATACATACATATGTCTATAATACATAACTACAATACAATGTGGAAGGGTACACGATTTTCAGAACAAAGGCGTATTTTCAGACGGCGCTCTAGTGCAATGACTCTATACGCTAGTGCTAACAAGGAAATCACATAGACGAAATAAAATGCAAAACTGCCAGGAATTTTATTTTGTTTTATTTTACTGTAGTTTATTTTGTTCTAAGATATTTCATTTAATTTTTTTATTTTTTTATTTTATTCGTTTCAATTTTATTTTATTTTATATTATTTTATATTAATTTTTTTTTTTTAAATCTTTTTTTTTATTTTATTTTATTTTATTTTATTTTATTTATTTTTATTTTTTTTTATTTTTTTTATTTTTATTTTTTTTATACATTTATTTTATTTTTAATTTTAATGTTTTTATAATTTTATTTTTATTTTATTTTATTTTATTTTTTTTATTTTATTTTATTTTATTTTGTTTTATTTTATTTTATTTTATTTTATTTTATTTTCGTTTTTATTTTGTTTTATTTTATTTTATATTATATTATTTAATTTTAATTTTTTAATTTTATTTATATTTATTTTTTTATTTTATTTATATTTATTTTTATTTTTATTTTTTTATTTATTTATTTTTATTTTTTTTTATTTTTTATTTTTTTTTTTTTTTATTTTTTTTATTTTTTTTATTTTTTTTTTTTTTTCTGTTATTTTATTTTATTTATTTTTTTTTTTTCATTTCATTGCAGTTTATTTCATTTTATTTTATTTCAGTATCATATCATCTTATTTTATTTTCTTTTTTTTTTCATTTCATTTCATTTCATTTTTTTTTAATTTTTAATTTTTGTTCCTTTTTTTTATTTTTTTTTATTTTTTTGTTTTTTAATTTCTAATTTTTTTATTTTCTTTTATTATTTAATTTTAATTTATTTTATTTTGATTGTAGTGCTATTTTCCTTATGGTTAGAATATCTTACCTCGTGCTACTGTATATCCTTCCTATAGGAAAGTTATTTTTGCAGCTCCTGCTCGGTACTTTTTGTTCTGCTATGATACTTAAATAGTAGCTCTTAGCTTTCGGGTAGTTTCATATTTCCGCTTTCGATTACTATTTTATTATTTATTTACTCTTCCTTGAGCGGCTTTAACAAGCGTTAAAACTGCGTTCTTGCCTCAAACACTTTTTCCACCTCCCTCAAGCGCTTTTTTAAACACTTTTTGCAAAAAATTGAGCAAAGCTGCCATCAAATTGAAAAAAAAAACCAGCAAGGATATATAAAAACCCAATGCTCAATCGCGCAAAAACAACGAATTTAGCATGGATTCAACACTTGCTTCAGGACACTTTAACCGTTGAAGGAAGTACGCGACCCAAACGACCGACTGTAGTCACCCAAAAGCTACGGCGCACTAAAATCACGGCAAATGCAATCAAAGCGACAAAGCCTCCGCCATTGTCACCAACAAAAAAAAAACCAACAAAGCTGGTCCATATTATACGCAAACAAACGCCTATATCCATCGCTATCGCTGCAACGGTGCAATATGGGTTGTTGTTTTTGTCGCGGTGCACTTGAAATGCGCAAATCTTCCATAAAACAAATACGCTCGATTAAAAGATGCGGGCGTTAGCGGATATAAATATGTACAATATGCACGAGTATGTATGTATGTATGTACAAATACACAGATAAACGAATTACAATAAATACCAAGCTAAAGCGTTGGAGCGCAACAATAATTCGCAGACCACTGAAAATCTGCCAGCAAGCAAGTGCAACGGTGCGTATGAGTCCTACATGTGCATATATGTATGTATGCATATATGTATTTGCAAACATATATTCGCACATTTGTCGATCAGCATCTTTACATCTGCCTTCCGATTTGTTATAATCGTTTAGCTTTAAATTGTTGTTTTCACATATTTTGCACTAAACACGGGGTGCGGCACTATGTGGCGTGGTTTTTAAAATTAATTGATTTATATTCTTTAAATATGTATGTTTATTTGCTTTTCATGGTTTTTACAATAATTTATCGACGAAACTTTCAGCGAAAATAAAAATTTTATTTATTTAACAGCTGATTAATGATTGAACGATAAAGAGTGATGGCGACGAGTAAATTACAGAGACGATTGATCGCTGAGAGGGAAATGCCACCTATACAAGGCGAGTAATTTATTCGCTCGCTTTAAATATAACAAATTAAAATAAGCACAAAATAATGTGCAAGAAAATAAAATAAATTTAAATTAAATATTGTAAACGAATTTAAATTAAATAAAATACAATAGTAACAAAATAAAACCAAAAATAAAATAAAATAAATTAAAATAAAATAAAATAAAATAATGTAAAAAAAGTATACCAAAAACAAAAAAAAGAAATTTAGTTTAAGGAAATAAATTAAATGAAAAACAAATACAATTTACAAGTTGGTGCAAAACTTTTTTAAAAACGAATGCAACGGACATTGGCGCACACCAACTACTAGTTCTTTTTTTATTCTACGAAATTCTTTGCACATGTACTTTAAGCAACTTTGTTGTTGTGCAAGCCAAAGACCAAACAGAGAGCTCTAAATAAAATAGCTCAGCAAAGAAGCGACACTAAAAAAATTGTATTCATCACAGCGTGGCACTAGAGTGAATGACAAAAAAAAAAAAAATTAAAACCAAATAAAAATGAAATAAAAAATTTATAAAAAGGAAAGCAACTTTTTTTTGTAGAGATATAAGCATTTGCATCAACAACGCTTAATTTTATTTCACAGTTTCTGCTCTCAACATTTCGCCACAAAAAAAATCATTTTTCTTCTCAGCTCTGGCATTTGTTACTACTCTTCACTGCTTGATTGTTGAGAAAAAGAATCCTGCTGGTTTGTTGCACGCTTCATGCACGGTCAACAGTCAAGGCCACAGCACTGTTGTGAGAGTAAGAGAGTAAGAGAGAGAGAGAGAGGGAGAAGCTGAGATGTACGAAATACCAGTTATTGCTTTAGTATTCTTCCTCTTTTACTTTTGACCATAAAATTGCATTTTACTTTCTTAAGAGTATGCACAGAGCTCACACAGGAAAATAATATATAAAAATTTGTTATTTAAATGAATTTTCCATTAATTTTGAATGTGAAGTGCCATAATAGAGGATTTCTAAGTAAATTGCAAGTGTAAGCTTTGCAAGGTGGAGAGTTAAATAATTGTAAGATTTTTTGGGTACTTGAAAAGAAGAATAAAATTAGATAGAATGATCTAAAATAAAACTAAAGCAAAGTAAAATTAAAATTATATCTAATAAAATAAAATATATTCGAAATAGATAAAACACAGCTAAATTATGTAAATAAATAAATAAACTTATATAAAAAAATTAAAAAAAAAATTAATTAATTAATAAATACATAAAAAAATTTAAAAAAATTAATAAAACAAAATTAAAAAATAAGGGTAAATAGTAAAAAAAATAAATAAAAAAATAAAAATAATATAAATGTAAAGGGTGATCAAGCTGTCATGTTATTTTTGTTCAGTATTGTTTGGCATTTTATAATGTGAAGTCTTGAGCCTGAAAACCGTTTACAAATCATTCAACTTTATTACGAAAATTTACCTATCAACTCATTCAACCATCACCCTTCATCATCTGGAGACCCAGCATTCATTATCGGATAATATTCAACCGAATAGACCATGTCCGGCACGCAGTGAGAAAATATAGCGGCCGTAGCTGAGAGTGTACACGAAGACCGTGGAGAGTCGATTTGGCGCCGTGCGCAGCAACTCGCGCTGACGTATGGAACGACTTAGCGCATTTTATGTCGAGATCTTAAATTGAAATCGTACAAAATACAGCTTGCGCAAGAACTGATGCCGCTCGACCTTCCCAAGCGACATAGCTTCGCTCTATGGACTCTTGAAAAGTACCAAGCAGATTCGACGTTTTCGAACCAAATTTTGTCCAGCGATGAGGCCCATTTCTGTCTCAATGGGTATGTAAACAAGCAAAATTGCCGCATTTTAGACAAAGAGCAGCCTGAAGAGATTCAAGAGCTGCCATTTCATTCAGAAAAAACAATGGTTTGGTGTGGTTTATGGGCCGGTGGATTCATCGGTCCACATTTCTTCAAAAACAATGCCGGCGAGAACGTAACGGTCAACGGCGACTGTTATCGCGCCATGATAACCAACTATTTGATGCCTGAAATTGAAGATCGTGATCTCCGCGACATTTGGTTTCAACAAGACGGCGCCACTTCTCACACATCGCATCAATCAATGGATTTATTGAGAGAACACTTCGGTGAGCAGATAATTGCACGTTTTGGGCTGGTCGATTGGCCACCAAGATTGTGTGATATCACACCGTCAGACAGTAACTAGCCAGTGAGTTTTTTGGGTGTAATGACCTCTCTTTAATTATTTGAGGATTCTCGGAGCCTGGAATGCGAAAATTTTGCTTATCCACCGGGTGAGAAATGTGTCTTGTCGCTGATGAAGTTTTTTTTAGAATGATCGCGTATCCACTGATTGTTGTTCAAGCACCTAATCGGCGTAACTACAGCGTTGTGAATGGTCAGCTGGCTTCAGTTGTTGTGTGAGCAGGACTTTCTATGCATGTAGGTGAAAGTCCACATGCGAAATACGCCATAAAGTTGTCGTAAGGAAGTCCCAGCTCTTGGAAACGTCGTGGAATAGACATATTCGGGTTTTTGGCTACATTTTCACTTACAGCACCGATATTTGAGGTGGAACGAGCAAAACGATGATGCACAGACCTTACAATATCTGTAACCGATCCAGTATCTTCAAATTTCTGGAAAATTTTACCAATTGCTTGAGTGGTTGAACGATTACGTGAACCAAAAAAAACTCCTCTTAAAGCACGAAATATTTGAAGCAACATTTCTGTAGTAGGTTTCAACAATTTTAACGCGTTGTGTGGTTGTTAAGCGTTCCATTTTCATAAATGCCTGACTTTTAACTTTTAACTGCTTAGTGCTTCGTCACGAGAAATCCCACCACTTTGTCTATAGCTTATATTGCCCATATAAACGCTTTATTTATGACTAATTTAAAATTTTATGCCTCTATCTTTTTTCTTTATTACCACTTTTGTGTCTATTTATTTGGTTTTTTTTTTGTGTGCCTCACCACAATAACTTTTTAGTTCATTGTTTATTTACCAAATTTATTCATTGTTTCATAGCCGCTAACGGTTGCATATTGTCTTAAAAGCCAAAAAAAAGATGAAAAACAACAAAAAAAAGTGATACCAAAATAATGCATATAAAAAGCTTTGGAAACTGAGTACAAAGCCTCTTTATAACACAAAAATATATCTATGTATGTATAGTGCGTGTGCCTCTATTGACCAACAAAAAGCTCAATTGCTGGACGACTGACCGTCTACAATACATGTGGCGGCAGCCCCACATCAACGTTGCATGCGTTGCACTGAGAAATCTGCAACAATGAACTATAAAAACAAATGTACTTTATGCACAACATAAAATAAATGCATATTAAAGCGCAACAGAAAAAAAATGGTTATGTAAACATACATACATACATACATATGTACACACACGCAGTGTACTCAGTTTATCTGTTGTTAGATCTTGCGAAAAATTGCGGTCATTGTTTGTGGTGGCCACAGAGCTGCTGCTGGATGCAGCTGCAGTTATAATGCGGTTTTTCTGTTTTCAAGTCAAGAAAAGTGGTCAATATACATTTATGTATGTACATATGTAGCTGTTTGTAAGTGTAAATGTATTTTATTTGCAATTTCCTAAGCTTCCGTCCTTTGTGTTTTTTTTGTCTGTTAGCTTCCAATTCATTTCCTTTGTTGATTTTGTGTGCGTATTTTTTATTTTTGTCTTTTTTCTTCCCCCAAAAATGCTTTTATTTACTTTTATGTTGACAATGTTTGATTTGGTCGGAATATTTATCCATGAGCAAATTGAATTTATTGCTGGAGTTAAATGTTTAAACGTTTAAATAGTTTAATTTTAGTTTGTTTAATGTGCGAGCGAGCTTTTGGTAGTTGAATTGTAGTATTTACGTGGAAGGCACAGCTCTTTAAGCAAAATTTTCATTTTTTTTCTAACAATTTGAGGTTAGGTTGATAATTTCAACGCTACAGAGTTTACTAACAACAATGCAAGCGGCATATTTCTACATATGTATATGCATTTATTTACTTTCTGTATTTTCTTCGCTTTTCCCTTTTCGTTTCATTTTTTTTTGCTGCTTCCTGCGTTATTTGCTTCGTCGCTTCCGCCTTTTTATTTGTGTTAACTTTTTCTTTTGAGTCAATATGACGCCATCTCTGCAATTCGCTGCGCTCTTGCTAGCAATTCTCACCTCTATGTATGCATATGTATGTATATACATATATCAAATACCATGGTTCACCTCCACTCCAGGTATGTACGCTTGTCGTTGCCCTCTTTTCACACAATTATGTGAAAATTATGCATTTGCGGAAGAAGAAACTAAAAGTTGTCTAAGCGTTGCTTTACACTTACATTTGTTCTTATTTATGTTGTTATTAGTTTTTTAATGCTTAGTTATTTACCGTTATTGCACTTAGGTATGGGCTATTTTAGGTTTCAAATGCTTGCTGTGCTGTAAAATTTCTTAGTCTAGGTTTTATGCTTTGATATTTGCTATAGGACGAGTATTATGTCTTCCACATATGTTGGTGGAAGCTTTACGGTGTGATAATATAATCGATTAAATTAGCAAATATTTATTTAAATAAGAAAAATTTCTTAAATAAAATTAATTTTTCTTTATCAAATAACTTGATGGCAAAATTTTGCACGAAAATAAAAATTGTATTTATCCATCAGCTGATAAAATATTGTGTGGCGAGTAAACCGAAGAGACAATTGATCGCTGAGAGGTAAAAGTCACTAACAATGCGAGTATTTACTCGTTGAGGGTACCCTCTATGGTATGAAACAGGCACACTTTTTTGTGAAACTGAGCATACAAAAGTCCCAAGGAGATTCACCTTAAAATAAGACCAGAAATGTAATAGATAATACATTTTTTCACATTAAATTTATTTTAAAAATTATTTAATTAATTTAATTTTATATTTTGATTACTTTTATATTTATTTATTTTTATTTACTTATTAATTTTTTGTTATTTATTTATTTAAATATTTATTTTTTTATTTTCATTAATTTAATTTTTTAAATTAATTTATATTTAAATTTTTTTATTTTTATTTTTTTATTTTTTAACTTCATCTATTTATTTATTTTTTATTCATTTTTAATTTTTTTTCATTAATATTTTTACATAACACTTTAATAGTAAAACTTTGTGTTCGTTATAAAATTATAATTTTTTAATTTAAAATTTTTTATTTTTATTTTTTTCGTTTAGAAGCAAATCAGATATATTTTATTTCAGAATCGAAGGTAATTCCAGTTACACTGAGTGACTTAATTATGTCAAAAATAAATAAATAAATAAACAATAACATAAGGCAACAAACAACATACAATCGGGGGGAAAAAATAAAAACAAAAAAATTAAAAATTCAAAAATCAAAAATTAAAAAGGGCGTGCATTGACTCACAGTAAAGTAGACGAAGGACAAATAAATTTTAAATTTAGTTCTCTAGGTTGAAAATCGACCACTTGTTCGTCACGGCGATTGACGTCAATAAAAGATGTTCCAAAAATATATCACATTTTATTTTGAAAATTAAAAAAAAAAGAATATGAATAAAAAATAGTAGTAATAATGTGCTACTAGAAAGCTGCAAAGCTAGGCGCAGTTTTTATTAAAAATCAAATGAAAATAAAATATATAAAAATAACTTCATATATATAATAAAAATAATAAAAATAAAATAGTTAAGTATATATAAAAATATTGAAAAGATATAAAATAAAAAATATTGTAAAATAAAAAAGAATAATTTAAATTGAGACGATATAAACTAAAATAAATGAAAATAAAATACAATTAAATAAATAAATAAATAAATAAACAATATAAAATAAAATTAAATAAAAAATAAATAAGTTAAAATAAATAAATAAAAATTTAATTATTTAATTATATGAAATACTTTATTTAATTTAATAAGTTACTTTAATTGAATGAATTAAAATAAAATAATATAAAATAAATGAAAATAATATAAAGAACATAAAATAAATAAAAATATGATAAAATATATATTTTATTGTAGTGAAACTAAAAATAAAATACATTAACCAAAGTTAAAAATAAAAATAAAATTAAAGCACAAATTTTCATAGTTTCCTCCTGCACTTCAAACAGAAATCCACAACTTCGATACCAAAACTCAGTGGACCATCAAAAAGACACGCATTTCACCCTTTATGTACAAAACAGATAGCAACAATACAAAAATAAACGCCAAATTTTTCGCTTGCAAGCGATCACCACCAGAGAACGCCAAGTAAAACTTCATGCAACTAACACAAACACAAGGAAAAAATTAGAATATAAAAATAAATTAATGCGAACTTATTTTTAAATGTTTCAATACGAATGAAAATATACGAAAAAAGAAAACTACATATATATAATATATAAAAATAAAAACAACAAATACAATGAGGCGCACGGCTGTTGACCGTTGAACGGACACTTTTCACCGAAATTGGCAGCAAACGTATGCGAATAAAATTTGATTGGCTGGCGGGAGGCAAAAAAAAATACTACAACACTAACATATATATAACATACTTATACAAATTTAAAAAACATTTAAAAAATTTTGCTAAATTTTTTTCTATTCATTTCTACTTGAAAATTCTTGGCTTTGACACAGTAGGTATTTTGTCGCAGAAATTTCGACACACTTGTCTTGCTTTATATAGCTATATACATAGCTTTATACAATATATTAAATGTATGTATGAATATGCATTTTGAATTTTTCCCACAACTGTTAATCATCATAAAACGCTGTTAGTCATAACAATTTGCCAAAAATTACAACAACTACAAAATATTAAAAATAAATTTAGAGAATATTTCTATGCTCAAGGCTGGGAATTGGCAATATGCTCTATGAAGCAGGCACATATCTAACGAGCACAATAACCAACAATTGCTGCTCTCTGTGCTGGTCCAATCAACAACGCCCAAGCCATTTGTCAATGGCATGTTGCCATAATTTCCATTTTTGGATTTTTTTTATATATTTTATATATTTATTTTTTCCTTTTTTCTTCTTTTTTCTTTCAAATACAAAACAAACTTTTTAGTACGACCGGCAACGTGTTTATTTTCACTTTTTTCTACTCGTTGTTAGCAACAGCTGTCAACGAGCTGAGGTGGTCACCGGTTTCATTTGTCATTCTTTACGTCAGCAGCGGTGATTTTTATTTTTTTGCCGGTAACTAGTTAATGCAAATATTTTAATTTTATCCGAAACTACTAAACTTAAGCTGAATAAATTAAAAAAATAAAATAAAATAAAGGAAAAGAAAAAGAAAACCAAAAGCAAAAGAAAATATAAAAATAACAAAAAGAAAATCAGAAGTAATTGACGAAATACTCGCCTAGTAACTACTCGTTCTTTTATTTTTATTTTTATTATTATTATTTTTTTTTTTAATGTTCACAAGCCTCATTCTTTCTAAGCTCATTCTTTCTTATATTTATGCATGTATGTCGTCAACGAAATTGTATTTCAACACAAAAATGCCAAAAATTATGTAAACATCGATATTTTAATTATTTTCAAATCCTACGTAAATATAAAAAAAATATTAAATGACAATATTAATTTGTAAAAGAGCATGTGACAAAGAAATAAAATTATTTCTTACAATTGGCTATTTGATAATTAATAAGAATGCGCGTACATACATACATACATTGTTGAAATTTTGGCAAGCGTAAATGAGAATTTGAATTAGAAATTTCTTATTTTTCAATAAGTCATACAAATCTAATACAAAACATATAAAGAATAATGAAAAAACAATAAAAAATAATAAAAAATAAAAGAACAATAAAATTATAATAAAAAAATAAAATTGTATATAATAAATAAATAAAAAAATAAAAATTGAAAAGAATTAAAAAATGGAAAAAAATTAATAACTAAAAATAAATATTTATACTTTTTTATAATAAAAAAATTGTTATAAAGAGATAATAAATTTTTTCAATAACCATTTTTTAAATTAAAATTTATTAATTGTAAAATATATTAGATTTTTCATATGGAAAAATGGCGGGGGTAAAAAAACTATTTTTCAATAAATTTTTTTGTTTTTTTTTTTGTTTTTAAGAAAACCACAGAAGACCATAAATACCCTTCCATTATTTGTTTACCAAATTGCATTTTTTAATTATAAAATTTTATTAGGTTCTTGTGAAAAGGTTTTCTTAAGTGGAAAATTTGTTTCGTATATAACTTTTAAAATTTTTATTATAAAAAATTAGTTGGTTTTTTATGTCAAATATTTATGAAAAATATATTATTATAAAAAAAAATTAAGTAAAAAAATATATAAAACAAAAATTAAAAAATTAATTAAAAACAAATTTAAAAAAAAATTTTAAAATACAAATAATAAAATAATAATAAAGAAAAATAAATCAAGTAATAAATATTTACAAAAAAAGTAAATAAAAATTAAAAAATGAGACTAGGTAAAAACTATAAATAATTTAAAAATAGAAAAATTAAATATAAAAAAATCTTGAATAAAAAATTTAAAGAAAGAAAAAAATACAATTAAATAAAAATTAAATTTAAAAATAATTAGAAATTAAAAATAAAAACAATTCAATTAATTATGATTATAAGAAAATAATTAAACTTCTATAAGCAAAGTATTTTACTATGCTTTACTGTTCGAAAAATAAAAAAATTGGTAAAAAATTAAGAAAAAAAAATTTGAAAATTAAAACAAAAATTTCAAAAAATTTAAAAATAAAAATTACATTGAAGCTCATGAAATTTTTTTTTTTAATTTCAATATTTTTTTTAACACTATATATACAAATAAAAATTGTAAAAATAAAAAAGTAAAAATTAAAAATAAAATTTTTTTAAAATTCAAAATTCAAAAACAATTAAATTTGAAACTCAAAACTAAACAAAAATGACATTAAAAATAAAAAAAAAGTTAAAAATTATAATAAAATTAAAATAAAAATAAATTAACATTAAAAAATAAAATTATTAAAAATTATAAAATTATAATAAAGTTATTGACCTTCGTTTAAGCAGAATATTTTTCTGTGTTTTTTATGTTGAAATATGGTTGAAAAAATAGAAAAATCAAACATAATTAAAAAAAAGGAAAAATTAATAAAAAAATTTTAAATGAAATTAAAATAAATTATTTATATATTGAAATAAAAAATAAAAATAAATTAATTAAAATTTTTTTTTAAATTTAATAATTAAAAATAAATAAAAATTTAACAATTTAAAAATTTAAAAATTTTAAATTTTAAAAATTTGCAAACTTAAAAAATTCAATTATTTAAAATAAAAAATTAATTAAAGCACACTATTTAATTTAGCTTCTTATGTAAAAAAAAGGGTTTACGTAGAAATATAGCTGAAAAATAAAAAAATTAATTTAAATTTTTTTTTAATTTTCTACTTAGAAAAAAAGCAGATTACAATTTATTTATTTTTGTTTTTTGTTTTGTTTTGTAAAATTACAATTTCTTCAAATCAAGAACTTATTGAGTGAGTTTTTTATGCAAGCCATTTTTCTCGCTATACAATATTTTTCATAAAATTTTTTTCTGAGAATTAAACTAAATATTACGCTTTCTTGGAAATTATTCTTTTACGTATAAAAAAAATTATAAAAGTAGAAAAATAATTTTAATAAATCGAATTATACTATTTCTAAAATTAAAAAAATATATTGGACTTTCCATTGAAAAAAATTCTTACGTAGCTAAATCACACTCTTTTTAAATTATTTCGTAAAATTACTATTTCTAAAATTTAAAAATTTATTGGGCTGCTCATGCAAAAATATTCGCTTACGCAGAAAAAGCGCAATAATTGTTTTTCAAAATATAATAATATAATAATGTAAAAAATTCCTTATTTATAAAGAAAATTTTTCTAGCAGTCGCTTGGCAGGGCAAAATGCAATAAAAAAAATTTCAAAAAATTGCCAGCGCATTTTAACAGCGCTACTCATAAATGGCGTAAAATTTATTGTTGTGACGTCATTATAATTGTAATGCACACAGAGAAATGCTTAAATTAAATATTTTTATTGCAATTAATGTGCACTGAAAATTTAATGCACAATTGAAAGTGACAAAAATTGAAAAATATTCATAAGGTGTTTTTGTATGTACATATGTAAGTATGTCTAATATTAATGGAGCACAATAAACTTGGGCAAGCGAATTTCAATGCATACATATGTAAATACACAAAATTATATGATACATATGTATATGTATATGTGTGTAATATGCACCTGGTCTATTTGTAGAAAATCTTTTCATTAGCAAAATTAGCAATAAAATTAATTCATGCAATAACAACATGTGTGAAAATCAAAAAAAAATATAATAAAAAAATTTGAAAAGAAAATTAAAAAAAAAAATTTTTTTAAATTAAAAAAAAAATTTAAAAAAAATCTGAAATAAAATTGCTCAACACTCAAATTGTCTAAATAAATAAATGTGTGTACATACATATTTATATATGTAAATTTATTTAAATAACTATACATATGACAGCTTCAGCTGCAGTGTCAACTAAATGCAGTAATGACCGCTAACAGCTGCCCGTGAAGCTGTAACGGATGTTGTGCTCAGTGGTGCGGCGAACACCACCCGCTTGGCATAGGTGCGCATAGTTTTGTATGTATGTATGTAGATCATAAATTTGTCAAGCATTTTCAATTGTATTACATATTACAGTGAGTGAAGTGTTATAAATTTCAATTAAATTGAATTAAATAAAATTAAATAGAATTTTTTTTTTGGTCTTTGCTCTGTGCATGTGACACACGCGTGGTCATAATATGAGGAGCAATTCAAATTTTCAATTTATTGTTATTCATGTGTGTATATGTGTGCATGTAAATATGATTTTCTTACTTTGTATGATTTCCCCCCCTCGGTTTGCGCTTATACACCTCACCTCATCAACAGCTGTCAAATTATATCATTCAACACCCAACCAGAGATTTGATAGACGTCAAATGTATGTGTGTATGCAACTCTGCTGCTGTCAAAAGTTGTATGCAAAGTTCAAGGTCGTTCTCTTCCGCATTCATTGAATATGAATGATATGCATGTTTGCCTAAGTATTTACATATATACATACATACATCAATGTACGTGCATACATTCGCAGCACGTATTACATAGGCATTCAGGCTGTCGCCAAAGATATTTGTTGTTGTATTTTAAAAGAAAAGAAACTGTGTGACTACTGTGACCCTGATACTTCGAAAATCGTTTTAATCGTACTTTGTCACGTACAGGATTTGAGATATGAAATTCACAAAGGAAGCGACGACTCGAGAACCACCAAATTGGATGACAAGCGCCTAATCCTAAGAACTAGAGGAATGCATACGCTGTGTACGGTTTCTTATTTGAGAGGGTAGGCCGTTGCTCAATTCTTTCAAAAAAACAAAAAAAAAAAACAAAAAAACAAAAAAAAAACCAAAAAAAATCTGACATATTCGGCATTCAAGAGTTCTCTGAAGGACGGAATAAGGGCGGTAGAGAAGTTAGGCCCTCATGACATCTTCTGCAGTAACCATAAAGGAAATGGACTCTGACGTCGTGGAGACACTTTCTTTGCTGACAGCGGGCGAACGTCTAGACACGAACTGCATGAAAACCAGAATCTTGACAGAACAATGGGGCCGAAAACGCTTTATAATTCAAAATCGTGCAGAAAATTCACCCCCCTCGACGAAACTAAACGAAAACGTATAGTGGAAGACATGGTTCTATGGTTTGTGCAAATTCACCGAGTTCGTGATAGGTGCTATGGTCGATTAGTGAGCAGAGTGCGTGCTACCATCTCAAATACTGTCTGGAACAACATCAAAATTTGTATGGAAATGGGTTTGTCTAAAGCTCGTCTAGATGCAAACCGCATTAAAGCGAAACTCTCGACGTTAGAGTCGGACGACTAGGCCGAAATTGGCTTATGAGCGTTTCCGTTCGGAAAATTCGAATATCCAAGTTCAAAGAGCAATGCGAGAAGCATGTCCAGACAAAAGCAGAAAGACCAAAAGCGAAAGTACTTCACCATCCGTAACAATTACCATGAGCTAAGTCACGTATAAAGTTTCATCTAGCATGATAAGAGAAAAATTAAGTCAAATCAGAACAGATCGGACTTTATCAGCGTTGTGACTTTAGAACTTCACACTAATCTGCATTCTTCTACTTTAAAGTTACTCCAGATAGGACGAGTGGAGCAGTTTCCTCGCCGAATTTGGTTAGAATTAGGAGGGATTTCTTAACACGAAGGTTTTAGATTCGAGATAATAAACAGAAGCCGATTCAGCAAAGCATTTGAGAAAAAAACTACCGAGAAAACGATGTCGCACTGAGGGCTGGGTAGGAGCAGTGGTAGTATTCTACGGACTCCATCTGATCTATGTACCTAACAGAAATCGTTAAATAAATAGCCCTTAATCCCACCCCGAATCCCCATTATACAGTATTCGGTTACTCTGGTCGCAGTTTAAGGGAGGATTGGTGTAAAAACTTTGTTTTTTTCCCAATGACTTATTTTTTTTTTGGCCACTTATCATGTGATTTTTCTTCTGCTATTAGCTGTCTAATTCAGGCTTTGAAGTCGTCTGTGGAGGCTCACGGCCTTTGGTTTTGATTTTTCCGCTATATATTCTCAATCCTCAATTTTTCGTCGAACGTGAGGAGTTTCTACAGAACAGGTTCAATTTTTTCGCGTTTCAAAAGCGCTTCAGTGATGGTACTTCAAAAAAAAAAAAAATTAAAACATTTACTAAAATCATGAACTTTCACCACCTCAAGCTAACTGACCCTTCACTCGCACTCTCTTTGCATGGAAATTTAAGTTTTTCCACTTAATTTGCGCATTACACAAACAAAGTGGGAAGGAAAATCAATAATTTACTATGCAAAAGCGGAACAAATAGAGGCGAGAAGGTATGAGTTATGTGCATACAAACATACACATGTACATATATCGGTATGCATGCACTATGCAAACTAACGTGAATTGCTGTTTGCACATTTCCAGCTCATTTGCCGCTCACTCGCTTATCAAATAAACTTTATAAACCCACAAGCGGGGTTGGGAGTGTAAACCAAAGCCGAGCTACAATTCTAGGTATTTTTTTTATACCCTTCACGAACATGAAATGGTAACTTAAGTAAGTGTCAGAAGGAGAAGAGCTAGAGCCATCAAATTATCAAATTTATACCAATCGGAACAGAATGACGTGATGATTGATTTGACAGATCATGCGTGAGTCGTGTCAAGCTGTCATGTTATTTTTGTTCAGTATTGTTTGGCATTTCATCATGGAAAGACTTACGCCTGAACGTTTAGAAATCATTCAACTTTATTACGAAAATTCACGTTTCGAAAAGAATGTGTTTCGCGCGCTTCACACAACTTATGGTCAACATACTCCGCCTACTGAGCGTACTATTCGCAAAACCATCACCCATCTTGAGACCCACTTATTATTCATTATTGGATAATAATCTACCGAATAGACCACCACGTCCAGCACGCAAAGAAGAAAATATAGTGGCCGTAACTGGGAGTGTACACGAAGACCATGAAGAATCGATTCGGCGCCGTTCGCAGCAGTTCGGACGGACGTATGGAACGACTTGGCGCATTTTACGTCGAGATCTTAAATTGAAAGCGTGCAAAATACAGCTTGTGCAAGAACCGAAGCCGCTCGCCCTTCCCAAGCGACATCGCTTCGCTCCATGGGTTCTCGAAAAGTTCCAAGAAGGTCTGACGTTCTCGAGCCAAATTTTGTTCAGCGGTGAGGCCCATTTCTGGCTCTGGGTATGTAAACAAGCAAAATTGCCGCATTTAAGATGAAAAGCAACCTGAAGAGATTCAAGAGCTACCATTTCATTCAGAAAAAACAACGGTTTGGTGTGGTTTGTACGCCGGTGGAATCATCGGTCCATATTTCTTCAAAAATGATGCCGATGAGAACGTAACCATCAATGACGACCGTTATTGCGCCATGATAACCGACTATTTGATGCCTGAAATTGAAGCTCGTGATCTCCGCGACATTTGGTTTCAACAAGACGGCGGTACTTCCCACACATCGCAGCAATCAATGGATTTATTGAGAGAACACTGCGGTGAGCAAATAAGTTCACGTCTTGGGCCGGTCGATTGGCCACCAAGATCGTGTGATATCACATCGTTAGACTTTCCTATGGGGATATGGAAAGTTTAAAGTTTATGCGGACATCCCGCTTCGAGCAAAACATCACGCGTGTCATTCGCCAGTTACCACTTGAAATGCTCGAACGGGTCATCGAAAATTGAACTCAACGGATGGACCATCTGAGACGTAGCCGCGATCAAAATTTGGAAGAGATAATCTTCAAAAACTATATGCCAAAGAATGTTCTTTCGAATAATAATATACGTTCCCATTTGTTTCAAAATTAGGGAACCTCGAAATGGATTACCCTTTAGCTGCGAGCGTGAAATTTGGTATCCTACCTTCATATATACACATGAATGTTGACAACGAAAATCATCGAAATTGGAAGACTATAGCATACAACCGATTCATTCAGATATGAGGTTTGTGGGTCCAAAAGTCGTCTGAAAAGCATCTCAGAGCTTGAAATCTCGTAATCTACATACATATATACAAACGAATGTTGACAACAACAATCATTGAAATCGGCAGAATATGACATATAGCCACCCCCTACAAGCGATTTTCCAGGTATGGTGTTGAAATCGGCAGAAATGGAGATGCTCCTGAAAGGTATAAAGACAAGACAGCACTTTTTTCGTTCTTTTCTTGTTGTTGTTGTAAAGGTATAGTTAAAGATATGTACAAATATTGTAGTTCTACGAAATTTTCGTTTAATAGCGAAACTGCGCACTTAAAATATTAGGTAGATATGTATGTACATATGTGTGAAAGTACTATTTTTATGCTCTCCATTCATTTAAGCAGCGATCTGTGTACATTCAAACGTTTTACTCTTTGTATTTATCCATATACCATAACTGTACTTTTTGCCCTCTCCAGCGCGTATGCTGTGGCGCTTTCGGCTTTACGCAACCGAAAATTTGCGTTTAAATTGCACCAGGTGGCCCAGAGCTGTTGCGATGTCAGTGTTTACATTGCAGCGCACATATGTACATATGTATATGTCGACATGGGAGAGTTATGGCATATAAGGAAAATATAAACAAAATTTTCGACAATTCTCAATGAGCCCCAGTCGCTGTTGATCAAAAGCAGATGTGTGAGTGCTGCGAGTGGGCTTATGACTGGCTCCGACTGTTCCCCCATAATCGATTAATTAATTAAAATATTTTCAAATGTAAATATTTAAAAAAAAAATATTACAAAAAGTCAACAACACACGAGGCTAGTATTTTCTAAAAAAGTTTCCTATTGAGTAGAGCCATGTGTAGTAGCTCATGCAAGTGAGGAAAGTGCTTGACTGCCATTCACCTGGGGGTGGCCAGAAGAGATTCTTGGTTCATTCGAGCAGCTCACGACTGCCGTTCTTGGACCAAGTATCTCCTCTGGGTAGCCAACAAACATCCTTTTGGAGGCGACTTAGAATGAGATAGCGAATCGTCTGCGTTTTTGTGTAGGGTTTGGGACCCAGCACATAAAAACCCTAGTAAAACAACAACAACAAAAAAAATCGGAGGAAAAATGACCATCATTAATTGGAAGGATGTCGCTGTCCAGCTGGTTGATGTTCCCGTACAACTGAAGGCTGACATTACCGCCGTCCAAGCATTGAGATGGACAGAACTAGGTCGGAAATGAGTAGGTGCTTCTGATATGTACTACAGCTTCCATATAAAACAGGGCTATTTTGGCCTTGGATTTGTGGTGATCACCGAGTCCTGGCATTCCCCCCTCCGTAGATGAACGTCTTGTCAGAATCCGCATCAAGGCAAAGTTCTTCAACGTACCGCTGATTGGTGCCCGCGCCTCGATGGAAGAAAAAGACAATGCGACCAAAGAAGCTGCCTATGAGCGCTGTCCTCACCATGATGTTAAACGACGTGGATAGTCGACCTCTGTAATGTTCTAGATGCTCTGCACCGACTCCGATCACTATCTTGTCGCAGCGAATATAAACACCCACCTATGTACTACCCCTGCGGGTTAGGGGTTCAAGAATTTACCCGCGGTAAGGCATACCTGTCGTAAGAGGCGACTAAGATCCATTAATTCCAGCGTCGGGTCTCTACACCGGAACGACCCGGATTTTCATCCGGCCAAGGACTCTCACTCCCACAATATTCCCCCGAAGCTCAATGTGGGAAATTTTTCTGCGGTTACAACAACAACAACAATTCCCCTCTACACAGCAAAGAATGACTGTCAATAAACACAAAGAAGCTTTGACGTCGAAAAGCTGTATTCATAGCAAACAGCCGGCCGGTGTTCTACTCGAGAGCGCTCGTCAGCAACTCGATGATATAAGGAAACTGTGAAGCGGTATCTCAAACTCTTTAAGTACTGCCGCTAGAGAAATAATTGCTTATCGCTCGTCACGATGAGTATTCCCTTGCCGCGGGGAAGAGAAAATGGATTGCTTACTTCGTAACGTTGCAATCGACCACAATATGTGTTGAGTGCTTTATAACCGCTGAAAATATTGTGGAGGAAGAGGAAAAGTCTGGCCAAAAAGACTAAATTCAGACATTGCGAGAGAGAGAGGTTTGGTACGTCTATCTTTTTCTCACGGGTCCTTTGAAAGATTTGGCTCTAAAGCCAGTTTGCTGACGGTGAGCTTTAGTCTTTCTTATAGTACGCTCGTTGAGACCTTATTTGAGGATATTGAGGAGGCTTATATGAGGGTAATTGTGGATTGTAAAGAGCACACTTGGATTCCAAACGTCAGGTATGTTTTCCTTCGACCACATTCAGCACAGAAACTGATGTGTACAACCAATCAGCATTCACCATCTTTGTTGGAGAAGTGTTCCGTCCCAAACTAAGTATGCTCTGGACATCACTCACCAGAGTGATGCTACTCTGGTCTTGGAACCTTCTGTTCGCTCATAGCCTCAGAGACGACGTGTCCAAATCCAATATTTTGTTTAACAGTGGGTAAGCTCGGTCTCTGAAACAAAAAACCTGTTCCGGAATGTTGTCATTTTAAAAATACAAGTGCTTTTAAGGGACTTCTTCTAGAACTGCTAGCAAAATCAAGATCCTGGCAGATTCGATTTGTCTCAAAACCAGCGGTGATAAGTTTTGAAGATATATCGACTATCTAGTCAGTGAAAAGACACTAAATACTAAATCGAAGTGCTAAATGGACAACAAGAAATTGGGAAGTAGAGACCATAATTAAACCGAAGCCTCAGTCGTTAACTCTGAGAAGCGAGATGAAGAGGAGAGACAGTAAAGCATGTGGAACAATTTTTATGTCTACCTTAAAAAAAAATTAAAAAGCCACAGGCCTTGAAATAATAGCTCCACTACTTATTTACAATTTCTTCTGACGTAATTCTCCAGTAAGCTTTTATCATTATTTACCCATGTCTTTTTGGCGATTAAATGGAATTAATCGGTTATCAACGCGAACGGTAATAATTATAGGAATTCTTAATGCAGACTTACATACATTTTTACTTTGGACAATATTTGAAAAATTCTAGAATTTCCAGCATGTTTGCACGGGACTTAGTAGCTTAGCATTTTAATGGCGTTTGAAAACAAGAAAATTAGCTTTGCGTGGTGTTTTTCTACGAAAGAGAGGCAGAGAAATGAACAGTTATTTACCTAAGCAATTATCAGACGGTAGAATTTTTGGTATGGCACGAAATGTAAATAAAGTCAACATTAAATGATTTTGTAACTAAATCAAAAGTAAATATGTAACTAATTTTAAAGTAAATTGCAAGCAATAATTAAGAAAAATGGAAAAGTGTAAAATGAGTTATCCATTTAGTGGTTTCGAAAGTGCTGAGCTGTGTTTTGACATCTGTCAAACTTAACTGTCAAACCAAACATGTTTTGTTTTAATTAAAAGTCAGACAGTAATGAAAATGAACGCTTAACAGGTCAGTTGAAAAGTCCCCAGCTTACCATAGTAAAACACATTTTTTGGGCAAAATTCAAATTTTTTATTCAACATAGTTCCCTTCAAGGGTTATACACTGATTAAGGCGACCCTCCAACTTTTCGATACCATTTCCGTGTAGTACGATTTGTTCTTTGCTTCAAAATAGGCCTCAGTTTCGGCGATGACCTCTTCATTCTATGAAAATTTCAGCCCAGCGAGCATTCTTTTGAGATCCGAGAACGGGAAATAGTCGTTGGGGGCCACATCTGGAAAATACGGTAGATGCGGAAACAATTCGAAGCCCAATTCATGGTTTTTTACCATCGCTCTCACTGACTTGTGACACGGTGCATTGTCTTGCTGAAACAGCACTTTCTCTTCTCGCAAATCTAATAAATTTTATGAAAATATTGCAGTAATCAGAGCCTGAGATCTAGCTCCGCACAATAGCTACTGACGCCCACTCCGTCAGCCATTTTTGAGCCGTTCGTATAGATGTAGGAATTTCCGCTAGCGAGTCGCATGCTCCTGCGTCATTCACACTCTTTTAATGTGACTTGCAATCTTCCTTCCAGTTTACTCTTTAAGAAAATGGGGAAATATTAAAAACTTACTTCCAAATTGGTGAGTCATCAACAACAAATCGAACTAACTCGCCCTCCTGTTAATTTGTTATTAAATTTGTGCAGAGAGTTCGCCAAAACGACTAGTTATCGGACACGATGGACGGACACAACATGCACACGAGCTCGTCTAGTGCGTTCAGAGAGTAATACTGCTGTTGTAGCTCAAAAAGGGCCGCAAGCGGTCATCAACATCAATTCAACACCGTTCGCAAGATAAATGCTACGTCAACCGTCCAGAGAGGATTCATGAATTGAAACACGTAACTGAAGTCGTCGCCATTGCAACCATGGAGGGTCACAAAATTGGAAATGTGCTGAAAAATTGAGACGACAGAGAGAACAGAATGGGTTACTGCAAGACCCATCAAAATTTATACCAATCGTAACAGAATCACGAGCTGAGTTGATTTAACCATGCCTGTCTGTCTCCGTTCCGTTTGTCTGTTTGAACGTAAGGTAGTCTCTTAGATTTTCAGATACTTGAACAAAAGTTAGTACGCGGGTGTATTTTTTTGTTGTATTGATCATTTGTTGGAACCGGCCAGATCGGTTGACTATATCCTATAGCTCCCGAACAACAGATTTGTTCAGAAATGAGGTTTTGGGCCTAAAATTCGTCAAAAACGCAACCAACAGCGCGAAATTTGGTATTATACACACATATATATACAACAAAAAATATTGAAACCGAAAATTATTGAAATCGGAAGACGATATTCCATAGCTCTAGAACAGCCGATTTGTTCAGAAATGAGGTTTTAGGACATAAATCCGTCAAAAAACCATCTAAGAGCGTGAAATTTGGTATTCTAAACAGATATTATGATTTGCATTTTGGGGTTGAAAATCATCAAAATCGAACGACTATATCATATAGCTCCCATACAACCGTTTTGTTCAGAAATGAGGTTTCAGATCCAAAATTCGACAGAAAATCATCTAAGTGCGTGAAATTTGGTATTTTACAGAAGACAACTTTATTTGTATCGATTCCAGTAACTTTAAAAATACCTCATTCGAAAATTTTCTAACCATGAGTAAGATGGTAAACACGAACTTCCTAAAAATAAGCGTTATTTTATATTTTCAGAAACACAATATTGGAAAAATATTTACCTCAAGCCAATTTACACTTCTACACACATACACACATACAAGTAATACATATTAACAATAACAATAAATAAGGAAGTGATGTAAACATGCCGGCCAAACAGTTGAGTTATAATTAAAAAAGTGTAAGTAAACAAAGGGAATGTATGTATGTTTGTATGTGTTCTAGTAAACATAGAATCAGAGCAAACTAACGTCAACGACAAGTCCAACAACACGAGCATAAGAGCTTATGCTTTTAAGCCTTTATTTACCTACCATTAGCTTTTGTGTAACAACAAAGGTAAGAAAAAAAAAAAAAAGAAAAAAAATATTAGCAAAAAATAGTGTAGCGGTAAATTAAATAAAAATCCATTAAAATTTATTTTTCGCTTTGTTTTTGGCCTCTTTCGCGCTTTGACACACTAACCGGCATGCCATGCTGCACTGACTGACTGCTCTGGGAAGCGGTGGTATCACGTTGAGAGTAAAATATTATTGCGAATATTTTTCTTTTTTTTTCACATTTTCTTTGTGGGTTAAACGAAACGAATTTATTTTTATATAATCACTTGAAGTGCACATTTCCGTTAGTTATGCCATTTGAAAGCTGATAGCTGTCACAAACAGCTGATATGAGCTCACTTTACACTGCCTCGACACGCGTGAGTGTCATGCATGAGAGCGTAAGAGTGGCGGGAGCATAAAAGTGTACATACCATATGGTTACATGATTGAGATGTCACTAGCATCTCGATATGCTTGTCAATCACAGTTGGTTTCTTAGGTATTTGGTTTTATAAGAGTGTGAAATGACTGGTGGTATAACGGAAAAGAAAAGGAAATAAGTTAAAAAATTGTAGGGTAGCAAAATTCTAAAAAAAAAAAAAATATGTAACAAATATAAAAAAAAAATCAGAAAGTGGCCAACAGGTGTTCAAAAAATGCAAGTATGGAATAATTTTGGTATATTCCTCGTGCCGTACTTTTTTCGATAACTTTCTTTTTTGACAGATCACGCGTGAGTCGTGTCAAGCTGTCATGTTATTTTTGTTCAGTATTGTTTGGCATTTCATCAGTATTCATTATTGGATAATATTCGACCGAATAGAACACCACGCCCAGCACGCTGTGAAGAAAATATAGCGGCCGTAGCTAAGAGTGTACACGAAGACCGTGGAGAGTCGATTCGGCGCCGTTCGCAGCAACTCGGACGGACGTATGGAACGACTTGGCGCATTTTACGTCGAGATCTTAAATTGAAAGCATACAAAATACAGCTTATACAAGAACTGATGCCGCTTGACCTTCCCAGGCGACATCGCTTCGCTTCGATTCTACGTTTTCGTATTAAATTTCCTTCAGCGACGAGGCCCATTTCTGTCTCAATGGGTATGTAAACAAGCAAAATTGCCGCATTTTAGACAAAGAGCAGCCTGAAGAGATTCAAGAGCTGCCATTTCATTCAGAAAAAACAATGGTTTGGTGTGGTTTATGGGCCGGTGGATTCATCGGTCCACATTTCTTCAAAAATGAATGCCAGCGAAAATGTAACCGTCAATGGCGACCGTTATCGCGCCATGATAACCGACTATTTGATGGTTGAAATTGAAGCTCGTCGTCTCCGCAACGTTTGGTTTCAACAAAACGGCGCCACTTCCCCCACACATCGCATAAATCAATGGATTTATTGAGAGAACACTTCGGTGAGCAGATAATTTCACGTTTTGTGCCGGTCGATTGGCCACCAATATCTAATGACATCACACCTTTAGACTTTTTCCTGTGGCGATATGTAAAGTCTAAAGTCTTTGCGGACAATCTCGCTTCGATTCAGGCCTTGGAGCAAAACATCACGCGTGTCATTCGCCAGTTATCAGTCAAAATGCTCGAACGAGTCATCAAAAATTGGACTCAACAGATGGACCATCTGAGACGTAGCCGCGGCCAGCATTTAAAAGAGATAATCTTTAAAAAATAAATGCCAAAGAATGTTCATTCGTATGATAATAAACATTCCCCATTTGGTTTGAATCTTCCATGGTTTTTTCTTAAAAAAAAGTAGGGAACCTCGAAATGGATCACGTTATAAGCCATTAGGAACTTCTCATTACCACTTGAGGTTGAAGAGGTGTACCATGCATTATTTGGCTGATCGTCGGTCAAATTTTGAGGCAAAATTTTCCAACTCAAGGAAATTAAACAAGTGGCCCCGCAGACTGGCTTCCTTTATTGTTTAAGTTTTATTTCTCTGAACATCTTCCACCATCTGATCTTGATTCCTTGTGCCTTACAACATTGTAATCCTCGAAAATCGCCAATGAAGGCTGGGAAGTGTGCGAGTCATATCAAACTGGCTCGCTTAGATCAATACAAATGAAATATGGAATAGATAAAAGTTTTATATGGACGTGTTGAAGGAGTTTTTAGGCTTTTCGCTTGTAAATAGATATGCAGAACCATAATGAATCGACACTTTGATGAGCTTAAGAGTTTTTTCATGTCGAAAAAGTTGGGAAAGTGGGAGGTGGTGGAGATAGCGACACAAAACAGCCACAAAGTAAAACATGCGGCTTTCCCTACACACCACCTTCCACTTAAGCTTCATCACCCAACACACACATACACACAACATGCAAGCCCATTCGGGGGTCTACCTCCTGCATTGAAATGAATATTTGCATGCGAGTTTAATGCACCGCTCATACGTAAAGCACGCACAACTAACACCTGCGCCTAACGAATGTCAAAGAACTACCTACCTGTGCATACATAGAGAGAATCCACAAAAGCGTTTTTAAAAAGTCTCTATGAATGTTATGTAAAGTTATTTGTATGCACGAACAATGTGGACTCGCAAGTGAATGTCAAGTACATATGTACATTGAACTGTCTGTGTCAAAGACACACGCCCATACATATGTACATCAAAATGGTAGTTTCCAGAATGACGGCTAATGCGGGCGATTGAACTATTTCCTGATCGGCCATGACAGTGCTGATAGACATTACTAATGTAGATATGGCTGTAACCATGTACATATGTATGGATTTAAAATTTCCACACGCAAAGTTCTTGGTAACTGAAATGAAGGTATAGGAAGGAGAAACAGCAGAGAGACGCTAGATGTGGGTTCTGTAATGGTTAGAGCTTATCGCCAAAATATAATGAGAGGAGAGCACACTGCAACGATGGTTATTGCTCTGGAATGGCAACTTGACGTAAAAGCTGTGGAAAGTCCAAATGGTTGCGATGATGGTATCGGTCCAGCATGGTTTTCAAATTTTCAAATTTTCATTATTTTATTTTATTTTATTTTACTTTATTTACTTTTTTGCATTTTTATTTTACTTTATGTTATTTTTAATATTTAATTAATTTTTTAATTTTTTATTATTTTTTAATTCTTTTTTCATTTTTTTTTGTTTTTTTTATTTTTATTTTTATTTTTATTTTTTTTTTAATCAATTTTTATTCTTTTTTAATGTTTTTTTTTTGTTATTTAATTTTATTTTATTTTTTTATTTTAATTTTTAAAATTTTTTATTTTATTTTTTTATAATTAATTTTTTATTTATTTAATTTTAATTTTTTTTAATTTTTTCTCTTATTTATTTCTTTATTACTAAATTTTTATATTTTTTGAATTATATTTTTTTTAACTTCATCTCGTTTTTGTTTCGAAATAAAAGTACATTAACTTTTCAACAACAATTTATATGTAAATGCCCTACATGCTGACCTAATTGCGTACCGATCTCATTAAGTTGTCCGCCAATATTCTATAAGTACTGCAATTATTCCCAACCGCACCTCTGACCGCGCACTTCATGCAAGTCAGTGAAACCATAAAATTTTCAAAATATATTGCCAAACTTACAATGCGCTAGTAAACCAATGAGAAAACTCTTATTACAACCGCAAAACGTAATGAAACAATTCTAAAAATAGACGAGATGCGTAAACTCATAAATACCTACATACATATGTACATTCACTAAGCAAAAATCCAAAAATCATATCACAAGATATCACTCATATACGCAATTACATACAAATTTACATACCTATAACGGGTGATCAAATTCGGGGTTCCCTACTTTTTAAAGAAAAAAAAACACAGAAAATTCAAATTTTATGGGGAATGTTAATGACCATTCGAAAGAACATTCGTTGACATTTATTTTTTGAAGATTATCTCTTTCAACTGTTGGCCGCGGCTACGTCTCAGATGGTCCATCATCCGTTGAGTCCAATTTTCGATGACTCCACGCTCGAGCATTTCGGCCGGTAACTGGCGAATCACATGAGTGACATTATGCACCAAGGCCTGAATCGAAGCGAGATTGTCCGCATAGACTTTAGACTTTCCATATCCCCACAGGAAAAAAGTCTAACGGTGTGATATCACACGATCTTGGTGGCCAATCGACCGGCCCAAAACGTGAAATTATGTGCTCACCGAAGTGTTCTCTCTATAAATCCATTGATTTATGCGATGTGTGGGAAGTGGTGCCGTCTTGTTGTAACCTAATGTCGTGGAGACCACGAGCTTCAATTTCAGGCATCATTTTCGAAGAAATGATGGACCGGTGATTCCACCGGCCAACAAACCACACCAAACCGTTGTTTTTTCTGGATGAAATGGTAGCTCCTGAATCTCTCCAAGTTGCTCTTCATCCCAAATGCGGCAATTTTGCTTATTTACATACCCATTGAACCAGAAATGGGCCTCATCGTTGAAAAAAATTTGGCTCGAAAACGTCGGAGCTTCTGGGAACTTTTCAAGAGCCCACAGAGGGAAGCGATGTCGCTTGGGAAGATCGAGCGACTTCAGGACGTGGTGTCGGTCGAATATTATCCAATAATGAATGTTGGATCTCAGGTGATGGTGTTGCGAATAGGGTTCGCTCAGTAGGCCGATTATGTTTACTATAAGTTGAGCGAAGCACGCGAAACCCATTCTTTACAGAACGCGAATTTTCGTAATAAAGTTGAATGATTTGTAAACGTTGTTCAAGCGTAAGTCTTTCCATGATGAAATGCCAAACAATACTGAACAAAAATAACATGACACGACTCATGCGTGATCTGTCACAAAGAGACTATTGAAAAAATTACCACTACTTGGATAACCCTTTATATGTAACTATCGTCGAGCCCTCGCAGCTCATGGTGATAAGCCCTATTCCGCTTTTGTTGTCTTCTCGACTGATAGGCAGCTTTAACTAGAGCACTGAGTGGTCGGTTAATCGACCGGGGAATGGAGGGATGGGCAGGAAAAGTGCGAAAGAAGTGCAAGTCAGTGAACTTTAACAGTAAATGCGTGTCAATAAAGACAAAGTTGATTTCAACATACATATATGTATGTACATATATGTGTAGCTGTGATTGTGCGTTGGGTTAAAAATAGAAAAAATTCATAAATGCAACGCTGCTCTGCAGGTATTTTGCATAATTTTTGCTTTCAAAAATTGTTTAATTTTTTATTCAATAAATTTATTAGCTTTACAGTTATCAGATAAATCTGCGTTTTCTTTTCTTTTTTTTTTGCGAATTAAAAATTTCTAGTAAAAATACAATATCAATGTATTGACGTTTCCAACCAGTTCCTTGCTGTCTTGCGTATCTGCATTTATTTAAAATCGAATAATGATATCATGCCTTCGGTACTATTCCACAGTGGAAAAGTTTTTATTATACAAGTGTATGTATGTACATATGTATATAGAAAACGAGTAATGGAGAATAACTGATTATTCGACTAATCTCTCTTCATCAGAAATGTCGGACTAGCAGATAATCAGATTTCTTATGTAGACATAAATAGAAACTTTCAACTGTGTGTGCTACATCCCTCCTCCCGAAATTGGATCTAAAAAAAAAAACTAGACTTGAAAGAATTTTGATGGCGAGGAGGTTGTTAGGTAGCAATTCAGATATGAGTATGAGCTGAAACCGCATATCTATATACTAGATCGCAAAACTATAGACTTATCCCACGCTTCCGACCTTAAGATGGCGAGACAGTAATCGAATTTCACTAACATCTTACTTAACCTTAATATCCATATTACCCAAAAAGGTTGTGAACTCAGAGGGTATTCCCCTTAACAAAGAAACTATCTTTAATAACGGTGCTTTTTCTTTGGTGAAAGCCTTCCACTGACTTAATTCATTGAAGCATTCTTTTCGTAATTAAAAAAATAAATCTTGATTTTTTTTAATGTAACGGCTGAATCACTGGGCGTAATAAGAGGTTATAAATTTTGGTTAGCGTAAAAAAAAATGTAATTTATTCAGCATTGCTGGGAATTACAGCACTCTTCACTTTATATTTAAAAAAAAAAAAAAACACTGAGAAATATTCGTAAATTCGTAATGAATGAAGCCCTTCCATATGCATTTTAGTTGCATTCGCTTTGTTTTTCTTCTTATTTCACTGTCAAAGCTTGGCTTATTCCTGATTGCTCACTAATTGGTATTAAAATTTTATGTTACAAATAAAATAAAAAATGTAGGCGTGGAAAAATTTCTGCTCCCACGAATATGTTGATATATAAAAGACGCATGAATCTCATATGAGTACACACCTACCTACTTTTTTTATTGCGTTTATTGATGACAAAAAAATTTAAGGAATTTTTTGTGCGATTGTAAACTACCAGAGGTGGTATTTTTCTTATTATCATTTTATTATTTCTTTTAAAAATTTTATCCTTAATATTTTTTATTTATTTTTTTATTATTTCTTGCATTATTTTTGTATATTTACTTATATTTTTTATTTTTTATTTTTGCACTTTACTTTTTATTTTAATTTATTTTATTTTTATTTTTTTATATATTTTTTTATTTCGCTTATTTTTTACATTTTTTATATGAGCTATTATTATTTAATTTTAATATTAATTTTATGCTTTATTAAAGTTTTTTATATTAATATTAATTTTTTATTTTTTTTTTATTTTTATAAAATTTATTCTTTAATTTTAGTTATTTTGTTGCTATTTAATATTTCTTTATTTTTTCATTATTATTATTTTTTTTTTTTTATATTCGCTTATATTTTCTCAATTCATTTTACTTTTCAAACTTTTTATTTTTTATTATTCATTTTAAATTCTTTTATTATTTCTTATTTTACTATTTTATTGTCTTAAATTTATTTGATTTTATCTGTTTTTCTTTATTTTTATTTTTTTTTTATGTTTGTAATTTTTTTCTACAAAAAATTGTGTTTTTAATTAATTTTTTTAATTGTTATTTTTTTACATATATATTTTTTTCTAATTTTTTTAATTTTAGATTTTCATTTTTTTCCTTTAATTTTTCATTTGTTTATTATATTTTCTTTAATTTAAATTTTTCTTTTTTTTTTTTCAATAATTTTAAATATACTTTCCATATTTTTTTAAATTATTTATTTTATAAACTTTTTATTTTTTTAACTTTTTATTTTTTTTTAAATTTTGCCCTTTTATTTTTTTAATTTTTATTTGTTATATTTTATATATATATTTTTTAATATATTTTTAATATTTTTCTTTAATTTTACATTTTCATTATTTTTCAAATATTTAATTTTTTACATTTTCATTTTTTTGCTTATATTTATATATATGTATATTTTTTTAATATTCTTTGTGCTTTCTTTTATTTTAGTGAATTTTTTAATAATAAATCCAAGCCAAAATATTTGTGTATTTACTTCCCCGCCCTGTATTTTCTTGTGGAAATATTAATGGAATGCTAAGTAAGCCACATTTATGCCACATCGATAAAAGATCATTGAAAAAGGTTATTTCTCATACTCACCGGTGCTGCCGGTGGAAAGCGGAAAGTGCATTCTTTCCACGAGCCGTAAGCGTGAGTGATTATTTTTGTCAAAGAAATGCAGATTTTTATCATCGAATTGGAAATGTTGTAGGCGTGTTTGATGAGCAAAAAAAATTGAGAATTTAAATAAATACTGTAGAGGCTTGGTCTTCAGAATCCTTTCAAGATTGCAATATTTATGCCAGTATATTTCTGTACTTGAATATTTAAGTAGAGATTTTTTCACACAGGCGAAAAACTGGTTTGGTTTTTTATAAATCTTTGTTTGAGTTTGTTTGGTGAAACGAAAAAAATAATAAATAAAAAAAATTAAACAAAAAAATGTAAGGTTTTAGCTCTCCACAGTACGTAAGAGCTCTTCTAAGCTACGCTGATCTCCTTCTAATTTCTACATTTTCCGACTTTTGACATTTTTAATAAAAAAAAGTGTTCATTTCAATTTATCAAAGCTTAAAATTAATGTTTTTTTAATTATTTTTTTTACAGCAGTGCCACTATATATGCACCTATGTACATATATGCATACATACATATGTATGTACAAGTGCATCTATTGCCTCACTTACTTACTTTCTTACTATCTGCTTCTCTAATAGCTTTTTTTTTTAGCTCTGTGTTGCTAATTAAGCGAAATCGCTGCCTGTCAGCAAATTTATATGTATAAATAAATGTTCGCTTTTGTGCCTGTTTATCTAGGTCAGGCAAATTAATTTCTTTGACGCTTTCAAATAGTTATCCTTTGAATTCGTGTTGAGAGCAGCTTTTGAGGTTTCCTTACACAAAAAAAAATATTATAATAATAAGAAAAAAATAATATAAATAAAAATAAAAAATAGAAAAAGTAAAATTAAAAAAGAAAACAAAAAAATTAAAATATATATATATATAAGAAAATTTAAAAAATTATAAAAAAAATTTTTTTAATTAAGAAAAAAGTAAAAAAAATTATTTAAAAATAAAAAATTAAATGAAAAAATTACTAATAATAGAAAAAAAAATCGAGACTAATACATGGGTCATGGGTAAAAAATTATGTAAATAAAACTCAAGTACTTCGAATATATTTTGAAATTCATTGGTTTACCATTTATTTTTATTAAATATTATTATTTTGTCATTTCAATAATTCCGTGATAAATTTGTGTATTTTTTAAAATAATTTCTACCTTTTTTCTTTTTATTAAATACATACATATATGTATCTATACAAGATTTAAATATATTAGTTGCTATTAAAAAAATAATCCTATATTTTAATTATTTTTAATTTCAATTAATTCTAATGTTATTTTACTGATCTTGTTTTGAACAAATCAACCAACATTAATTCTAGCACATATGGAAAGCATTTTTTGTTTTCAAATAGGAAATCTATTATGCATACATATTTACAAGTCTGGTATTGAGATGAGAGAGAGACCAGACGGAAAGAGGTACGCTCGCTGCTTAGCAACGACGCAACTAACCCTGCGTAACAACAATTATAGTATTGCCATCCATACAAGCCGTGCCATCTATACTACCGCCACCACCAGAGCCACCAGCATCATCATTACCACCGCCATCGCCATTCTCCAGTGTCGTTGTGTCACCATGTACACCCGTCTGCACATGTGTATGCAATAGATCCACATCATCAAAGTGAGAACTGCATTCGCCGCACTTGAAACGCGGCTGTTGTGAGTTGGCATGTTTGTTGTCCGAGTGTGTACGTAGTGTTTGTGGCATCGAGAAGGTTTTGCGACAATTATCCACGGCACAGGCATAGGAGCGCAGTTGATGTGTCTGTCGGTGGCGATAGAGTATCGCTTTTGATTTGAAACTTTTATTGCAGATATTGCAGGTGGGTGTGCGCGCCGCCGATTGATGTGTCTTCATGTGCATTTTTAACATGCCTGGACCTTTGAAACTTTTAAAGCAGATTTCGCATTGCGGTTGCTTCTTGCAATTCGCACGTATCCAATTCGAATGTTGGTGCATGTGATTATGCAATGCTTTGTATTGTTTGAATTCATGTCGACATAATTTACACATATGACGTCCCGAGCCAAGTAAACTGGTTTGTTGACTTATGATTTCCGCTATAAATTTTGGATCAATTTCTAAATCCTCCTGCGCACCTGTGGTCGCTATAGAAGAGGCTGTGGCAACGAGTTGACGTGAATTTGCTGTCGCTTTTGCATTCGATTTGCGATTACGCCTTGTTGTTGGCGTTTGACTGCCTACAGAAGCACCAGCGGCAACTCCACCACCACCACCACCACCACCACCACTACCACCACTTGCAACACTGCTGACCGTTTGATTGAAATCTACAACCGTTTGCATATCTGTACTACAGGCTGCTTGCATAACTTCTTTTACATCGGTTTCAACGAATTCGTCTTCGTCTGTGCCTGCCTCCATAACGGTATACTGAAGGCGATCACCATTCTCATTAACAATATGCTGTTGGCTACCATCATCAGCATCGCTTATAAATTCGTTGCCTTCCGCTTCCATCACATGCATTACATCGGTGGCATCATCTTCGAGCATTTCCTCCTCGTCCATTTGTATTTCTTCAATAATATCATCTTCGTCATGCAGCTGCATATGATGCTGCTGGCTTGCATCACCATCACAATCACTCAACTGCTGATAATGCTGGGTATGATGATGTTGCTGAATATGTGAATGTCCTGCATTTGATGTGGTCACTGTTACATCCTCAAGGTACTCTAGCTCTTGTGCTTCTTGCGATAAATTATCGTCATCTACAATATGATGGCCGCCAAGCAACTGTTGGTGCGTCAGCTGATCATCTTCTACCACAATTGTCTCACAGATTTGTTCTTGCCCCTCATCTTCTTCCAGATCGTGTTCATCGTCGATTAGATGATGTTCGTCAGGTGTAATTAAGGCGTCGTCGTCGACAATCGCTGTGGCGGCATCTTCGACCGTGGTCATCATTACACTTCCGCCATTCGTATTGGTAGCTAAGCCGCGTGGCAATACTTGTACTAGCTGTAATGTTTGTTGTCCATTCGGTTGCTGGATTAGCTGTAATGTCTGACCGCTGGATGTTTGTATGAGCTGGGGTGTAAAATGTGGCTGGGTTGTAACGGTTGTTGGTGCTGGGGTTGTTTGCACTGTCGAACCATTGGACGTGCTAATAATTTGCGCGATCTGTGGTGGTCCGGCGTGTGTGACAATTTGCGCTGTAGTGATTATTTGCCCATTAGGCAGTACAATTTGTTGTGGCAAGGCGGTTGTGGAAATCAGTTGCTGTGGTTGCGGTTGTTGCTGTAACGGCGCTGGGGTTGCTTGTAAATGATGTGTAGCCGGCTGTTGGGTTTGTGTACGTGGTGACGTGAGAGTGGGTACCAATGTTTGCATTGACAATTGTTCAATTGTTTGCTGTTGTTGTTGATGCTGCTGTTGCTGCTGCTGCTGTTGTTGTTGTTGTTGTTGTTGCAAAGGTTGTTGTAATAAATGGGATTTCTTCGACGCGCGTTGAGTTTTACGTGTTGCACTAACGGCTTTACGTTTCGTTGTCGGCTGTTGCTGCTGCTGCTGTTGTTGTTGTTGTGGTTGTAATTGTAATTGCTGTACTTGTTGCAGTTGTTGATTCTGTTGTTGCTGCTGCTGCTGCTGCTGCTGCTGTTGGAGTATTAGTTGCTGTTGCGCGAGCTGTAATTGATTCTGCTGTGTCTGCAATTGAAATTGCGTCTGCGGTTGTATCAATTGCAATTTGGGCGGTTTCTGGGACAACAGTTTTTGTGGACTTTTATCCAGCTTCATTTCATTCGCATCTTCTATGACCACACGTACGGTTAAACTTTTGATATATTCTCTCAGTTCTGTATCGCTGCGCTCAACTTGCCTCTTAAAAGCGTGACAACGCGACACGGCGTGCACACACTGTACACAAATTTTATCCGGCCAACCTTCGGTATTCTCAATAGTTACGGTAGCGCATTCCATTAGCATTTCAGCGATCTTCTCACTAAACAGCGGACGCATATCTTTACGCTCTGCTATGCATACACGACAAATCTTATCCAGTTCAAGCACTTTTTTGCGTTCCATTTTATATTTATTTGTGGCGGCTTTATTGATATTTCCGGTTGTGTTACTAGTTTTGAGTAAGGCAATTTACCGCAGCCCCTATAATAAACAATTTAGATTAGAATTTAAAACAATCACATAAATTGATAATTAAGTAAATGCAGAGAAAGTGACAGCCACTGGGTAGCTTATCAGTAAGAAACTGATATGGAATAATGAATGCATTGCTAGGAAAGAGCATAATACAATATTATTAACAAAAAAAACTCATAATCCTTACGAGCTACTCATATTCGTTTCATTAATTTATTGATATAAGCGCGCACTTAAAAATTAAAATTAATTCGCATAATTGTATGAAAAAATAAAACAATAGCAAAAACAAGTAAATATATACATATATTAATTAGGGTGTCGAGCAGGCACGCACTATTCTACACGGTTATAAAGAAAAAAGCAAACGATGGAAGCACTGGTCAAGCGGCATTCGAGACATATTGCTAGTCGCATGCATGCAAAAATGAGATGGTAATATTACCATGCGTGAAGAGAAAATGCAATGCAAAACAACAGCGCCAACTACGTTTTACACTAACAAAAAACAACATAATTTAGATATTTTTACATCATTGCACTACACTCCGAATCTGACAGCATCAATCAAACTCAATGGAAAAGGAAATTAGTTTGCTATTTCTTTTAACAATGCATTCAACAGTCTCTTTGCACTTTCGGCTTTTATAATTATTCACTATGTACTTACCTGCTGCAATCGGTGTTTATTTTTTTTTACAAAAATTTCAATTCCGATAGATATATATGCAAATATTTCACGTCACCTAATTCACTATGGCTTGGCGAGCAAAGACTTTTATGGGTGACACTCGTCAAGTCGCTCGTTCCACTTTTCCTTGAAATGCGAATAAATTAATTTAACGCACTTTGTCAAATAATATTCATAATAATAATTGCAATCACAAACTTTTATTGTAATATAAACCGTTACAAAAACATTTGTGTGCCACGGCAAGAAAACGAAATAACTAGACTTTCTTTACTGAAATTTTATTACAATATAGTTGAAATTTCCTTTTCGACTAGCGCATTTACGCTGTATACGTGCTTTTGTCTTCTTCTGTCGTCGGCGAATTACAATGGCCGCCGTTTGCAGCTGCTATGCAGTGCGATGAATTCGTTTCGTTTCGTTCGTGCGTTGCCTGCTTCGTGCAAGTAAGACGATTCGATTGTCGTTGGTGTAGTGTCGATTGTGACAGTGGTTGTTGCTACGCTAGTTTTTGCTCTTCTTTTATGTTACCAGCCATTTCACTATGACAGGCACGAAATATAATGACTTGAATGTAATATGGGTGTGTATGAAAGAGATGTTAAAGGTTGAGATATTTGTGTTTATCGCGGTGATGGTAATCAGCTGTTTAGTAAATGTTGCCAGATATTTTTCCTCTGTTCTTACTGATTTAGTTTTTGTATTTACGTAAAAATGTGGGCATTAAATTTTAGATTTATTTACAGTTTTAGACAACAATAATTAGTTAAATCAGAATCCTTCTAAATTTTTGTATTTCTGCCACATTTTTTGCTCTATAAAATTAAGTACCCACCTGCAATGGACCAGCCGATAACGCCAAAATGCTACAATTCGAGACTTCACAATTTGGAATCCATATTTGGACGCACGTTAGAGGGAAACCGTTCAATTGCCGAAGAAGACCGCACACTTATTAAACTGTCTGTTTTCTTACTGAAGTGATCTCTTTTCACCCGAACTGCTTAAAAGCTTTTTCATTCACTCCCATTCGCAACCAGCACTTGCTATTTTATGCCAATTGATTTTTTGCTTTTTCGCACAGCTCCCTATTATTCTAGATTACCTATGCATATATTGAGCATTTATACTTTTCAAGCTCGTCAACTGTGCGGCTGAAATCTATATTTTCATTTCTTGCTTTCATTAAATAACTGACAGCAGTTTTTGCATTGAAAACTACCACAAAAAGTAAATATTCAGTTAAAAAAAAAACTACTTTTAAGAGCTTTGGGGGAATAGCAATTTTATGTTATGTGGATTTCGCAAAAATTCTTTTATGTACGTTTTTTTCACAAGCGAACCGAGAGAGAACTGCTGGAACGTCACATCGAAAGCTGAAGGAATCCGATACGAAACTGAATTTGTAAACGAGAAGAGTAGTGCAGAAAAATTATAAATTACATAGGGGTTGTAAGGGAATGGACCAACTCTTGTCATTGTGCCTTATATCTAGTTAGATTTGGCGCAACAACTGTAGTAGTAACGTATTTGCGTATATTTTCATTTCATATTTATGCAAAGGAGACAATGATGGTTAGATTTGTTTTTTTTTTCTCTTAAAATTGTTTGGAAGGCAACAGGATATTCAATTTATGTGCTTAAGGCAGCGAGTGGGACTGAGTGAGAAAGAGAGAGAGAGAGAGCTTTATGCTGAAATTTTTAAATGTTAAAGGATTTTCGCTTGTGCTTTTCACTGCCTAACTTTGGTGGTGCTGCCAGACTAATATAGTTGTATTTGATAAATAAGTACAGTGGGCCAAAAAAAAAAGAACTGTTTTCGTCACAGAGAGGTTAAATCTCCGTAAATTTAAATGATCTACTTTATCGACTCAACGCTTGATTTTAAGTACAAAAGTTTGGGAGGTTATAAGGAAGGCTAAGAACTCCAAATCCATCGGCCCCTACGAAATAAACATGCTGATGCTAAAATATCTATGCCTGGCGAGGGAAGACTTTCTCACCAAGGTTCCTAAACCGTCTCTTCCCACTCTAGCGAAAATACGCTAATAAAATCAGGGAAACCTGCAATCAAAGAAAAGTCATATCGTCAAATATTTTTCCTTTACTCACTAGCAAATACACCAGAGACTTTGTCGCCACATCATTTACCCATCACCTAACCACACTGGCATATCAGATTTTCCTCCCAAAAGTGCGTAGCTCTACCACCGCAACAAACACCATAAAAGCGTAGATAACTAGCGGCCTCAACCAAAATCAATCCTTGCCACGAACTGTGCTGATAGCACTGAACTTATCGAATGGTTGAGAAACCCTCGCTAGATTTAGAAAAGCCTCCAGGAATATCAGAAACGTAGTGCTCGTCTCTACAGACTCCATTCAGTAATATGTTACGGAGCCGCTGTACGCGACGTGCTAACGACAGCCGTTAAAAGAAATTCACAGGACGTTAGTAAACGCCTTCATCAACTCTCTTCCAGTAAATGGTCTCAACAGAATCCAACCCACAATAGGTGAAGAGTTCGAGCTGCCTCGCGAGAGCCGAGTACTGCTGGTACAGTTAAGGTTTGGATATTGTAGTAAACTCAACCACTACTTATCCAGACCACGACATAACCAACGTATGTTCTACATGTTACAGGTCCCTGCAAGACACAAACTGCCTTTTTTGGATGTCGACTTACGTCCCTACTCTTCCAATGCCGCTTACCCTCTAATCCGAACCGTCCAAACAGCTCGTTCCTTCCGCCTCCGCCTCGACGACAACGACTAGTTCTGCTTAGACTCTAAAACAACAGCAACATCAACAACATTCTAGAGAAATTAAAAGACTAATAGTTATTCGAGTAAAGTTTATTTGAAAAATATTGCTCTCGAGCGTCTTTATACACTAGTGTCAGATTCTTCTAACACACATTCTTATGAAAGTTCATATACATATGTATGTACGAGTATGTCCTTTATTAATACTTATTAAATAACAGAGAGCAAAAATCGCTGCGCTCCACGCATTATTTCATTCTTCCAACATTTTCATCTTCCAACATCCATCCATCCACCTAAACTTATGCGTTGGTAGCGGCCAATTTGTAAAGTCTCTTCTCCTCTTTCTTACTCCAAATGCGTACCATATTAAATACAACCGCCAAGAGCACAATTGTCACAACAACGGCACCGCATACAAACCATGGATAGAAACCCGGATATGGGTGAGCATCATAGTAAGCATCCGCATCCCATTCCTCCGGTTGTGTCACATTTTCAGCGATTTCTAAGCGTTCGAATTGCTGACCGCCCATGAGGTGAAGTGAACTGGATGTAAGATGTGTGGAGTCCGGTGTCTCGAAAACTGGTTCCGTACTCTCGATGCGTGTAAAAGTTACCTCGCCGCGATGTATTTCATTGCGCAGACGTTTAATGCCATAACCATAATAGTCGTAGACATCAGCATTGAACTGTTGATGATGCTCAGCCCACTGACCGATCACTTCCACTTTGACCGATGTGCGCGCGTCCATAAAACGACCGAAGTAAGCTTTCTAACGAAGGAAATACATTTTCTGAAGACGTGCGACATTGGAAATTAGTTCTTCTTACCGTTTGCACATCCACGCCACCAATACCCAAGTCATTCAGCTCCAGCACAGCACCGGCATGCTCGAACAATAACGGTAAATGGTCCAAATTTTGATTATATACGGTACTCACATTAACATGCACCTTCTCGATGAAGCTATACTTTACGCTGCCATAAATTTGTTTCGCTTCACTATTGGGATTGTGTAGTGTTGTGCGATCCAATAGTGTTTTGTAGCTCGTCGATACGTTCATCCATGGCAAATACGTGATATTACGTAATTCATACATGATTGGCTCTATTTCGACCAGCACATTGATGTTGGCGTCCTGACCATACTGAATGTGAAAATTGTGATATTAATGGGAATAGGTGAAGAACATGTTTGAGGTTATGTGTTATTTCTATACTTACAAAGTTATCCTCGAAGATCATTACAATGCACGCAAAAAGATCGGATGTGATGTTTGTAACGAGATCCGTGTGACTGAAGTGACAGAGTTCCGTCTTTGCACGTTCCACATCGGTGGCTTTGCCAATGTAGCTGAGGTGCTGAAGGATGGAATATAAAAAAACATATTTGAAACGTTAAATTAAGCAATTTATTTTTATAAATAGTTTCAACAGAAGTTAACTCAGCTCTCAGATCACTCAAGCAGTTGCAGAGCGTTTCCTAACATGAAGGACGAAAGTTGGGACTCTCTCTCACAAAAGTGTCCGAACTAAGCTCACTCAAGTAGCTGCGAAATACATTGAGATATCTACGTCTACCATGACAGCCAGACAGCATTATACCCGTAAGCTCGAGACTCAAGGATGATAAAATCTAGAATCCAGCTGTCGCAGATCCCTTCAGTACATAGTTGAGCAGCACAGACTTCCTCTCGTTTGAATCTTTGAGCCATAGAGACTTACCAGGGCAGACGAATTTGCTTGGTTAGGTACGACCAAACAGATTCTCCGGATAAAGAACGCCTTTTGCCAGATCCAAGCTTTTATATAAACAATTAATCTACAAACAGGGGACGATAAGGTGGGTATAAAAGTTGTGCTGTCGCCAGTTGAGACAAAATTGCCAAACAGCGCACTGGAGGAGGTCCGTAGCTTTTACTTTGCAAACGACATTTCAATGCAGTTGAGATGCTGTCAGGACGGGAGGCAGAAAAACTAAGCCTCCTTTAGAGAAGAATATGCAGTGTAAACTGTATAACTGACGAGCAGGAAGAGACGGTTGTCCAGCTGCTATGAGTAATATGACTTGAGGCTGATTACTCACTCTGAGAGAACCAAAAAAAGTGTGGTCGTTCCTTTGACTACTTGGATCCAAATCAGAACAAAGGTAGTCTCCAGACTAAGACCTTACTGACTAGTAATCATAATTCTCAAAGATATTCCGAGTTGTGTACAATGAGAATATTTTAGAATTCACTTGATGGGGAGAAAATGTGATAAACACCCAGAACACACGCAGTGAACAGACTTTTGAAGTGCAGTATTACTCGTATCTCGCGAGAGAATGGAATTAGAGCTTTACAGACAAAAGTTCTTCCTTCTTAATGTGCCTAGCTTCTCCGGTTGTTTATAATGTTAAGTACGAGGGTGGTGCGGAGCACTTTATGGAAGCAGCAAAAGTGTCTTCGCTGACGAGAAGTGGAGAAATATAGGACATTATAACTCTGACTTCTTGGCTTGTTTCCCTCGTTTCAGAAACGGAACCACATTGTATCCACATGTCAGGTATTGTCAGAGTGGGCAGAGACAGTTTGAAGACTTTGATGAGAATTTTAGAATAAGCATGATTATTCCGTTGTCATCGATGCAGTTGGAGGCTTTTGTCTTCCTGATAATGCCCTGAACCTCTTCTCTAACAAGCGTCGCACTGATGTTTGACAGTATGGCAGTAGATGGCGGGTCCTATGGCTTTTGGTACTGTCAACCGAAGATAACAGCAAGTTGAGCTGACTCACGCTTCAATTGTACGGATAAAATCCGGGTTGTGAACAGATAAAACTTGGTATAGCTTATATGAAAAGCTTCGTGCCATGGAAAAAAGGCTCCATTAGACATCTCCTTAATGGTTTTAGAATGGAAAAGTACTTAAGTAGCTTCTTCAGTATGGTTTCTAATTTTTTTTCGCTAAAATTTCACTACTTCTGAAAGGTTTATTATATATACAAATAAATAAATAAATATGTGTGTATGTACTTCAATTAGTCGAATCAATATTTATGACGCATGTGTATTTTGGGATAGTCTAGTGATTGCCGCCGACCTTTTTAATGATCATTAAGTAAATATTTATTGTAAGCAAACTAAGCGCTCGAGTAGAATGCAGTAAAAATTAACATAATCAATTTAAATTTGCCTGACAAAGTGTGAACAAGTGTAAAAAAATACATTTACTTAGTTAGTAAAAGTCCCAAAATATGTGTTAATAATTATAAGAAATATAAATGAAATGACAAATAAAAGCTAAATATATTTATTTAATATTTTATTATGATTGCATATTTTTCCTTTATTTTCTCTGTCAAATAAAAGAGATGATGAGCATGCATTTTCGCCGTCACCCAAGCATGCATTTATTGGCATGTACTTCCCATTGAAAGTGTCACATGACAGCTGCAGTGACGTCACAACAATAACGCTTGACACAATTCGACCAAAAACAGTTATTTGTATCATTTGCAGAGTTAATTCCTTTTTTTTTTATTAACCGCATATTTCTTTAAGTTATAATTTATACTTACCTCTTTCGGATTTAATTCCTGTGCGAAATTCTCCAAAACCATATTGTAAGGCACCCAAGCAAGTAACGGCTGTGTGACGCCATTACAAATTTCCTTATGTGTACCGCGTCCACGCAGCTCACCGTTACGTAGCTTGAAGAAATAATAACTATCCTTATAGGATGTACCGTGATCCTTGCACATGATTTCCATGAAACTATCCTGAAAAATTTTATAGATTAAAATGTGTTCTGAAAAATAATTTAAGTAAAACACAAGTGTCACTCAATATAAATTTCCAAATTTTACGTACCAAAAGATATTGCTCTAAAAAGTTTCGAGACGCTAATGGAAATTACGCTCAGTATTTGCTTAAAAAAACTGATGAAAATGTTTACTTGGATTACAGCAGGGCGAATGTAAAAACGTTACAATGGCAGCGAATATTCCTATTTTCATTTATTGAATTCGCCTCAGCGTAGAAATTGTCAAAATTATTACTTAGTTTATATTTAATTTGCTTAAATTTAATTTTCTATTTGTAAACGTGAAAATGTTAAAAATCTTAATTTTATGATTGTGATTGCGAATTTATAAAGTTGAAATCAGTAGAACAAAAAGAACAATTCCCGTGTATTTTGGTTTTGCTTTTGAGTTGTAATTGTCAAAATCAAAGAATTTTTTTGGCTTTTAAAGCTGCGCAAACTCTATGTTAAAATTGTTTCTAAGCCTAATCACAAAATCACAATTCCCAAGATTCTCAATTACAAATAGAAAATTAAATCAAATTCAAGCATACAAAACATAAACTAAATTTTTTTTTTGAAAATCACGGTGTTCCACGAATAAATAACTTGAATTCGCTGACATAGTAACTTCACCCTGTTAAATTTGCCTTAGATCTGTGCTAAAAAGGGTGGAACGGAAGGTTTGTGCATTTTTTAGAAGCGAATGATATTTTCATGATTTTGGCAGTCTCTCCGCTAAAGGCAAGTGCAAAATAAACCATAATTGTTATAAATAAAAGCTAACGAGGATCTGGTTAATTTTTCCACGTTCCACATCGTTTGGTGTGGCCTTTCAGTCGTGTCAAATCCAGCTGTTGCTTAATAATCTTATTAACGCAGCTCGTTTTTTAGGTGAAGACAAAGTGGGCGCCAAAAATGACTAGATACGAAACTCTCTAAAAATGTATATAAAGGCGTTCCTCGATTATTTTCTTTGGACTGATGGTAAACAAGCCTTAGTTGCCTCAGTACCACTTAGTCAATAAAGAAACGCACCATTTTTCCTCAGAAAATATTTTAGGTTATGCATAACTTTTCATTAAGCTTGGTAAATTTTTATGTTAAAATTAATAACAAATATTGTTTGTATTTATTGAAGTCAAATATTTTCCAAAATGTGCAAAAATATTCATTTGTTCAATTCTTGATTATCAGAATGTCCAAGAATTCTCTAGAAATCCCAGGGCGAAATTTTTTCATCACAGTGGCATGGTCGGAAAATATTATAAAACTTGTGGATTTTCGGAGCGCTCTCACGAAATATTAGAAAACTTGCTATATTATATTTAATTTCGGCTTAAATGTGGATATTGAAAATTCAGAAGTGGAAATTTTTAATTCTAGTTTATTCAATGAACCGGCCTCAAAAAAGGGAGCGCATGGATTTTTGATTGGAGCTACCAGCGTAGGATTTGTCTTGGAAATATTCTTTAAAAAAAAAGCAAACATGTTTAAAAGTACTAATATTTTTTTCATAAAATTATATGTAAACAATAAACAAAAGTGAAACTGACAGCAAAAAAATGAAAATAAATATCGCGACCATAAATTATTAAGCACCAATCAGCTGATTATCAATGAGCATGTTTATTAATAAGGAATTTCCCACGCATTTTTAGATAATCACATTTGAAGTGTTTTTCTTATCAGCCGCAATCCCAAATTAATGGTCATTAATTTTTGCAGACGATTGATCACTACATACATATATGTACATATATAATACAGGGCTATCCATTTTGCGGTTGCCAAAATAAAATGCTTTTAAAATAATTTTTTCATGAAATTCTTTTTTTTATTATAAAGTTTGGACCTTGGCATTATATCTGAAATACTACATCATTCAAATGACCGCTCAGTGATTTTTTGCCAACTTCGATCCGTTTGATATAATTTTCCACCACTTCTTGGAACATATTGGGCGGTATCTCAGCCACACTTTACGAATGTAGGTTTTCAAGTGTTCAAGAGTTAAAGGCTTATCCGCATAAACACGGTCTTTCGAGTAATTCCTCAAAAAAAAGTCCAACGATGCCAAATCGCACGATCTCGGTGGCAAAATGATATCGCAAGACGAGAGATTACACGGCCGGGAAAGTTCTCTCACAAAAAAAGCCATAGTCGCCCGTTTTGTGTGGCATGTGGTACCATCTTGTTGGAACGACATATTGTTCAAAAGGGGTTCTTCAATTGCAGGCAAAAAAAAACCGGTTATCATACGAAAATAACAATCCGATTTGTCTCGCCGTTATCGTTTTCAAAGAAGTAAGGTTCAATCACACCTCCAGATCAAAGAGTGCACCAGACAGTAATTTTTTTTTTGGGTGTAAACGCCTCTCTTCAATTATTTGAGGACTTTCGGAGCGTCAAATGCGGCAATCCTAGTTATTTACGTTTCCACCGAGCGAAAAATGTGACTTGTCGCTGTAGAAAATTTTCTTGGAAAAATGGAGGTCCACTGCTTGTTGTCCAAGTACCCTATGGACGTAACTACGGCGTTGTGAATGGTCAGTTGGCATCAGTTCTTGTGTAAGGTGGACTTTATACGGATGTAGTTGTGAGTCCAAGTAGAAAATACACCATAATGTGCCGTAAAAGAGTCCCAGCTCTTCGGAACGTCGAGAAATACACATCTTCGGGTCTTCGAATTTCAAATTTCTATAAGATTTTAGCAATTGCTTGAGTAGTTGGGCGATTATGTGTATATAATATACTCCCCGAATACTCTAAACGGACATTTAGCACAATTCTAGGTCAAAAGGATAGTGTTTTATCGCCTACTGCAGATAATGTCAACCTTTTGAGTCATAAAGTACTTACATCCCAGGTATTTGCCTAGAGTTAGGGTTGGAAATGGTCTAGTAACTAGAATCCTCATCTTTAAACTAAATTCTCTCAATACAAAACCGCGTCAGAGGTCGGAGCCGAACTAACCTAACATAACAAAAAAACAAAAAAATGTGAGATAGTTTTCTAAAATCAGTTAAAAAATTAAAGAAAAATTAAATTATCCCTTTAAAAAAGCTACTGTTTTGGAGCAAAAAAAATCGCCTGGATTTATCGCTACGGGTATGGAAACTCAAGCTGATATTATGCATTTATTTGTGACATACATCCATCACAGCATTTATTTTTTTTATTGTAACATAGTAAATTATAGTTATTTGACATTTTCATTGCTAAGAAAACTTGTTTTCAAGTCAAGTGGCGATGATCGCATTTTTCAATTTTTTTAGATTTATTATCAATTGCATTGTTGCACTGGCGCATATATACATACATACATGATTCTTTGCATGCACAATTTGAAATATGCATGTTGAGACGCACGTACATACATACATATATGCAAACATACTCATTTCTATGTCATGTTTTTTACCATTTATGGTTGATTCTTGTCAATGAAGCATCTATTTTTGGTTGGTGTGAGGTAATTTACAATACACATTGCAGTGGAATATTTCATTTAGATTCAATATATACATTGTGGGGTCATTGGAATAGTAAAACTCGTCTGGTAACCTTATGCTTTTTAAAGAAATTTAGATTTTTTTTTTCTTAATAGCTTAATTTCTTAATTAGTGTTATGGTTAATTTTGGGTGTTAATTTTCGTATTTTTAGAATTTTTTTTAAATCAATTTTGGAGTAAGTGCAGCGCGCAGATGAAAAGAGTAAAATTTGATAATTTTTCAGTTTTCAGTGTTGTAAAAAAAAAAATTGGCGTTTGACCTTGAAATCTGAAGTGGAAAATATGAATAATTAAAGAAATGAAACGAGGTCTTTACGTCAATGGCTCGAGATTTTTGTTAATTTAGTATTGGAAACAGTGAACAGAATCGAAAAATCCTTTAAAACACAATTTTTATTCTGGGCTGGTTTCTTGAGTATTAATGAACAGAGCGCGTCACTCTTTAGCTAATATTTATTTAGTCTAATAATAACAGAATATGTATGTAACAAAAATTTTTATTTTTTATTTCTTCATTTCATTATTTATATCAGAGATTCGCCTTACAAAAAATTTCACCTAATAAATTCTGTACATACGGCATCGCCAATTCACAACGGAAATGCATAGAAAGGAAATTAAGATTTAATCTGACTGCACCATTTCAAAACGGAAATGCATTGCAATAAATGGAAACAAATTGTTTACCAATAAATTTATATTAAATTATTACATTAACAGTTTGAAAGTTTTAATTGAAATTTTTTTTAAATAAAAAAACAACATTCAACTTACCTTTTCCTTCACTGTCAGCGTTGTGGCCAGCACTCTGCAATTCGGATCGCCCTCTAAAGGATTTATATGCTTCTCAATATCTGCCAATAGCATTGGTTGTGTGCGTATACAAAATTTATCATTTTCCTCGTAGGCGTTAATTGCAATGCAGCAACAAAGCAGTAATGTGAATAGCAAGTAGTGGTAGCGAAGGGAAAAGGATACGCGACCAAATGTACTCATTTTGTGTTAATATTTAGCAGCAGTTTTATAATTTATTTATGTATATTTAGTACAGCGTCACACTTTTTTTTTGCTTATGTACCTATTTGTTGTGTATTTATGTATGAATTATAAATGTAAAAATTTTGCACAGCTCGTTTGACTTGTTGTTGTTAGTTTCTCTGTAAATTAATGCAAAAATGTAAATATTCACCAATACGAAACCAATTGCTTGGTTATATAGGAAAATTGCACAAAACTCAACCGCGCATTACAAGCGCTAAAACTCAACTGACCACTGTGTTAAGCATTCAAATTCAAATCGAATTACCAGCTATTGAATTAGTTCGGATATTTAGTATGCATTGAATAAAAAGCTACTTAAAAAGCGTTAATGGACAGCGAAAAAGCGCATGCTTGACTAGTGCAATGGACATTACGATTACAGTAGCACTAACTTGAATTTTAGAGAATGGCTAGAAAAAGCTTTTACAATGTATTTATACGTAGATATATATCCGTATACAAATCTATAAACGATTTTTAAAATACTGTTAAGGGAAATACTTCTTCTATCCCTACCTCCTATCCCTTAAGGCGATTGGAATGCATTTAAATATGCATATATTGTATTGAGACTGAGAATTATTGTATTTATTAATAATAATAAGTGTAGATTAGATAAATCTAATAATACGGATTGTGATTTATATGTGACTGAATTATTTATGAGCATACTCAAGAATATGTATATATTCAAGTTCGCGGATTGAGTTTATTTCCATATTATACTTTCTCCCCACAAAAAAAAACCTGCATATAAATAAATCATATATACATATATATTTTCATTTTAACTTTATTAGAAATATTAAACAATTACTTCGCTATCAGTTTTAGAAAACAAATTTGTTTCCGCTGCCGGCTCATTGGTAACTATTAACCGTTGCTTCTTAACAAAGTGTTGAATACGATTTTCCAAGCTTTCTGTAACATAAAATTAAGTACATAGATGATGAGAGCACTTTTCCCAAAAATTCTGCATATTAATTTAATTACCACAACGTTTGCGATTTAAAAGTTCTTGATATTGGCGTGGACGTACACCATCTTGTAGCAGCCAAGCCTGAGCAAGCACTGGAGTTGATGTCACATACTCCTTTCGGCGTATAAATTCCAATTGGTGTAGAACATCGCGTATCATAGTGCTTCTGCAAAAAGAAAATAGGAAGTACAATAGAAAGAATTCTAGCAAGACAAACTTACTTAATATTATACTGCATCCATTCGCCTTGCACAGCCTCGATTAGCTTTTGTAAATGCTCATCACCATATATCCAATTAGTGGTATGCTGCCCTTCACTTTCTCCAGTATTAATGGCGGCAACGTTATTCGTTGATTTTGTACTATCTGTAGGTTGAATGGTATGCTTGCGAAATTCACAATGAAACAGATTTAAGGGCATACCAATGGCGGGCGTGTATTGTGGTTTGCTAAAGAAACGTGTTTATTAAAAAAAAAAAAACTTAATTTATTTAACGCCTGACTAACCATGGGTTCTTTTCAACATCCAGCAACTCATTTATCACTTCCGGTTGTTCCTTGCCTTCCCCAATGAGTAGCAGTACAGCCATTATGCAACGTATTTGATGCCAAAGAAAAGCGTTCGCTCTAATTTCCAGCATGTACATGGCGTAACCTGTTAAAATTTCAAAAATAGTAATACAATATTTCCAAACTACTTTTTGTTTATTCTACCATCTCCCGTATCCTTATCTGTTTGTTCAACTGCACATCTTTGAACACTAGCCTTAAATATTTGTCTTATATAATTTGTTACGCCATTATTAACATCCATTTTACAGAAATTTCGAAAATCTGTATGCCTTGATAGTAATTCACAGCCTTTTTGCATATATTCTATACACAAATCGCCCTTTGGGAAGTAATAACGATATGTACGTTCAATGCAGTCGAAACGTGCACTGTATACCGGACTCTGCAGCGGCATCCATGCCACAGCTTGAATATTACGTGGTAGTATACGATTCAATAGTGTGCAGTACTCTATTTCATTGGCCAAAGCGTCGCTAGTGTGCTGTTCTTCTGGTGGATATTTACTACGTAAATCTATGGATATAACTTGAGAGAAGGCACTCACTTCTTTATCTGTGCGTCCACAACGATGGTAGTTAGATGACTCTCGCGACTCAATCAGACAAGTGCGTATGAGCGCTTGAAATAAGTGGTGTTCTGAGCAAAATATAAAATAAGTAATATGTTATATCTAACAAATTCCCAGCAGTCTTACCTATTGTGGTACTTGAGTCTTCCTGTACTGCCAAACCGTGATAATTCCAACCGAAGTAAAGTAGTTTTATCAATACGTGGCGCTTGTGGCTCCTATAATTTGAGCGGAAATTAGTAAATGTATCTTTAAATATTTCTTTTTATTTACTTCTCAAAGTCGAATTTGCGTTTTGGTAGTTTTTTACTTGGTTGAGGCAGTGCTTCAGGAACTTTTTCTACAGCTGTCACCTCATTAGATTCCAACTCGGCAAGCTGTTCATAGATTTCACTATCATTTTGTCCTAATTTCTTTTGTAACAAATTTCTTATTTGGAAATTGTATGCGTCCAATTGTAAAACCTTCGATATGAGCTGCTCTTTGGTCCAGTTTTGTATTTCTTCACGGTTTACACGTCCTTTACCGCGTTTGTTTATTTGCAACTTTTTTTCATTCATTGTCTTGCAAGAAAATAAATTTTGTCAACAATGTGCATTGTTTACTAAAGAATGTGACAGCGTTTGGCATTTTCAAATATTCAGCGGATTTCCTTGACAAAATTTTTTAGGAATTTTAGATTTTTAAGTCACAATTTCTGCTTGAATTCTTATTTTATTAGTTCCCTATTTCAATTCAAATTAAAAATAAAATAATATCTCGAATTTTATATTACTTTCTCTGCGTAAATTAGTTTTTTGGCTAATTTTTATTATTTCGGTAATAAGTCTGCTTTTTCATTTTTTATATGAAATAACCCATATTTGTTTTAAAATACTATTTAATTAAAATACATGCTAAATCATTTCCTAATGATAAATAAGTTATAGCCAAAAAAAATTTTATGAATTAAAAATATTTAAAACCAAATAATTTTTCGTCAAAGCAACCTTGCTCTATGTTCATGAGGTACGCCATTTTTATTCGTGGAACGTAATACGTTTATCTCTTTCTTGCCCATGAGCACAAGGTGAAAGACGTCCATATTGAATTTTCATAAAGAAGATTTGTGACGCGACGAGACCTCGCTGCATAGAAAATTTAATATTTCATGTTGAAAAGGTGATAATTTTCTTAATAAAATATTAAAAAAGTTGATTTGAATAAACATTTAATACGAAAGTGTTAAAAGTAAGTAGCGAAAAAGTCGATAAGTGTGTAAAAATTGCTAGTGAAAAATTTGTAATCAGCGGAGCGCTAACCGAAAGTTTTCTTTACATATATATTTCACACAAAAGTGGAAGAAGAATATATAGGCAATTAAAAAAGTTATATGAGCATAGAAAAGTAGCACAGAAGAGGAAAGAAAGAAAGAAAGAAAGAAATAAAGTGTTCCAAAGAAGAGAAAGGAGAAGTAGCAGCGGAAGCAACTTGTGAAAAAAGCCAAACAAACGCGCGAGGCATACGTGCTACTGCGTGGCGTGTTTAGTTTGTAGAAAGCCATCACGACAAAGGTGCGGTGTAAATCGTTATTATTAGCTTCAGCTTTGGAGCAATAAGTTAATCAAAGAAAAATAAAAAAAACTTATATAAACTAGTTTTGTGGCCAAGTATTTGCCATTTATACTGTAATGAGTGTCGCTGCAATGACTATGGACGATCAAAGACCTTTGATGAACACATACGACAAAATGTCGAAACAATATGAACAAAATATGCATGGCAGTAATACTGGAGTAGGTGGTGGGGGTGGTGGCCACGGTATTGGTGCTGGCGGAGCACCACCATCTGGACCAGCCTCGCCAACGCCATCCGGTAGTGAAGAGCCGTCGCATCAATACCACCATGCACTTCATCATCACTCTCATCATCATCATCACCATCATTCACGCCATATGCACCAGCATGTGGCACATATGTCTGCTGCGGAACATCAGCCACCATCGCCTCCACCGCCAACTCTGCAACAACAACATATGCACCATCATAGCCAGCATCATCAGGCACAACAACAGCAGCAGCAACTACAACAGCAGCAACAACAGCCAGGCACTGTTGCTGAGGCTGTTGCTGCTGCCGAACATCGTCAACGTTTGCTCGAAGGTATATATTGACTAAAAGAAATATGATAGTAAAAAAACAAACTAGAAATAAATTGAAGAAAAACGAAGTATGAAAGTTCTGAACTTATTCTAAAATATTCGGTGTGTGTTGAAACATGTTTTATTTTTCAAAATATTTCTTTTGTATATTTTTAATTGCAAAATAGTGTACTTTTATTTTGATTTCTTATTTAACTGTTAAATTTTTTTCGTACAAAAGTTTTGTACGTTATGAAAGTTGTATAGACCAATACTCGATGTAAGTTAGCCAGCTGTGACACTAATCCATAAATTATGGACTAGTTGGGTTTGAGCTAAACTTGTGGTAAGTGCGGAAAATACGAAGTGTATGAAGTGGAGCGTGTGTAATGACTGCTTATGAGAAACTTAACAGCTAAATCGAACAGCGAACACTCTTTTTGACTATTTCAGAACATTTTTATACTGATTTATACTTTAATTTTAGTTTGTAAGAGTGAATTGTGAGCGTTTTTTTTTTTTAAGAAAAATAAGTATTTTGCGATATTGCTTTTATTCCTCTAGACATTAATCATTAATCGTGTTATAAAAAGGCATATTACAACAAAAATAAGTGGAAAAAAACTGTGAAATGTAAAAAAAAAATAAGCAAATGAACTAAAATAGAAAGTGTTTGATAAAATATAAAAATGTCAACAATTTTGGTAATTTGCGTTGCGTGCACAAAAGATTGGACAATACATATATGTAAATTAATGTAAAGTCAAAGTGTTAATCAGCAAAAAAAAATTATAATAATATTAATAGCATTCATAATTATAAATTAATTTTAAGTGTGTTAAAAGAATCTTCTATGAAAAAAAAGCAAAATGTATTATAAATTACATATACCAATATAATCAAACATATATTAATAATATCAAAATTTTCTAATTTGCCAAGAATAATTGATATATATACTTTGTAAAATAGAATACAACGGTCATCGTTTCTCAACATCGTTATCGGTGTCATTCACTTCGTGTGCTCACTTTTATGCTACTGTACAGCATTTCATCCCTTTTTGCTCCAGCCACACCCACGTTGAATATTATATCATTCGATTTTCATCCTATTGTATTCATTTCTAATGAAGCTGTTGATGAATAAAAAATAATAGAGTGCTTTAAGCAAAAAAAAAAAAAGTTGCTATGCAAACAAGTAGCATTAAAAAAAACTATAAATAAATATGGTGTTACGATGAAATGTGTATTTGCTAATAATAAAATGAAATATCAAATTTAAATTTATTTGATGCAACAAGCGGAAAATATTATGAAACTATAAAAAAAAAGCCTGATAACATAGCAGAAGGCTGATATATAGCGGGCAAGTGTGTGTGTGTTGCAAAACGCTATTGAGCGGCTGTAAAATATATGGCAAAAATGTGGAAGAAACTGCGAAAAGCTCAGAATTTTTTTTTTATTTAGTTGTTTTGACACTGAAAACTTTTTTTTAAATTTATTTATAACATTTTTAATAAACTGCATTTTCATGGTGTAAAACCAGTTTATTTAAAAAGTTTTTAGATTTTTCAAAAGTTTTCTTTGTGAAACACACAAAAAAGCTATCTAAAACAAAAAAGTTTGTAAATTTTCATAAACATTGTAAATAGCCTGAAATGTGAAGATATCATCGGTATTATCTGTAAACGTCAGAAAAGAGTGTTAGTTGTCGATGTAATTGTGTTTTAAAAAAATAAATCTAAATACAAAAACACAAAAATATGTGTGTTTTCATTGCAAGTTTGTGCGCGGTTGTTGGCATTTGAATTGGAAATATACAAGATCAAAATGCATTACTTGTAAATTGAGTTATATATTAAAAATATATAAATTTGTATGTATACATATCATTCTTTGGCACACAGAAAATAACTGTTTTGAAAAGAAAATACAGTGCTGGTTGTGCGGGTAAATTAAAGAATAAAAATTAGAGTTCGTTGCTTGTGTTTGTGTATTGCGAAAAACAAGTAATAAATAAAGTAAAGCAAATTAGATTTTCTAAAATGCTTATGTTTGAATAACAAAAAAAAAAAATGTATATACATATATTGGCGTTCAATTTGCGTCGCAATATACATACAAAAAGATACGATCTGATTTGAATGGTCGGTTTTCCCATCCTTCAACATTGAGCTGACCGTCTTTCAAGATATATATACATATCCATACACAACAACAACGTATCGAAAGCAACAAATTGCAGAGTCAACACACTCAGAAAATCAAAATGCCAACTCGAAACTCACGAAACGTGCGGCAATGCGCATACAAACGCAACTTGTTGCACCCAGTATTGGTATGATTTCGTATTAAGTTCCTTTTAGCAAAACCCCAAAAAAAAAATGTACATAATTATTTATTATAACTTGTTCATATAATGTATGTACATATTTTTATACAATTTATGTTCTATTTTCCAAGAAATGTACACATTTTTCCATCTCACATACATATATTTGCTGAAACTTAAACAATTAAATATATTATGTAGTATATGTATGTTGCTTTATATATAATCAAATTAAAAATAAAATCTTATTAATTACTTTTGATAAATTTTCACCGTTAAAATAGATGAAATTGAGAGTCTCAAATTGGAACAGACGCGCTTGTCTCAACAATGTGTGGATGCACAACGGCGGGAGAAAATACTCATGCGCCGTTTGGCCAATAAGGAACAAGAATTTCAAGATTATGTGGTAAGCTCAAGCTAAAACATATTTTAAAACTTTTCAAAATTGAATTGTTCCAAATTTAAATTCATTTCAGAGCCAAATTGCCGAATACAAAGCAGCACAAGCACCCACTGCTTTGGCTTTGCGTGCCGCTCTATTAGATCCTGCTGTAAATTTGCTTTTTGGGAAGCTTAAGAAAGAATTGAAAGCCACCAAAGCAAAGTTGGAAGAAACACAAAATGAATTATCCGCCTGGAAGTTTACGCCAGATTCGAACACAGGCAAGCGTTTGATTGCAAAGTGCCGTTTGCTATATCAGGTATGAATACAGATATATGTGAATATATATCTTTTATAATCTTTATTAACGGCACCTTTTACTGTTTCTACTAGGAAAATGAGGAACTGGGTAAAATGACCTCTAACGGACGTTTAGCCAAGCTAGAGACTGAATTAGCTATGCAAAAGAGTTTTTGCGAGGAAGTAAAGAAGTCACAATCTGGTAAGTATAATTTTTAGAATTTTCTTTCTAAACAGTTCCAAAAAGGCTAAAGAAAAATTATTTAATTACCAAATTTTTTATTTAATTTTGTAGAAGTCGACGATTTTCTCCCCGAACTGGATGAGGATGTTGAAGGCATGCAAAGCACAATTTTATTCCTTCAACAAGAACTGAAAACCACCCGTGATCGCATACAGACATTGGAAAAGGATAATTATCAATTGAAAACTGGTCATATGGACAATGAGGAAAATGTAAAATCTGCTGATGCCGAAGACAACGATGTCAGTTCACAACCAACATTGCACAGCGGTCTCAATGGCGCTATTCCCACCGGTAACATCACATTGAATACTGCTGAAAACTGTGCCATACCCATACCCTATAGCGCCAACACCAATGTCTTACCACCAACAACACACCATGCCAATACACATGTTAATGATATAAAATACGCACCAACACACCCATTGGAAACCATTGACGAGAATGCCTGTCTCGGTAACTATTCAACCAACGCAGATTTTTATAACGGCACCGAAGAGCAACAACCGCTGATAAATGCTATGGCTGCTAAGGCAATATTAGAAACTGAAGGTCAGATTAACATAAATACGTTTAATGCAGCGTCACCACTGGCGGCTGCTGCAACAGCAGGTGGTGCCATAATGCGCACACTCGCTTCACGCAAAAGACCTTTCGATTGCAACGAGGTGAATGATATACAAACTGTTGTAATAGCGCCCGTTACACCAACACATGTAACGGCGCCACGTACGTTGCCACCGAAAAAGTCCAAATTGCGTCGCACGTCGGTACAAACTAACGATTTGAATGAGTATGATGCCGTCACCGGTGGCAATGGTATTAGTGGTGGTGGTGGTGGTGGTGGTGTTAACGCACAACAGATGCTAGTTGGAGGTGGTGTTGGTGGTAGTGCTGGCACAGCCGCTGTTGATCCTTTAAGCATTGTTGATAATGCGGTGGTTGGCATGGCGAATGAGGAACACCCCAGCGGCATGGCGATAGATGAGTCAGCTATGGATGCCAGTAATACGGGTGGTGTTGCGTTGCGCATAATGACGCGAAGACGTTCGGTACGTCAACAGCAAAATGGCAATATAGGTGGCGATAGCAATCATTAGAGGATGTCAGAGGTTATTGCATGCAGAGTGCAAAGCGTCCGAAACACAGCTAGTTATGGATATATAATATATATATAAATACTAGAAATACTAAATTAAAGTACATATTTATGTATATATATATATATATATATATATATATATATATTGTATTACAATTTGAATGTCAAAGTGTATAGAATACTTTAGTGTTTTAAACAAATAAATATAGAAGCAGAGTAGAATGATGATGCTAAGGGAAATTAAACAATAATATACATATGTATAAACAAAAACGAAAAAAAAAACAGAAATTGCAAAACAAATGATTAAGTAACAAATCAACAAATATAGTAAATCAATATATACAATATAGAAATCTTTGCTAAAAATGCGCCGATCATTAATTGTACATTCGTCAATTTTACTACTTTTACCTTAACATTTTTTGGCTTAGTTGCTACACCTTAAGCTAGAAGAAATTGTGCAAAATATATATATATTTTTTTCATAATTTAGTTTACTTATTGTTTTTTTTTATACTTAAGCAGCTATTTATGTATATGTTTGAAAATAAATGTCAAAAAAAGATAATGAAAATTTACAGTTGAAAATTATGTTATACACATATGCTCTATCTACACACACTTTATTTTGTTTATTTTTTTTTTAATATTAAAAAATTACCACATATATATAATTTTTATTTCAAAATGTTGAGATTTTTGTAGAGCGTGATTCTGAGATTAAAAACATTAATTATTGTGGCATTATAGTTGCATTAAATGTTTAATAAAGACCAAGGTGAATATAAAAATATGGCAAAAACATATACATATAGACACACATATATACATATATATAAAATTTAACTGTTTAAACTAAGCGAATAATAAATCAAGTAAATACAAAATAATTGCTGAATTTAATTTGTTTGTCTGGAAAGTGCATACCCGTTTGTGTTGATTAGACGTTAATAATTGAATTCTATGCTGCATGGTGTAGAAAGTCTTCGAATCTGCATGCTCGGCTCGTTAATAATGTTTCCTATAATTTTTATAGCATAACGCAAATTTTCCTCTGCAGCGTGTATAATTTTAAGAATGCTGATTTTTGTATTAGGTCCGTTTTGATTGGTTTCAAAATAAGAAAAATAAAATATTTTTAATTAATTTATTTTACTTTTGAGATTATTTTTATTTAATTTTTTAATTTTATTTATTTTTTCTTAATTTTTATTTATTTGTTTTACTTTGGTTTTCTTCCTCTACTACATAAACTCACGTACATATGTATATAACGTATATATATATATATTCCTGTAATCCTTAGAACAAATTCCATAGTCAGTTTAACCTGCCCAATTTAGTAACATTAAAAATGAAGAAGAAGAAAATATTATGATTAAAATATCCCTATTGTAAATTTTATAAAAGAAATGAAATCTGCAATCTTCCAAAATGGTTTAAACCTGTAAATGCGCATAAATACAGAGTTACATACATATATATTTATTATCAACAAGAACACCAATAAAAGTAACAAAATTAGGTTAAATAAATTATCCATATATTATACATATATATATATATATATAAATATATCAAAGAATAATACAGAGGTGTAATCAAATTAAAAAAGAGTAAAGAAAACAATAAAAAATATATTAAATTAAAAAAAAAAGGTTTAATTTTTTATATAGAGCATTAAGCTAGGAATAGCTGTGAACATGACTAATATTAAAAAAAAAATAAAAAAATATATAAAAAGATCAATATATTTACGCAATATGTATGTATTTGTTTTAATATGTAAATTTTAAAATAAGAAAAATTCTCTAGTCTTAAGATTGCATCACTCATAAAAACATATGCATATATTAACTAAATAACTACATAATATATATTTCCAGCCATTAAATGTTTTATCCTACATTTTAATAAAACAATTAATTTTACAAAATAAACAATTCTATTAACAATGAACGGCTATCTCATGAATAACAATAAACAATATTAAAAGTATAAACAATATTAAAAGTATAATTAATCAAAATAAAGTAAGCATTTGGTTGTATTAATTAATAAAAAAAAGATAAAAAAAAAAATTAAGAATAAAAATATTAATAAAAATTGTAAAGTTATTAAAATAAAACTTTTAAAATGTTAATAAAAATAAAACTATTAATATTTAAATGTAAAGGAAAATATTAATTAAAAAAATTAAAATAAAAAATAAAAAATGAATAAAAATCAATGAAACAAAATATCAATAAAGAAATCAATAAAATAAAAAATCAACAAAATAAAAAAATTTATAAAATAAAGTTAAACATAAAAAAATGAAGTAAAACAAAATAAATAAATAAAAAAATAAAACACTAAAAATATAAAAAAGATATAAATAATAAAATAAAAAATAAAAAATAAAATAAAATAAATTAAAAAAAAAAAAACAAAAAAAAAATAAAATAAAATAAACGAAAAGTTATATAAATTAAAAATAAATAAATAAAAAAGGAAATCAAATAGAGATTTTTGTTCTAAATTATTTTTTTAAGAAAGAAAATTGAAAATTAAAAAAAAATTAAAAGAAAATTAAAAGAAAATTAAAAGAAAATTGAAAGAATAAAAAAAATAAAAAAAAAATAAAAGTAAAAAAGAATTAAAAAATAAAAATTTAATAAAATGAAAAAACTAAAAATATATATAAAAAATTAAATACCGAAAAAAAAAAAAAATAAAAAAAAAAAAAATAAAATAAAAAAAATCAAAATCAAAAAAGTAAAAAAAATTAAGAAAAAAAAAAAATGAAAGAAATATGAAATAAATAAAAATGAAATAAAAAAAAATTAATAAAAATTTTATATATAAAAAAAAAATAAATAAAAATAAACAAAAATAAAAAAATAACAAAAATTCATAAAAAAAAAACGAAAGGAAAATTAAAAAAAAATTAACTGAAAGAAAAGTTAAAAAAAATTAAATAAAAAAGCTTAATAAAGAAAAAAAACTAAAAAAATTAAATAGAAAAATTAAATAAAAGAAATAAATAAAAAATTTAATGAAAAATTATATAAAAAAAAAATTAAAAAATTCACAAACAAAACAAATGAAAGGAAAAAAAAAATTAAATGAAAGAAAGTTAAAAAAAAAACAAAATAAAATAAAATATTAAAATTAAATAAAAACAAAACATAAATAAAAAAAAAAAAATAAAAAAAAAAAAAAAAAAAAAAAATATAAAAAAAAATATAAAAAAAAAATAAAAAAAAAATAAAAAAAAATTATAAAAAACAATAAAAAAATAAGATAAATTTAAATTAATAACAAAAAAATAAAAAATAAAATAAAAATAAAAAATTATTTAAAAAAATAAATAAATAAAAAGTTATGAAAAAAAATCATACAAAAATTAACATTAAAATAAAAATAACACAAAAATTAAAATAATAAAAAATTAATATAATAAAAAATAATATAAAAAAAATTAATTAGAATAAAAAAGCAGTTACAAAACGAAATTAATTAGCATGAAAGAAAAGTTATAAAAAAGATTAACTAAGAAATTAAATTCAAAAGAATAAAACTCAAAATAAAATAAAATAAAGAACCAAAAAAAAGTTTAATATATAAACAAATTAAGAACCAAATCGAAACAAATTAAACTAAAAAAATAATAGCTGTTAAGTACAAAAAAAATTTTAAACCAGCCTGTTTAAGCTAATCAATTGTATATATGGATCAATATCCAAAACCTACGGAACAAAAAAAAATGATTTTATTATATTATCGTAATTATAGGCTAAAATTAGGTGCAGTTTTGTAAGTGAAACAAAAATACACATATATTAAGTTATATATAAAAAAGACACACCAATTAAAATTGTAATTACTGTAAAAAACATAAGGAAAAATTAAACTTCCATAAAATAACATATAAATATCTGTATGTATCCAAGTGTTAAGAATTTTGTGTTGTACCAAAATGTTATAAATTAGTATTAAGTAATTCACAGAAAATAAAAGCAAAAAAAAACAATCAAATAATAATAAATAATATAAAATATTTAAATACAAAAATTATGTTTTATTTGAACGTCAGTTTTGATTCGACGGTTGTTTACATAAATGCCGTAGACCTGTGTTTAGTGGATTTCTGCTGGTGCTACTGTTGCTCACTTTCGCTAGATGGCGCTGATTAGCGAATAAAATTTTAACACTTGTCACTATCAGGCGCTAGATGGCGCTAAAAACAGGATTAACCTTTAGATGAGCACATCCGAAATTGATGAAATGCAAGGTACGAGGCGGATCCATTTTATGACCAAATAGACTTTAAGCGGTTTGAATTCACCTCAACCCAAAAAAAAAACAGTTAATTTTACCTCTTACCTTAGAAATACCTCTCTTATAGGGAAAGTACGAATCGTTCCTTTCTTTTCAAGGCCATTTCGGCTTGTCTGGTTGTCTGGAAAACTGGATGTCTGTGGAGCATGTCTAGTTCGCAGACCTTTGAAGAATGCAGTTTTCGCAGTGAGGTCCTTCTGAGCACTGCGGAATATGTGCTTCTTACAATAGAGAAGGCTATTATTAGTGCACTTCTGAGTTGAGTTTAATTTGAAGGACAAGCTTTCACTAAGTAACTTCCGGAAGCTTTCGAGAATAATTTAAATTTTAATTCTGGTTGATGGACTTTCACTAAATACTTTTGAAAGCTGTATAGAATATTTTAAGCTTAATTTTGTAGGATGAGCTTTCACTAAATACTTTTGCAAGCTTTAGAGAATAATTTAAAAAAGTGTTACGACACTTTTTCTAAAAAAAAAAAAATATTTTGCGCAATAAAATTATATATCGAAATTCAAATCGTTAATTTATATACAATCATTTTGCTTTTTGTTTTGCTTGATTACGAAACGTTTTCATTATTATTACGCAGACAATTGTTATTGCAAACGCAAACTCATAAATTATGTGCCCACTTGAGAGTTGCGCTCAAGTTAAAGGAGCCAAACGAGAGAGAGAGAGAGAGGGAAAGGGAAAAAATGCAATAAATTTTTTTTTTCAACAGCAGAAAAACTCATTAAAAGTAAAAGTTGCAGACGAAAAGGTTAATACAAATGTATATATGTATGTGCATTCAAAGGGACGTAAGAAAGAGAGAAATAAATGTAATCGCTAAAATAGAGATTTAAGGATAAGAGAAAATTTTATTAAGCAGACAATTTAGGAGATATGAGACATTTTCACCATCATTACCATGGTGAAGCGTTTATTAGAAGATTTTACAATTCGAAAAGCTTTTTAAGCTTGCACTCGCATCAAGATGTTTAGTAAAATTTTATTAAAAAGTACAATTTCGATAAGTTAGTAAATACGAATTTTTAATTAAAAAGAAATGAAAGTCTCTAAAAGCTTTCACCTCTTAAAGCTTTAATTTAAAAGCTTCAGCTTGCAACTTAACCTCAGCTTGATGGTGCCCAAAACACATTTTGGGCTCATTTATATAATACTTTCATGAGACAAGGGCCTTTCGAGATTTCAATTTTATGAAGCTTTCATATAAAATGCAGCTTTAGAGCTATTATTAACCAACTTTTGGATGAATAACTTTTTCGTACCAGTTAAATCGAATTTTTTTTTGGAGCTTAAAAGAAGTAAGGCATGAAAATTTATTAAACTTTTTCTCTTTGAAGTAAGAAATCTATTGTAGATAAAAGCTGTCTCGAAATTTTCTAATTGAGTTCAGACACTAACACTCGAAATTTTTTTTAAATAGGCTTAGGAATATATTTTTCTTCAGGAGGAAAGATAATAATTTTGAAAAAACTCTCTACAATCTTTTAAATAAATTTCACACTTTTAAGTCACTAATTTTGAGTTATGGACTGTTGGAAAGCTTTGGAGCTCTTCAAAAAAGGTTTAACAAATTATAAATAAAATTTTAACTATATTATTGTAGATATTTTGGCGCTAAATTTTGTTCAAGAAGAATTGCTTTGAAGACGGTTCTAAGCGGATGCTATTCATATAACTTTCGAAGCTGAAGGAGCTTTCAAAATCTAAAGGTTTTAGCTGATGTAATTATGTTAGAACTGATGTGATATCCATTTAACTTTCAGAAACCGAAGGAGCTTTTAAAAATCTAGAACTGAAATTTTATTCAAAAAAGCGTAAGAGTTTTTGAGTTTCTCAAAAGTGTTTACCAATTCATAATAAGGTGAAATAAGTCGCAAGAGCTTTCCTAAATAAACTGATGTTTAATTTAAAAAATCTTTAGAGCTTTTGAACATCTTGAAAGAGCTTCGACAGTTTTAATAAAGTAAACTAAGTCACAGGAGACTTCCTTGGCAAACTCAAGCTTAATTAAAAAAAAAGCTTAAGAGCTTTTGAGTCTTATAAATGAGTCACAATAGCATTCCTGAATGGAAGATTCAAGCCGACAAATTTTTTTTTTATATATATATATGTAGTTTCACAAAAACAAGCCAGACAGGCTTTTTTATTAATTTACATTTAATGCGTTGAAAATTAGTTAATTTAATTTTGATAAAAGCTGTTCAGTTGAACTTGCGGTTAAGCTTTAATTAAAAAAAGTGTATTGAGAATATATACTTGCAAGTAAACCATAGGATTTGAGCTTACGAAAAGCTTCGGTCAAAAAGATTAAAGCTTTTTAAAGCTTTTCTGCAGGTGAAGACTTTTTCCCATTTTTAAAACTAAAAGTGTTCACAAAGCCTAAATCTTTCATAGGAATATATAAGAAAACTTATTATAGTATTTTAGAGAGCTTTTAAAAAGCTCTTGAAAAGCTTTCTTGCTTTTAAAAATAAAACTAAAGAAAATTATTTTCATTAAAAATACATTACATTTGAAGGAAGCTATTAAAAGCTTCGAAAAAGCTGGAAGCTTTTAAGAAGCTTTTGAAAAGCTGTCTTGCTTTTAAAAATAAAAATAAAGGAAATATATTTTCATTAAAAATACTTTACATTCAAAGGAAGCTACTAAAAGCTACCAAAAAGTTAAGAAGCTTTCAAAAGTTGCAAAAAGCTTATTTAATTATATAACATATATTATCAAACAAACTCGACTACAAACAATCAGTTAATCACTAAATCAAAACATTCATTTCCCCTTTCTTTTATATCGTTTTTATTTATTCGTTAAGAATTTGCACATTTTAAATATGGAATACAAGAAATATTAAAATTATATAAATTTTTTTTTTTATCAACTACGCTGTATTAATTAATTAAAATTACATATAAAAAATATTTCAATACTAAAAATTTTCATTAAAATAAAAAAAAAAAATAAAGAAAAACTAAAAAAATTACATAAAAAAAAATTTCACATTTTCCAAACCAAAACATTTAAATCATCGCTTTGTCGTTGTCTCTCTTTTTTTATTTTTATTGAGTGGAGGGCAGTGTTTATTTATTGTTGTTGTTGTTGTTGTTGTTGTTGCTATTGTGGCAGTTACTGTAGCAATCAATGCAGCTGTAGCATTACATTAATGGGTGCTCATGAGCATGTGGTTGTGTTTATTTTTGTGTGTGTGTGCTTCCGTGCAAAAGTGTGCTTCAGGCGCTCCAATATATCGCTCGCTCTTGTTGCCCCTTTAATACTTATAGCCAGGTCGACCACCAGGACCTTGTGGATATTGTGGTTCACCCTCGTAGGTGACATCCGCATGATAGCCAGTCTTCCAATCGGCTGTGTAACGTACGATCTGTGTACGACCATCGGGCAGTGCAACACGATATTCACCGGTCACCACATCGCCATTGCTCGAAGCTTTATGGGCATAATCATTGGCAGTTTCAATGTCATTGACGGCATACTCGAAGTCGTATGGCATACCGGGTACGTGAACGTGGCCCTATGAGGGGAGAGAGAGAGAGAAAAAAAGATGTAAAGAATGTAAAGAAGAATGAGATTGTGAAAAGCAAAACTTTAAGATGAGTGAAAGCTCTCAAAACCTTAACTTAACATGCTGAGAGTCTCAAGCTCTAAGCCTCAAAAATATTTTTTTTTAACGAAATCTTTAAAAAGCTTGGATATTAATGACAGCTTTAAAACTTTTCTGATTAAATGAAGCGTAAAGCTTTATTTTCTGAATACTTTCTTTTGAGGGTGTATTTGAGTGGAAATTAAAAGGTTTTTATAAAAGCTTTCATATTATTATTTAATTTAAAAAAAAAATATATGTATATTTGAAGTGAAAACTTTTCGAAAAAAGCTTCCTAGGTAAAGTGAAGAAAGCTTATACATATAAAATTTTTAATCAAAGCACTCATAGCATTTTCTAAGTGAAACTTTTATATAACTGATACTCTTGAAGTATTTCTTTTTTGAATGGAAGCTCTGAAAAGCTTTAAGTTTTGCATTTAAGAGCATTTTGTCAGTCAAATCGCATTTAATAAATACAATATACATATTTTTGAAGTGGGAACTTTGATTGACTTGCAGTTTCAACGAAAATAAAAGGTATTTAAGGCTAGGCGAAGTGAGCTTATGAAATTTCTATGAAAGTTCTTATATAAAATATATTTTTGAAGTGAAAGCTTTTCGAGTTCATATTTTAACATAAATAAAAATGTTCATTAGCTAGACGAAAACACTTTTTCTCCTTAATTGAGACTTTCTGAAAGCTTGCAGGCTTTTCTTTTTTAAACGAAAGCTCTAAGAAGCTTTCATTTTTGCAGTTAAGAGCTTTTTTTCCAGTAAAATCGCATTTAGTTGGAAGTAAATACAGTACACAATACAGCTTTTGTTTCAGTTGCAATTTCAACAGAAAAAAAAGGTTTCGAAGCTCTCTAAGAAAGCTCAAGTGATTTTTAATGAAAGCACTTGCATGAAGTTTTTTGTTTTAATTTGTCGAAATTCGAATACTTACAGGTTCGCCAGGTCCAGGTCCAGGGGATGATGGACGTTGTGGGCCTGGTGGACGTGGTCCTGGGCCGGGCTGATTTCCAGGTCGCTGAAATTGAAAGAGATGTATATGGATTAGAAGACATTCTTCATAAAAATTCTTAAGGTTGTTTTCAGATTTTAATGCAATTTTTTCTAAAAATTAATAAATTTAGGGAATTAGTTCAAGCTCACAGATTTAATTAAAAGCTCACACTGTTTCCATATCATTAAGAGCAGGATCTCACCGTGGCGGAGAGCTCGAGGTACAAACAACAATTTCGCTTTTCATGTAGTTAAAAAAATGCTCTTTGTCGAAAGGTTGAAAAAAATGTCGCTAAAAATCGTTTAATTTCCAATCCCTGAAAGCTTTCCAAAATTACCAAATGCCTACAACAACCAACACACCGAGTGGTATTTCATAGTCAAATTAGAAATGCCAATAGTGACCGGTGGCAAAAAGTAGTCGCGCTTAAAGTGGCAACAACAACAAAAAACAACAACAAAAAAACAACAACACTAAAAGCTCGAAACCTCATGGCAGTAAGTAAAGCAAGACAACCCAATTTTCGGCGCAAGTGAGGTGACCCCAAAAGACAGCAAAGCCAACGTGAGCACACACTGAGCACGGAGTTGTGTAAATAGTAGTAGGATTTTAGTAGCAAATAACAACAACAACAACAACAACGCTAACAACAGAAAACAATTTCAGCCGCGGAAGTAGCAGTGGCGGTAATAACCTATGTATGTTCCCAACTAGTAGTTGAATGTCTCGTCCGACCGTCGTCCCACCGTCGTCGCAGTCGTTGGCGACATTCAATTGCCGTTTGCTTGCCAGAATTTGCGGCAATTGACGGGCACTTTTGGGCTATGAGCAATGCAATGCTATGCAAAATGCGACGAAAAATGCCGGTTACTGTGTGCAGTGCTCCACAGCGCACTGAAGAATTGTGGCGAAGTTGAAGTGGGTGAAACAAAAAGCAAAATTTTTTCTTTGGTTAGAAACCGGAGGTGCGGCATTGCACACTCGAAAAGAATGTCGAAGTCACTTGTACATATCTACATTGGAATTATATGTATATATGTATGCATAGCTGTTTGCGAGTGTAGGTTGATAGCTTGTGGCGGTTGCTGATCGTGGCACAAAGCGGTTGAGGAGGGCGGAGTGTAGAGCTGAGTTGAACTGAGCTGAGAATCGCCGTCAGCTAGCTAGCAGGTTGCATGCAACTTTAGGCCACGATCGACAGTCACCACAGACAGTTACGTTGCTAGAGAGCTTTGACGGTTGTTCTTTTTTTGGTGCTTTTGGTGGTTTCAAAATGCATAAAGAAGAAGAAGAAAAGAAAAACCTAAACAACAACAACACTGGCAACTGTTCTTTCGCAGGCGATGTGCATATTAGCCCTGCTCTGAGCTATTGACTGCGCTGACTGACTGTTTGACTGACTGGTTGCTTCGATGTCCGCCAGCCTGCCACTCTGCCAGTCTGCCAGCGTGGTTGTCTGCATGCGGCTGGAAGACTGGCTGCTCTTGGGTATTTATGTACATATGTATGCAGTCTTCTATTTTTTGTTTGTTTATGTCTCTTTGTTGCTCTTGTTGCCGTTGTTGCTGCCGTGTTGCGAGTGCTTTTTGCCGCCGTTGTCCGCTTTAATTTAAAGTTCAAGAGTTTTTTGCGACATGTCGTGATGTGCAATGATGCGGGTCGCAAGCTATTCTATTTTCCGTTTACTCTTCGTTTTACTTCTTTCATAGTTTTTGTTGTTGGCGGTTTGTTGGTAGCTACTGCTTTGGCACTTAACTAACTATTGACGCGCTTGTGCATATCGTTTGCCGTTATCGGTTATCGGTGGTGTATATACATACGCATATACATATGTATATATATATTGTCTTACTTGGCAGGGCACATGCACGAATATAAATGTAAATAACGCCAGTCCGCACACTTGCTTGCAACTTTTTCACAATACTTGACACAGGGTTGCTTTTATTTTCAGACAAAATTTATTTCTTCTCATTTATTTGTATAAATTTCATTTAACACATTTGCTTCAAGGCCTGAATCGAAGTGGGATTGTCCGCATAGACTTTATACTTTACATATTCCCACAGGAAAAAGTCGAACGATGTGATATCACACGATCTTGGTGGCCAATCGACTGGCTCAAAACGTGAAATTATCTGTTCACCGAAGTGTTCTCTCAATAAATCCATTGATTGATGCGGAGATCACGAGCTTCCATATCAGGCATCAAATAGTCGATTATCATGGCGCGATAATGCTCGCCATTGATGGTTACGTTCTCACCGACATCATTTGTGAAGAAATATGGACCGATGATTCCACCGGCCCACAAACCACACCAAACCGTTGTTTTTTCTCGATGAAATGATAGCTCTTGAATCTCTTCAGGTTTCTCTTCGACTCAAATGTGGCAATTTTGCTTGTTTATATACCCATTGAGCCAGAAATGGGACTCATCGCTGAACAAAATTTGGCTCCTAAACGTCGGGTCTACTTGGAACCTTTCAAGAGCGCATAGAGCGAAGCGATGTCGCTTGGGAAGGTCGAACGGCTTCAGTTCTTGCAAAGCAAAGCTGCATTTTGTACCCTTTCAATATAAGATCTGGACGTAAAAAAAAGCGCCAAGTCGTTCCATACGTCAGTCCGAGTTGCTGCGAGCGGCGCTGAATCGACTCTCCACGGTCTTCATGTACACTCTCAGCTATGGCCGTCATGTTTTCTTCACTGCGTGCTGGACGTGGTGGTCTATTCGGTTGAATATTATCCAATAATGAATGCTGGGTCTCAAGATGGGTGATGGTGTTGCGAATAGTACGCTCAGTGCGTCGATTATGTTGACCATAAGTTGAGTGAAGCGCGCGAAACACACTCTTTACAGAACGTGAATTTTCGTAATAAAATTGAATGATTCTTAAACGTTGTTCCATGATGAAATGCCAAACAATACTGAACAAAAATAACATGACAGATTGACACGACCCACGCGTGATCTGTCAACAAAAGGCTATTGAAAAAGGTACCTCTACTTGGATCACCCTTTAATTCGATTTAATTTTATTTTTTTAATTTTATTTTGTTATTTATTTCAATTTAGTGTTTTTACTTTATTAAATTTTGATATTTTTTTAAATCCTATTTTACTTTGTTGTGTTTTATTTTATTTTATTTTTAAATTTTTTTAAATTTAATTATTTTTTTTTAAATTTTATTTTGATTTATTTTATTTTTCCTTTCACACTTCATTTAATTTTAATTTGTTTTTGCATATTATTTTTAATTTTATTGCATTTTATTTACATTACATATTCTTCTGCATCATTCATGATTCTTTTATATTCATTTCAATTCCTTCATCTCTGTTTCTTCCAACGTTTTGTTCCTACTTTTCCGTTCATACTAACATATGCACACACACACCTTGTGGCAATGTCAAAGGTGCCAAAGACATGAGTGCTTTGCCATGAGTAATTTTGAAAGTATGATAATTGTTGCACTTTTTACAGTTATTTGCGTTCATTATTCTACTGACGTCGGTTTTTTTTTAGTTTTTAATGTTATTGTTGTTGCGTTATTGCTCTAGTGACTGTTGATAAGGGTCGAAAGTGGTAGTCTTGCGCTGTTCGTGTAAACACAAGTCGCTTTGGCAAAAAAATAAAATAAAAATTAAAATGAAATAAAAAACAATTTTTAGTTCATAAAGACAGTAGGTGTGGCTGGCGATGATTTACTAATTGTTAGATTGCACATGCTGGTAAAAAAAAACAGCTCATGTATGATGTGGACTACCTGCCAAATTGGGGCAAACATCTTCTCTGTGTAATGAAAACTGCATTTTTGAGTAGTTCATATGCACTCAAAGTAAAATCAGTGCAAAACTAATTTTTTTTCTGTTCACAAGAGACCCTTATTTGATACTCATAAAGCTAATAAAATACTTCCTTCAACTCATAAAAATGTGTTGTTGGTTGCCAGTAGTACGAATATGGCGCTTTTGTTGCACATCAACATAATTTTCAAAAAAAAAAAAAAACCAAAAAAATTAACACAAATAGCTAATTAACAATTAAAAATCTTTTAATACGAATACACAAAATGCAGGCCAAAAGTAATTTGATACACATAAAACTGCAAACAATCAACAATCAACTCAAAAACTAACGGTAACTTTTCGTAACATCAGCCATCCACTAAAATCTGCAACTAATCTCATTTGTTACGAGCGCAAATGAAGTTGTTGAAATGCATACATATACATATAGACAAATTTGTGTATGTATTAAGTTAGTGAATGCTGGGGCGTGGGAAAATGCACTAGTTAGAAACTACTACGTAACTAGTACACCAACTTTTTTTCAGACAAATAAATGAGATTTTTAACATGTAAATACTCAGCGTAGGTAATTGTCAGATTTTTTCCAGTAGAATACTAGCTCTTATACTAGTTAAAAATGGATCAAATAGTTACCAGTTTATTTTTGAACCAAAATTAGATTTTTTTTAAATTTTTTCTTGAATTTTTACTTTCTAATATATTTTCAATTATGTAAATTTATTTAAAAAAATATATATTAAAAACAAATATTTCCAAAAAAATTTTATTTTTTCAAATATTAAAAATTAAAAAAAAAAAAAATTAAAAATTTTTAAATTTATTTCATTATCAGAATTTACTAGGAGCAAACTAGTCTTTTTTTTTTGTAATGAAATAAATTAATAATTTTGCCATTAGCACCATTTTATTATTTTCGAATTAGAGTCATTATATGCTAGTTGGTAACTAGTATCTTTTCGTACCAGTTTCTTTTTTCGCCACAGTGATTGCTTGCCTGCCTCTCTACGTAGTATATCCGAAAATATATCAAGCCGAAATCTCGCCCAAACTGCAACACATAAAATGAAGTCATACAAGAGTGGCGGCGTCGGCTGCTGCTGTTGCCACATTGCATTTTTAACGGTGCTTGCAACATTTTGTTGATGCCACACAAATGAGAAAACAACAATACAACTCAAAATATAATGAAAACAAAAGTTGAGAAAATTTGCCTTTCCTACTACAAATTAAACACTTTTTGAACAACAACAACAACAACAACAACAATGAAAAGTCAATAAAAGTAAACGGGGAAATGAATAGGCAGACCAAGCTGCCGCTTGTGGAAGTCAAGTAAGAAAGCGAACGCCGGCAAGTTAGCGAGTTTGAGCGTTTTCCACAATGACTGCGACTGGGAGCAACCATTTGCTAACCTATTAACAAGTGGCATACATAAATAACGGTACAACGTTGTAAATGCAACACAATTGCTCGGAGCGATGTGAAGTGTCGTCACTGGTGTTGTTGCGCTGCTGTTGTTGTTATTTTTATTTTACTGCCCTCCGAGTGGTGCCTCGCTGAGCACATTCACCTACTAACCGAATGACGGCGTTCGCGACTTGACATGGTATTTGCTTTTATTATTATTAATTTTTATTTTTTATTTTTCTGTTCACCAATTTCGGCAATCACCAAGCAAATAAACGAAGACACACACACACATATACAGCAGCAGCGCATAAAAAGTAGGGAAGAATTGTTTTATAGTCTCTTTGTTTGCCATTGTTGGTGTTGTTGTTGTTGTTGTTAAATTTTGTATGTCAGTTTTGCTTGGTTGCTGCCATCACTTATATTGTCGTTGCTCCGTCACTACACGTGCCTTCACCTCGTGGGTACTACTGGTGAGTACTTTTGTTTCTCTGCTTCGTCGTAGCTGTGCCGAGCCTCTTCTTCGCTGCATGTCGTGCCAATTTGCTTTTACTGTTGCCGATGGGCGCAATAACTTCAGGTGTTCGTCTACCCTTTTGTGCTTCCTTTGGAGATTTCCATTTTTAAAGCAAATTTCTGTTAATGAACTGCACTTTAACGGTATTAATTCGCTTTTTTCAGTTAATTTCTTACTACTTTTGTAGGCGCGGTGTGCTGGTGATTGGGGAAGAGGGTTTTGATGCTGATCAATACTCGGCTTTAGATCTAAGCTTCTGTCTCTAGCTGGTGCTTAGTACATCTCTTAGATTTCTAGCTGCTGCGTTGTACGTAGGGCTAAATGGAGTCTCCATCAGAGGTTATCAAGGCGCTCTTAAGGTGTGGTAAGTAGAAGCGACTACCCTCGGGAAGGAACATGAATAGACAAAGGCCAGAGTGGAGTCTTTGCGTTACGACGATGTTCATTCGACCACTAAGCTTCACTGTTCAAAGACTTCGAGATGGCGCAACCTTTTCTGATCCCCTTTCGGCCAAGTTTTTCTAGATTTACTATAAGATGCAGTGCGATTCAATCTTAATGCGGTCTGCTCAAAGCACTATTATCTGAGTAGCAGTTTGTCTGTATCAAAACGCTCACCAACGACTTCTTTATTGACTAGAATTACCTTGGTTGAATATTGTAAGCTCCTCTGCCTCAAAGTTTGCCTCTATAATTCGGTAGCCAAAGTAAAAGATAGTGTTTCCTGCAAATATCGGCGACAGTACAGCTGAATTTTCGAATTTTTTTTTGTAAGCGAGACCTAGTCGCTGGAGGTATTCCGTAAGCATTTGCTGGGCTGATCTTGGCAAGTGCTTCTATAGTGGAAAGCTTTTGCTTTACATGAAGAGGGTTTAAGGTAAGGTAAGAACATAACCAGCAGCTCGAGATGGCGAAAAAGAAGACATTTGTAGTGTAAACCGTGCCAAGTCACACTTGCTGCGTTAGAATATGGGAAGACGTGAAACTCTGTGCGCTGTTGGTCCTGAATTTGGCAAAAATTTACCAAACTAGGTTCTTCACAACTCGATGGATGAGTGGTACGAAGAGTTTCATTTTATTTCGACGGAAAATGATTCAACTCGGTTCCCTCTCCTCATCTGTTCACTGAACAGCTTTGAATTTTATATCAGCGACGCTCTGCCCGAAGAGAGAGTACACAGCTGGAGTTAAAGCCAAGGTGAGATGGAACCCAGTTCCGGTGGTGCTCATTCAACCAGTCTAAGAAGAAACCCATATCCGATGGTAGCTTTGTGAGACTCTGTCTATAGTTAAACTTCTCTAAAACCAAATCGTCTTATTTAAAAAAAGAGGTGAGGAGAGAGAGATTCCAAACGCATGAGAAATAATTCACTTTGGATTCTGTTTAACTAGTCTAAGATGGTACTCAGTTCGTGGATTTGGTCTAAGATGGAACTCGGAAACTGAATCAGTCAGTGAGTGACCGTACCTCCGTAGATTTTGAGACATCAGTAGTATATAATACACACTCTGGTCTTCACTAGGAAACAATATCGCCCTATGAAAGATGTTTCCTTGTGAATTAAGCTTCAGAGTTTCTCGCCGAAACTCAGATATTGAGAGCTCAAATCCTCGGAAACCAAATATCACGTCCTTAGTTGACTTTTCCACCTAACTACACTCGGTTTATGACATTTTGACAACCTGAACTCACATCTTTCTGTCTTCTCTAGTTCATTCGCCGCATTTGGAATCATACTGTTTGCAAGGCAACCTGATGCTTTTTGAAAAATACGAATTTTCATTTGATACTGGGAGACTAATCATCCCGAGCGGCTAATCACTTTAATTTGATTGCAAAAAAAAATTCCTTCCGCTTCCAGCTATACCGTTATTATTTCCACTAATTAGTAAACTCTCCAAGTCAATCACAAAAATTTGATTTAATCAAAAATTTTCCCATGAATTATGCCAAAATTAAACGAAAGGAACTCGAAAAAGCCAAGAAACACTAACGGTAATTTTACCTGCACTCTCATGTGATTGTGCTTGAACAAGCCTTTAATATGAAGCTGCTTTCAAGCTAGTTATTGTACTTACCAGCGGATTTTTGGGTTCTGGATAATTATAGCCATTTGGCTTGGGTGGCAGATACATATTTGAGCCGGGAGCAAGTTGCGCACAAACACAGGCAATGGCGGCAAGTGCTGAGCTCTGAAAATAATTAAGAAAAAAAAGAGAAACATAAGAAAAGGGAAGGAGAATTGTGGATGGTGATTAGAGAGCGCAAAAAAATAGGAACCAAAAAAATAAATAAAACAAAAAACAAAGAGGAGTAAATTGTAATAATTTAAAAATTATAATAAAAAAAATTAGAATTGAAAAAAATTTTATTTAAAGTTATAATAAAAAATTAAAAGTTAAATAAATGAAGAAAATTATAATAAAAAAATTTAAACATATTTATTTAAAATATTCTCATTCAAAAATTAAACTAAAAACATTATATCTAAAACAAAAAATAAAAGAAAGAAATAAGTGATAAAAAGCAAAGGATGATAAAAATATATAAAATATAATAAAACAACTAAGCTTAAATTATTAAAAGCTAAATTAAGAACTAAACTAAAAAAATTGAAATACATTTTTTATTAAAACTCAAAATATTATTAATTAAAGATTGAAAAAAAAAAAAAAGAAAAATAATAAAAAATATTTAAAAAAAATGTAATACAAAACCTAATTCAGTTAATTAAAAATCACAATAGAAAAATAATTAAAATAAAAATTTGAATTGAAATTTTTTAAATATATTAAAAGGGAAAAGGCAAAAAAATTGCAAAATATCTAATAAAAAATTTAATTCAGTTTGGTTACAATTAAATAAAAATAAAAAAAATTTATTAAACAAAACATTAAAGAAAGCAAATAATAAAAAGGGGAAAACTATTAAAAAATTTATATAAAAACAAAATTAGTACATTATAAAATTAAAAACTCAATGGGAAATTAATTAAAAATGAAAATAAAAATTAAAAAATATTTAAATAAATTTAAATTAAATAAAAATTTAAATATATTTAAATTTAAAAGTTGATGCAAAACAATATCAAAAAATAAAATTCCTATTAGGGAAATATTACAAAAAATTTTAAATATTTATAATAAAAAAATTAGTTTACTTTATTAAAAATTAAATTAAAAATTAAACAAAAATTTAAATAAAACGATTTAAAAAATAATAAAAATATTTAAATGTGTTTTAATTAAATTTAAAATTTATTAAAAAAAACTAATTAAAAAATTATAAAAAATTAATTATAAAATTTGAATTTAAAGTAATAAAAATAAAAATAAACTTTATTTTAAAAATTGAAATAAAATTACTTAAAAGAATATTGGTTAAAAATTAAAGAGAAAAAAATATATGATAAAAAAGTGAAGAATAACAAAATGTATTATAAAGGAGGAAATAATCATAAAAAAATATAACACAAAAAAAAACATTGAGCACAGTTCAATAAACAGTAAAATAAAAATATTGAATAATATATTTTCTTAAAAATTTAAAAAAAAATTGCAACAAAACATATTATAAAAAAATTGAGTTTAGATTAATAAAAGCTTAAAATAAAAATGAATTAAAAAAAATTAAAATTTTTTTTTATTAAAAATTAAAATCAAATACATTAAAATTCAAAAGCTAATATGGAACTATAATAAAAAAATAGATGATCAAAAGGGAAGAATGATAAAAAATATGTAACAAAAGATTGAGTTCAGTTCATTAAAAATTAACATAATCATTAATAAAAAATTTAAATAGAAACATTTAAAAGTATTTTATTAAAAATAAAAAATTACTGAAAATAAAAATTAATTAATTAAAATTTGAAATAAAAATATTTAAATGTATTTTAATTAATTATAAAAAATATATTCAAATTAAAAATTAATTTAAAAAAAATTAAAAACAAATGCAAAAAAAATCTAGCATATTTTAATAAATAGTAAAATGAAAATGTTTAATAATATATTTTATTAAAAACTAAAATAAATTAAAAATTAAGAAATATATATAATAAATTTTTTGAAAGTAATATAATTAAAAATATAAATTAAAACGAACAAAAATTAAAAAAAAATTTAAAAAATATGTTTTTTATAAAAAATTAAATTAAAAAGCATTAAATCTCAAAAGTTAGTACAAGATAATAATAAAAAATAAAATATCTAAAGGGAATAATGATAAAAAATATATAATAAAAAAATTTAGTTGAGTTTATTAGAAATCAAAATAAACATTAATAAAAAATTTAAATAATAATATTTTATTTGAAATAAAAAATTTTATAATTTTATTGAAAATTAAAAATTTACTTAAAATTAAAATTAACTAAAAATAGAAAAAAAAATTCAAAGGTATTTTAAGAAAAATAAAACATTAATTGAAAATAAAAATTAATTAAAACAATATTAAAAAAATTAATTAAAAAATATAAAAAAATTATATAAAATTTGAGACAAATTTATTAAAAAATAAAATAAAAATTAATTATAAACTGAAATAAAATTATTTAAGAGTATTTTGTTAAAAGTTACAAAAAAAGAAGAAGTAAATAATAAAACAGGATAGAATAGTAAAATAATATTATAAAAAATTTAATAAAAATTATAAAATTATAATAAACTGTGACAAAAAATAAATAAATAATATTGAATAATATTTTTTTTATTAAAAATTAAAATAAAAGAAGATTAAATGAAATATATAATAATATAAATGAAAAAGTAGAGAATATTAATGATAAAAAGGGAATAATGATTAAAAAATATTAAATAAATATATAATAAGAAATGAGTTTAATTTATTAAAAATTTAAATTTAAATTAAAAAACACTTAAAATAAAATTATTAAAAGATATACATTTTTATTAAAACTAAAAAAGCTATTAATTTTAAATTTTATACACAATTATATATGAGGATGATAAATTTGGAATTCAATAATAAATAGTAAATACAAAATGCATATAAAATGTGTATTAAAAAATAAATAAATAATAAAAAACACGTAATAAAGTAAATTAAATAAAAGTGAAAGATAAAAGATAAAAAAAAAAAAAATTAAACAAAAATTTATGCAAATTCCCTTTTTGCAATTCTGTGCTCATTGTTCGACTGCCACACCAATAAAGGTTAAATAAATCACAAATTTTTTTACAATCAAATTTAATTTTTGGCAAATAACCGAACAATAAATATGCCACAGAGCCTATACAATGGATTTATTTTTTATTACAAAAAAAAAAAAATGCTTTACACGAGTACATGAAAACTCAAATAAATAAATATATATTTTTTTAAGAATCTCATAAATATTGGCACGAAAAGGTTTCTCGGGAAACGCGGGGGGGGGGGATGGGAGGAGATGAAAAAAAACGTGTGATAACATCGCATTTGACATTCAACGCCTTCCTGTGAACGAACAACGAATAAATAATGCATGTAAAAAACAACAACAACTACAAATACTATAATAAAAATATAAAAAAAACAACTACAAATACTATTTGTAACAAATAAAAAAAAAAGGAAAAATAACAAAAAACAAAGAACTCTTCACGAGACAACTTCCATGTCGCGTTCAGCTGGTGCAGGTGCAGCGCCGCCGCCATAAATGGTATATTTTTGTATGGCAACAATAAGAAACTAAACGTAAATGCCGTAGAAGAGGAAACACAGTACAGTTACGAGCGCCCCCGACTCGCCTGAGAATCTAAGTTAGCTTTTGTGCTCATAAAAGGGCGCAGCCGATATGTTGATGTATGGCAGAGCGATGCAAGCAAAAAATATATATATACGAAAGAGTACTCATGTATATATATTGATATGGAGAAGAGTCAGGTAAATGACAAAACTGCTAGCAATAAAGTTATTAAATTGTATTGTTGTCGTTGTTGTGGTTTGTTGTGTTTGAAACATGCTTAAGTGGAGCAGTGTTTTCGTTAGTTTGGAAAATAAATAATCCGCTGTTGGTGGCATAAATTACTTGAATTTTTTTAAAATTATTTTTGAGCTTCGATATCTCACAAATATGGCTGAAGTTCCGTTTTGGTAATTCGCAGGTGTGGCAACTACAAGAAAATCAACAATCACTTGGTTAGACTCTTTTTTTTTTATAGATATTTTAGTGTTCTCTATTGTTTTTAGACCAAACTCCTTAACTGCTCGTCTGCATGCATTGAAGGCGCTGCTTCATGCGCTTCCAGGTTGTATGTGCTAAGTGAGCCGTTAGTCTTCTTATAATGGCGGCTTGACTTCTCAGCTGTACCCAAACAATGGGGTGTAATAAAAGTGAGTAACCATTGTGGAGCCTTGGCTGACGTCGAAAAGAACTTTAGTGGAGCTACTAGCACATATACGATTTGAAGGTTCATTAGAGTCGTTTTGCAGCATTTGCTCATTAGGGGTAAACTTACTCGAGGTTGTATGCTGGGTTTGATAACAGCCACGTAGAAACCAGCTGCAATTAAAATGAGACAACAGTCTCCGATGAGAGATACCATCGCAAAATGTGATGGTGACACTACTACCATCCAAGAAGAGAGATAGATAGGACAAGAACGGAAGCGTGTAGGTCCTTCCGACATGTACTACTGCGGCCATGTAAAGGATAGAAAATTTGGAGAGAAAACTGACTGCCACGCAACGTTGCAATCGAGCACAACACGGGTGTTGGAATGGACACGAACAGCCGTAGAGGGAAATAAAACACTTTTGCAAATGAAAAAAAATTAGAAAGAGACCGAAATGCTTGAGGGTGAAGAACTGAAAGAGCTGACCGACAACGGGAATGCTCGAAAGTTCTATAAAAAATGCGGCGCATTACAGAAAGTTTCAAGACAGTTACCTACTCCTGTGGAACGCGAAGAGTCCTAATGACGTACAGAGTACACAGAGTTTTTGGAGGGAATACTTCTTCAGCATGTTTAAGTCTAGAGCAAACGAAACATCCGGAAATAGATAATTAGAAGCCTCAATCGATGCCTATGGTATAGAAGTTCACACGACTAAGTTGAAATTCGAATAGATTGCACATTTGAAGAATAAACAAAGCGGCATGAGCCGAAGGCTTACGGGCTGTACTATTCGAATATGACGGCGAAGAAAAGCTCCCTTCTAGAATATGGTAGGCCCAAAGAATGCTCACCAATTTGAAATATTTCGAGGCAAAAGCAACTTCAATATCGCCTATACAGTCTAATCTAGCGTACTGTGTGAAAGTTCAAAAACATCAACAAACTGATTGGTATTTGTCAGTGTGGCTTTCCACCTCTAAATCATTCTTTAATCAGATATCCACCATGCGACAAATTTCAGACAAAACCCAAAAAAGGACCACCTCCACGTCGATTTTAAAGCTGCTTTCGACAACAAGAAATTGGAGCAGTCTTTAAGCCGTTAAGTCTGAGTTTGGTATTCCAGCGGATCATTCAAGGCTGTATAAAGTGACACATAACCTCACAATTGAAAAGAAAAGTCATTTTTAGACGTATCTAGATCACATCGTAAAGGCTGACGACGAGTAATATTATTTTCTATGGGTACCTTTTTATATCTTTACTTTGAATATATATATATATATTTTTTTTATAAAAAATTAAAATTAATTTTTTTTAATAAATATAAATTTTATAAAAAAAATGAAAAAAAAAAATCAATATTTTTCAACCTCATAATTGACATAAAACTCAACTCATCAATTAAAACCACCAGTACAGGAAACATAAAGTTTTGATATTAATCAACACGATTATGCAACAAAGTGATCTTCATAATCACATTCACAAGCATCATCATACGCTTAATCAAAGTAATGACACTATTCATTACAAATATATATATATATATAAATATTTATTTAATACAAATATAATTGTGATTGGCATGTTGGAATGTACCGACAAACAAATCAGCAGACGATTAGCGGCGATCGCCAATCGCCAGCCCGACCACGATCACTTACACGGCATGGCAGATTGGACGATAACTTATGGCTGCTCGTTGAATGGCTGATTGTGGTTTTGATTTATGCTTGAAGTATGTAGCATGTCATGGTTTTGTGGGGTAGAGGTAAAGCAAAAGCAAAGCAAAGCCAGTTTTAGAATAAAATAAAATAAAAAAGAACATAAAAAAAAAATAAAAAAAAATTAAATTGAAAAAAAATATATATAAAAACAATATTAAAATACTTAAAATAAATTGAAAAAAAAAAATAAAACAAAAAAAAATAAAGTAAAAAATAAATAAAAAATAAAATAAAATAAAAAATAAAATAAAATAAAATAAAAAATAAATTAAAATAAAATAAAATAAAAAATAAAATAAATTAAAATAAGATGAAATAAAATAAAATTAAAAAAATAATAATATAAAATAAAATAAAAAAACTATAAAATAAAAATTATATGTAATGAAAAAAAAAAATAAAATAAAATAAAATAAGATAAAATAGAATAGAATATAATAAAATAAATTTAAATAAAAAAAAAAAATAAATAAAAATAAAATAAAAACAAATAAAAAAATAAAAAAAGGATTAAAAAAAATAAAATTAAATAAAAATAAAGAAATTAGATAAAATAAAATAAAAAACTGTAAAATATATTATATTATAAAATGAAAAAAATGAAGAATAAAATATATAAACAATATATAAAGACGAAAAGATCTAAAAAAAATAAAAAAATAAAAAAATATAAATTAAAAAAAAAGTTGATATCAAATAAATAAATAAATGTAAATAAATATTTTTCTTATTAAAATATGCAAAATAAGTGAATATGTCAACTTTTTTCTCTAACCATATACGGAAATGTAAAACTGAAGGACAGCCAGCGACTAGCGGCAAGTAAGAAAATGCTCAGTAATGATCACCAATGATCAACGAGTGGCAATATTGTATTTTCCCTTCCACTTTACTGCACTTAACGCATCAGCAACTATTTCTTTTTGTAATGAATATTTTATGCATATTTTTTTTTTTTAGTTTTACATGCATTTTAAATATTTTCCGCAATATTTGTGATGTGAAAAAAAAAATAATTATGATTAAATGCAACAAAATGATCTGTAAATAATTACAGTTTGAGTTGTATTTATTGCTTTTCTTTATTTATAAATATATTTATTCAATGTATGCATGTGTATGATAAAATCATCATCACACACCGTTGTGTGGGCCAAAGTCAAAGTCAAATGTGAACATATACATACATACTTATAAATGTATGTGTATCCGAGCATGAGTGCGGGCGATGCATGCTTGACGATATCAAGCGTACAAAAAGGCAAAAAAAAAAATTAAATAAAAGTTATATTAACAAATTTTAATTTTTTTAACAAACAATTTTTTTAACAAAAAAAAAAAAAATTTTTTTTGTTAAAAAAAAAAAAAAAAATAAAAAAAATTTTGCGAAAAAATTAACGGAAGCCCATTCATTAACTTTAAATTGTTCGGTTCGCCTACGAGCAGCGGTAGGCGCGCTGTGGAGTGACTACTAGCATTGAGTAGTTAATATTTTGTAGTAAAATTTGATTGATTGTTTGATTGATGATATATACGTATGCAGTATGCATTAATTTTTGTTGTCTTTTCTTTTTTTCTGTTTTTGGGTGCAGATTTATGACTGTAATGCAGCATAAAATAATTTTTCCGGCGTTTTCCATTAAAAATTAAGACAACTAATGAATCATTTTGATTTAGTGTGTAACAATTTTCGGTAAAATATGATGCTTGAATTTGATTGATGCTAAATGGCGGGAATATTAGCATAGTAGGCTTAATGAACTTGGAATAGAGATCAAAAAAATTATTTGGATACATTTTTGGCATCAAAAAATGTATTTTATTGGAAAATATTGATAAAGATTCACGGATAGTAGTCAGCAGTAATTTCAATATATGATAATAGCTTTTGGTACTTTGTGGCAGCGTAAAGTACAATAATTGGCATAGAATGATAATAACTTTTAATAAAATTATTAATTTTTAATTTTATTATTTTTAATAATTTTTATTTTAATCCTTATATTATCAAGAATTTACAAATATTCTAAATTAACCTTAAAAACATCAAATTCAGTAAAAAAAAGTTATTTATTATTACTTTTTTGTATTTAATTGTATTTTTTCTCTCTTTAAATTATCTTCTGATTTAGGCAAAATGAATATACTTTCTAAAATGGGGGTTTCAAGCTAATTTTTTTAAGTTTATATGAAAATTGGTTTCAAGAAAACTTATTATTATTTTTTTTAAATATTATTTATTATTTATTTATTATTGTTTATATAATATTTATAATTTTGGTTACGGTCTTTAAATATATTTTTAATTTCAAAATTTTTTTTAGAGTTTATTAATTTAATTTAATTTTTTGAAAGAAATGTTAATAGTTTTTTTTAACTTTTATTTAATTTAATTTCAAAAAGAAAAGAATTATTATTCAAAAAGAAAAAAAAATAGTAAAATACTGAAAAATAATCTAGCAAGTCAAGTTAATAATAGTAAATTTAATTATGGCCTTGGAGTTAATCATGCAAAGGAAAAATTAAATCCTCTTCCGGCCCAACTCATAAAAATTATGAATAGTCTGACCTTTTTACATTTTGCTTAATCAAGTTTTGAAATAAAAATATATATTTTTTTAATTTTTTATTCCCTTATTTCCAATTAAAATTTCAAAATTAGCTGAATTTATCTAAAAAATTATTTCTAAAATTTTAAATTTTTAAGAAAAATTTTATTATATATTAAATTCACAAAAAACCTAACTTTTTTCTATTTTTTTTAAATTAATCTTTCTAATATCTGTTAAAACAATTAAATTTTTTTAATTTCAACTTTTTTTTAATTATTTAGAGATTAGTTATTGATTTTTAATGTTTTTAGTTGAAATTTTACTAATTTAATTTTTTTTGAGTATTTTTCAAATTTTTCAAAACTACAATATTTAAATTTTTTTTTAAATATTTTGAATTTTTTAAATATGTTTTATTAATTGTAAATTTTTTTAGAGTTTACATATTTAGATATATTTGATATTTGTCCCCTTTTTATATTTTTATGTTTTATTTTCCATATATTTTTCTACAAAAAATACCGGTAAATAACAAAATAACTAAAATTAAATATTAAAATATTATTTATATATACAGAAGTCCAAAGTAAAAATAAAGCCACCTATAACGCAAGTAAACTCCATATCAATTAAAAAATAAATAATTTCCAACATTAAAAATCAATAAAGAAATAAATACTTTCAATAAATTATGCAGAAATAATATAAAAATATCTATGCGACGATAATTAAATAAATATTATTAGACATTACGAACGCCATGACGTAGATTTACAGCTGCACAGATTTGCATTTGTACCAGTCAAACATATGCGCTAAAATCGCATAAAAAAACGAAAAACACTTCGCCAATCGTTCAATCAGTCGCGCCTTCGCTCAATCGTCTACGCTCGCCTCATTGGCTGTATGACGTTGCGTATGATTAACTGTTAATTAGCATATCGCTATGTGTGTGATTACAGAGAGAGTTGAGCGCTGCTATGCGAACACAATGACACATATCCATAAATCGTATGTAATTGCAATATACCGTAATTTGCATAATTAATTATTTAACGTTTAAAAATATTTTTTTTTTGCAAAAACAACCACACGCATATAACTGTCTACAAATCAATAATACCCACAAGCATGCAAATCACAACAATCGACATAAAGCTAATTAAAATAGAAATATGAGCAGAAAGATCGCATAGCTGAACAAAGATGAAAGGTAAAGAAGAGAAAAAAATGCAGATTAAGATATAAAAAATTTATTTTAGAGTTTATATCTAGTCGTGTGTTTTTGTGTTTTTTATGTCATTTTTAAGCGCTTTTGGATTGTGTTTGTTTGTATGGAATGTGATAGTAACAACAATGTCTGTTATCTTCATTGATTGCATTTTAATCGCAACAAATCATGTGGCACTCTACGTACGAGCTGTTAATTATGCAATTAAACTCATTAAGTAAATAAGTGGAGAGAGAGAAATTACGTACTAACAAATAGTAATAATTATTAAATAAATAATACAAGGAAGCCGGTATGAAAATGTGTATGTATATTGTATATAAAGAGAATTAAAAGAAAAGTTTATAATTGCTTTCAGATTTAAAAGAATTTTTAACTTTATTATTTATTGCATTCTTGAATTATATCTCCATAAAAAATATTTTATTTCTCTTACTTTAATTTAATTTAATATAATTTTAATTCAATTCTATTTAAATTTACTCATTTTATTTTAATAATTTAAATCTCTTTAATTTTAATATATTTTTATTGATCTTGTTTTATTTTTCGGAAGAGAAAAAGAGCATTGGTATTCCGAAATGCCATACGTTAATTTGAAAATTGGCAACCTTGCCTCAAAAATAAAATAAAATAATGAACGAAAAAAAATAATGGAAAATAGTCAGAGAAGCGATGAATTATACAAAAAAAAAAAAAAATAATAATAATAATTTAGGCAGGCACTTTATCTTTAAGACATCTATTTTTCATGCATTTGGTGGAAAATTGGTAACGTTGTTAAGAAAAAATTGGTGTATTTAAAAAAAAAATCAAAAATATTGAACAGAAAAGCAACTTATTTACTTGTATTTTTATGTTTTATGAATATCGAAGATATATCGAAAGGAACCCTTTTATCACTAAAACTAAAATTTCACTAAAGTGAGGAAAATTGGCAACGTTGCAGTAAAAATTAAGTCAATCAAAAACTCAAGTGAGTTCAATTAACACTCAAGTAAAAATCTCTCGGAATAAAAAGAAAATTGGCAACGGCGCCAAAGGAAAAAAGAAGAAAAAATTATATATTTTTATAATAAGGGATTTTGATAACGAAAAAAGAAGTTGCCATTGCACAAATAGATTTACTCAAGTTAAGAATGCCATGTCAATGGATAAAGGAAAATTTTCAACAAAATAAAGTGAAATTTGGCAACGTTGCAACGAAAAATGATTTGGCAAAATGTATACTTTTACTCTTTTGTGGCTGCAGAATTTTTATTTAACGGGTGATCCATTTCGCGATTCCCTACTTTTTTAATGAAAAAAAAAAACACAGAAAATTCAAATTTAATAGGAAATGTTTATTATCATTAGAAAGAACATTAATTGGCATTTTTGTTTTTTTACAGATTATCTCTTTCAAATGCTGGCAGTGGTCACGTATCAGATGGTCCATCTGTTGAGTCCAATTTTCGATGACTCGTTCGAGCGTTTCGACTGGTAACTGGCGAATGACATGCGTGATAACGCTCTAAGGCCTGAATTGAAGCAGAATTGTTCCCATAGACTTTAGATTTACATATCTTCACAGGAAAAAAGTCGAACGGTGTGATATCATACGACAATCGACCGGCCCAGCTTGACGCGACTCGCGCGTGATCTGTCAAAAAAAGGCTATTGAAAAAAGTACCTCTACTTTGAATCATTATTTATTTATTTAATATTTTAATTGTTTCTATTTTATTTTAATTTTTATTATTATTTTTTAGTTTACTTTCTTTGTTTCTCAATTTAATTTAACTATAATTTTTCAGTTTTCTTTTATTATTTCATTTATTTCATACATTGTAATGTATTTAACATTCGTATTTAATTTTTTTCTAATGCTTAGTTTATTTTATTTTATTTCTTTTTATTTTATTTTAATTTTATTTTATTTTTATTTTTTACTTTTATGTTGTTTTATTCTATTTTATATTATTTTATTTTTATTTTCATTTTATTTTGTTTTGTTTTATTTTATTTTATTTTATTTTATTTTATTTTATTTTATTTTATTGTATTTTTTTTTTAATATATTTTTTTTTAAATTTATTATGTTTTGTTTTATTTATTTTTATTTTATTTTACTTTAAATAATAAACTAATAAAATTGAAAGATTTTCCCATTATTCATATCGAAATGTAAAAAAACCGTACCTCCATTTACCATTTGCACTATTAATATTATTATTATGTATTCCGCATAATATTAAAATGCAATAAATTTAAAATTTTTTTCTTTCTGAAATTCCATTTGACAATATATAATTTCAAACCGTGAACACTTAGCTTCTTTACACAGCGGCGTAGAAGGCGATAATCACACAGCGAGCAGTCTTTATCTACCACACACACCGTTAGCAGTGGTTGACAAGCCGCTATGATGATGTAGAAGCGTGTGGGGAAGGCAAAGAAGTTGAAGAATGGATGGCACAGAGTGAGCAGGCCCACAGCTGCTTAAACGAAACGTCAAATATGCGGTAATATGTGTGTGTGTGTACAACAGTTGTTGTGCTGGTATCACAGATAAAGCAATTAACTTAATTAAAGTGACTAACTGAATGGCAAGTACACATACATATATATATGCATGTGTTATGCAGTTTGCCGTTTAACTGCTTCATTAACTGTCTAATATAAAGAAACGCGTTTCCCCATTTTTCATATATTTATTTATTTCTTACAACCCAATCGCAGTCAATGTAGCCAATATTCACACACCGAGAGCTGTGGGTAGAATCTGAATCTCATAAATCTTATAAAAATGTCAAATAAATTGCTGGCAACAACTTCAGCGGACACTTGGAAAGGCGCTGAGGTGAGTGAGTGGCAGCATTTGTTGCGCCTCATTTGCAACACTTGCTGCTAAACATTGTTTTTCTTTTTTTTTTCTTTTTTCTTTTTCCCTGTCTAACCATATTAGCAAGTATTTACATATTTCTAGAGTAAAGTAGCTGTGTGTATGGATGTGTGTGTGTGTTTGTAAGCGCATTCCTGACATGCTCATCATTACTCTTGCTATTTTTCTGTTTGTTGTTGTTATTGTTTCGCGCTGTGCTTTAACAGATTTTTAGGTGCGTTTTGTAGCAGGCGATCACAGCATGCGCTGTTGTTGCTGCGACTGCTGCCACATGTGGTTCACTCAGCTCCGGAGGTCAAGTTAAATATGTTTTGTTGCGGGGAAATACAAAAATACATACGAGTATATATGTACGTATATCGTAAGTGCCTTGATTTCAATTAAGCGAAGTAAATAAACGCTTGGCAACAATGTTTCACCCGTTTCGTTTGCGTGTGTGTGTGTGTGTGTGAAAAGAAGGCAGCAAATGTCAGTTTTAGTTTAAATTTTCGGCTGATTGTTGCAATTTTACTGTTATTGAGTATGACATTATAATTTAATTGACATTTGATTTTTATTTTGATTTGCACTCTTCGCTTCGCTTGTGGTATTTTGGTGTGAGAATTTTATAGCCCAATTTAATGTCTTTATTTTTCTTTTGAATTTTTCTTCTATTTTTACGTATGATCTTTATGAAGTGCTAATGAAGTGGTATGCACGTTCACGAGTGTAATCAATTATTTTTGAAGTTTGAAGTAAAAAGTGTGCAGTACTTTAGTAGGTAGGCCCATAAAAGGCGCTCTTCTGTCGTTTTCAAGGTAGACAAGGCAAATTAAGTTGTTATGCTGGGTAGGAAAAAAATTTGTGTGCACCAAAAAGAAAAAAAAAATGAAAGAAACGAAACTATTCACGGAAAAAAATGCCAAACACGTTAAAAAAAAGTTTCCCTTGAGTTGAAAAGAAAATTGGCAACATTGCAATGAAGTGTACAATTTTTTTGAATAAAAAAATAGAAAACAAAGCTATAAATCAACAGAATTCCCATGCTGAAATACATTGGAAACCACTTGAACATTAAGAAAAGTATTTCTCCTTGTGCTTAGCTGAAAATTGGCAACATTGTAATGGAATATATAATTTTTTTAAAGTAGAAAAAACTAAAATGAAAACCATTTAATCTTTAAAAAACATTGTCTCCAAGCATTATGCTGAAAATTGGCAACATTGCAGTTATATATATTTTTTAAATTAAATAGTAGAAAGCAAAGTTATATATCAACAGAATTTTCATGCTAAAATACATTGGAAATTACTTAATCTTTAAGAAAACTATTTCTATCTGTACTAAGCTGAAAACTTGCAACATTGCAATGGAATGTGGAATATTTTTTTTTAAATTAGAAAACAAAGTTTAATCAAGGTGATTTCCTTACCAAAAAATAAATTAAAAACCATTTAATCTTTAAGAAACATTTTCTGCAAGCATTATACAGAAAATTGGCTACACTGCAATGAAATGTATACTTTTTTTTTAATAAAAAAGTAGAAAGCAAAGCTATAAATCAACAGAATTCCCATGCTAAGATATATAGGAAATAACTTTTTCATTAAAAAAGCTATTTCCATATGCATTTAGTTGAAAATTGGCAACATTGCAATGAAATTAATATTTTTTATATAAAAAAGTAGAAAGCAAATCTATGAATCAATACGATATCCATACCAAAAAATACAATGAAAGCCATATAATTTCTAAGAAATATTTTTTTCCAAGCGTTTAGCTGAAAATTGGCAACAATGCAATGAAATTTATACTTTATATAGTAAAAACTGTAATCAGAATTGTAAAACACAAATGCAGTTCACACACTAAAAACGGAGATCACTTTAAATTTAAGAAATTGTACGTATACGTTAAACAGAAATTTGGCAACATTGCAAAGAAGAGCTTTTATATACTTTTAGAAAAAATTTTTATTTAAAAAACAAATAAACCAAAAGAGAGAAGAAAGAAATCTGACAGTAAACCTTTTTGGGCCAAAACCAAAATTTCTCGGAATAAGAAAAATGGCAACGTTGCAAAAAACAAATTAAATAATGGAATTTCACATATCAAAAATCTAAAACAAAAATTTCGCTTTAGTCGTTATAATAAGAAAACTGGTAAAGAAACAAAGTATGATATTTGAAGATAGAGAAAAAAGAGTAAATTAAAAATACCTTTTTATCAAAAAAAATATTTTCTTCAAAAATTAAGAATAAATCTAAAATAATAAAGAAAATAAAAACGTACAAAAATTCCATGTTTACGGATGTAAGTCATACATATAATATACATACATATATGTATGAAAAACAAATGCACAGCGTAGAAAACTGTGTGGGCTGCGCTGTGATTGGCAAATCGAAGACTTCATGGACATAAAAAATGACTAAAAATCGATTTTTATTAGATAATTAGGCGAGATGACGCCAGCCTTTTAGTAATTTTTATGTGAATATTATTGTTTTTATTTTTAATTGTTAGATTTGCTTAAACTGAGAAATAGTAAAATATTCGTGTGGTGGTGAGTAAAAAAAAAAATAAAAAAATAGAAACCTACTAAAAATTGAAAAAAATTTAAATGTTGTTAACGCTAAAAAACTTAAAGATAAAATTTAAAATCTTTGAAAACTGAAAAAGTTATAGATTATTTATTATTATTGGCAATTTTGGGAAGTATAAAAAGCAGTAAGTATATATTTTTTAGGATTTTAGAATGTGTTTAATTAATTAATTTACTTTTATTATTATTTTATTTTACTTTATTTAATTTAAAATTTTATTATTTTTTTTACCGTTTTTGTTTTATTCTATTTTATTTAATTTTTTTTATTTAACTTTACCTTAAGATTGTTTTTCTTCCATTTTGTTTATTTTTCTTTGATTATAACTATTTTATGATACTTTAATTTATTTTTTTATATTACTATTTTTAATTTAATTAAATAAATTTATTTTATTTTCAGTTTTACTTTCTTTTTTCATTATACTAAATATTTTTTAACTTTGATTTAAGTTATTTTTTTATATTTTATTTTATTTTGCCAGATTAAAACTATTTTAATTAATTTTAATTAATTTTAATTCAATTTATTTTATTTTATTTAGTTTTTATTTAATTTAATAATTTTTTTATATTTAATTTAATAATTTTTTGGAATTTTTTAATTTTAATTTTTTAATTTTATTCTATTAAGTTTTATTTCATTTTATTTTACTTTTTTATTTTAATTTATTTTATTTTCTGTTATTTTAATTTAATTTAATTATATTTTATTATGTTTTTTAATTTAATTTATTTTTTTATATACGTCATGCCATTCGATTGCCTCTAAATCATTTCACTGTTAAAATGTATTTAAATTCAAATTTATGACTAACTCATTTTGCATAAAATAATATTTTTTTCCAAATTATTAATTAGCAAAAAAAAAAAAAAAAAATTAAATAAACGAAAAAACTAAAACCATAAATATTTTTCTTTAACAAAATTCCCCTCCTTTATGCCAACAAATAGCTACTGTTAGCTGCACAGCAGCCTAATACAATCAATACAAAGCGATCTTTTGTTTTCATCAATGAATAATTGCATAAATGATTGATGTGTTGAGCGCATGGCCATTTGAAAGCACTTGCAAAAAGAGAAAAAAAGTAAAAATAAAAACAACAACAACAGTCAACAACAGCATAAAAACGCATGCAAAACCCATGCTTTGGCGTACATATGCTTCTATTCATACGCGCAAATATATATATATATATTGTACATATGTATGTGAGTGCGCATGGGTGTGCGTTTGCCACTCGCAACGGTAGTGCGCATTTTAGTGCCAGCCCACAGTAATTTAGATAATTTTTTTTTTTGGTTTTGGTTTTCAGTTGCCAGCTGCTGTTGCCATTGCTACCTTTGTTGTCTCAGCGTCAGCGCCTTCTTGGCCTTTGCGCTGTTGCGGTTGATGATGTGCAGTGAAGAAGAGGTAATTTTGAAAAAAAAAAAAAAAATTTTTTTTGCCGCACACAGGTAGCTTGCATGCGGTACATATGTATGTATGTCTTTAAGTTTATTTTATGACCGCCCATTTCATATTCAAATTATTACTATGATTTTAGTGGCAATTTTTTCGTAAAACAAAGATGCTTTGTTGTATTGTATTTTGTTGTTCGAGTGTGGTGGCCATCAAATTTTTTTGGACGCCTTCTTCCTGCCCATTTATCGTTATATTGATGGTGGCGATGGTGGCGGCTGGTGCGTTTGAAATGTATGGGCGTTTCAGTGGCAAAATGCGAAATATTTGCAACAATGAGTTTTGGCAAAAGCAAAAAAAAAAAAAAATGACTATCCCAGACCAAATGAAGTATGGAAAGTATAAAATCATAATAAAGCGATTGTGTCTAAGAGTTACGATAGCAAAATATGTGAATTTTACTTTATTATTTCATTATTTATTTTATTTAGTTTATTTTAGTTTAAATGAATTTTGTATTTTTTTGAAATATTTTTTTAAAATTAATTTAATTTAATTTAATTTAATTTAATTTTTATACTATTTTAATTTTATTTTTATTTCGATTTTATTTTATTTGTGTTTTGTATTTATTGTATTTTTATTTATTTTTAATTTTTAATTTTATTTTTGTGTTTGACCATTCTATTTGAATTATAATTTTTTGTTTATTTTTTTAAATTAATTTATTTTTAATTCATTTTTATTTTATTAGAAATTCCTTATTTTAATTTTATTTTAATTTTATTTTTACTTAACTTTTATTCAATTTAAATTTTTTTGTTTTACTTAATTTATTTTTCATGTTTTTGTTTCATTTTATTCTATTAAATTTTTATTTACTTTAATATATTTAATTCGTTTCAGGTTATATTATTATATATATTTTTTATTTTAATATAGTTTTAAATATTTTTCATATTTTATGTTTATTTATATTTATATTTTGTTTATTTTTTATTTTATTTTTATTTTTAAATTTTTTTGGTTTTATTTTATTTTACTGTTTATTTTTATTTTGTTTTATTTTTATTTTTATTTAATTTTTTATATATTATTTTTTTATTTCTTTATTGTTATTTGAATTTTTTTTTCGTTTTTATTTAATTTTTATTTTATTTTTTGTTTTACTTAATTAATTTTATTATTTTTGTGTTTTATTTAATTCTATTTTATTTGATTATTAATTTTAATTTTTTTTAATTCATTACAAATTATATTATAAAATTTTAATTTTTTATTTTTACTTTTTTATTTTATTTTCATATTTTAATTTTTTATTTAATTTTTTTTTTTAATATTTTTATTTATTTAATTTTTAGTTTTATTTTTAATTTTTATATAATTTTTATTTCATTTTTACTTAATTTTTATTTTAATATAATTTTATTCAAATAATTATTTCAGTTTTATTTTATTTCATTTCATAATTTTTAATATTATTTTATTTACTGCAAATAAACAAATATTTTTATACGTTTCACGCGGCTAACAGCCAGTTTAAGGTCCCACAAACACAATCAAACTCACTGAATTTGTGGCGGCGAAGCGAAAGACTTAAGCAACGAACTTGCTCTACTTTTTAGTCGAAAATTTTTTTATATTCAAATATGACAGCAAATATGGCGCAGCGGAAACAAGGCATATAATGGTTTGCAAAATTTTCAAAATATTTCTACAACAACAATGGTTTGTTATTATGCAAATACTACACATTTTCAGACTATCAAAAATATTTTTCCACAAAAAAAAACTTCTCTTTGGGTAACAAAGAAAAAAAATCAATTTTCAGCATGTGTATAGCTTCCAGGTGCTACTGAAAGCAAAAAAGAAAAATTGGAAAAAAAATTACAACTGCAACACTGTCAGCACATTGTTTACAACACTTTTTGCAACTTCTTTGCCGTGAAGTGTCCGGTCCGCAACATGGCCAATTTGTAATACAACAAGTCATATAAAATTCCATAAATTCTAATAGAGCGTCGTGTTTAGCCAGCAGAAATAAGCAGACAGCTAAGGAAAAAAGAACAAAAACAATAAAAAAAAACATGCTTATTAACAACAAAATCTATATACAAACAACTGTTCCGCAGCCGCTGTTGGCTACAAAAAGGCGCAATAATTAACATTTTAGCATACGACAAACAACAAAAACAACAGAAAGCAGTCTCTATATGCATGCAATAACAACAACTTCGCATCCAACAACAATAAAAACTCATTTTATTACCGCTTAACATGTCTTTGTTTGGGCACTTACATGCGCTAAGCGCGTTTACTCCTCTTAAGTGTGTTGTTGTTTGTTGTTGTTGGCTTTTAGACATGTTGTTGTTAACTTGAAATTGCCGCCTCGTTGCTGCTTGTGTTGTTTTAAGTTTAAGTGGGCGCGTTTAACTGACTTTGCTCAATTGATTTTGGCTTAAGCATTTGGTGTGTTGACTGACTGACTGACTGACTGCCAGCATGTTGCATGCCACTTGAAGTTTGTGTTTATTTATTTGTGTGTATGAGTATGTGTATGTGTGCACACATGTGCGCACTTGAAATCATTTGTGTTTTGCGTGGCGTGTTTGGCATTTCAGAGAAGACAAGTGCTGGAGATATTAGTGCGCGGAAAACAATTATAAATAGAAATTAAACGATTTATTTAGCATTATTTTGGGGTAATTGAAAATTTACAACAAAAAAAAAGAAGTAAAATATCAAAACACTTTGATAGGATTGAAAAAATTTGCTTATGACTATTATCAGCGAAGCAATGAGTTAAGACATAAATACAAATTGAAGTGCAAAATAAAAATGGGAGCAGAAAAGCACTAAGCAGAAATAGAATGGTCTCCAAGAAGATGTGATATAACACCTACGACTACTTCTTGTGGGTTTATTTGAAATCTTTGGTCTTTAGCAATCAAAACCAGACTCTCCTCAAGCTTTAAAAGTCAATATTGAGTGTGCTATGCATGACTTACGACTTGATTTAGTGGGAAAACTGCTCAAAAATTGGGTTCATCGAATTCGCTGCTGCAATAGAAAACGTGGAGGCCATTTGAATGATGTTATATTCAGAACTTAAGTGTATCGATTGTACTTCACATTAAATAAAAAAACATTTGAATTTTATTAACAATTAGAGTGTGTGTGTTTTTTTTTAAAGAAATCTTGTCACTCTTATTTGGTAACCCTATATTTTAATTTATTTCATAGTGTTTTAATTATTTTTTTATTTATTTTTTTATGTAATTTAATTCAATTTTATTTATTTAATTTAATTTTTTATATTTTATTTTCTATTTGATGTTTAACTTCATTTAATTTAATTTAATTTTATTTTATTGTTTTTTTATATTTTATTTTTTATTTTTTTATAATATTTTATTTAATTTTTTTAATTCATTTTCCTTGTTTTATTTTTTAATTTTTTTTTTTTCATTTTATGTTACTTTAATGTATTAATTTTTATTTTTAGTTATTTAAAATTATTATTTTCTAATATTATCCAGTTTGTTAAGTAAATTTTTTAAAATTAAATCAAATTAAATGAAATTATATAATTAAGTTAAATGAATTAATTTTTTTGTTATTTTGTTCTTTATTTTAAATTATTATATATTTCTTTTTCTATTTAGACTTTTGTTTATATTAATTTTTATTTTTTTATATTATTTTCCTATTTATTTAATTTAATTTAATCCTATTTCATGTTACCAAAAATTTTATTTTCTATTTAATTCAAGTTATATGTGAGTTATTTATAATTACATTGATTTAAACTAATTTTTATAATATATTTTATCTTAATTTAAAATATAATAAATTATTAATTAACTTTTTACTTTTAATTTTGTGTTATTTTATTTTATTATATTTTGTTTCTGATATATTTCTCACTTAACCTATTTTATTGAATTAAAAAAGAATATTTCTCCATTTTTTCTTTTTAAATTTTCAATTAATTTAAAATTTTAATTTTTGTTAATTTTTTCCTCTACAAAAACCATTGAACCTTCACAAAATCGTGCTCAACGCTTTGTTAATAGCTAAAAAATAAAAAACAAAAATAAATGAAAAAAAAAAATTAAATACTAAATTTTCGACAAGAAAAACATACAAAACGGCTAATAGCTTTCAACAAGCTCGTTAGCAAATCTCAACTGCAAATCGATACCTTATCAATTTAACACACAAATCAATCGCAGAATAAACTGCAATTAGTTAAAAGCAAGGAAATCAAAGATAGAAAATGAAAAGCTAAAAAAATAAATATTTAAAAAACTTATAATAAAAAAAAATAAATAAAATAAATTAAATAAGTTAAAAAAAAAATGTAAAAAAAATGTGAAACAAAAATAAAAGCACAAACAATTTAAGAAAAAAATTAACAGAAAATAAAGCAAAACATTTGTGGAGAAGGTAAATGAGTTAATAGAAAAAAATAAAAATAAAAATAAACAAATAAATAAATGCGCGACGAAGACGATAAAAAAAACTAAACAAAAAGTGCTGGATATGGTACATGAAGTGCAACAAACAAAAGGAAAACAATTGAGTAAATGAATAAAAAAAAGGGAGAAAAAACATAAAATCAAATTGTAAGCAGTTGCCGCCACAAAAACCATACAGCTATTGTAGCCTTTAAATTTTAAATAACAAAAACAAAAATAAAATAACTATAAAGGTACCAAGATTTGACTATCTTAATAATTTAACTCTGCCTTGAAAGTGCGCTGTTGCTATGGCCTCTTAAAAAGCTCGCCCCCAAAGACTCTTTCTGTAACTGTTGTTTGTAAAGAAAATTATTTGCACGAGCTAAAGCGTATAAGTTATAGAGAAAATGAAGACAAAGCTCTTAAATGGTAAATTGGCATACAAATTATGGCCAATAAAAATAAGGAGAAGGTAGAAATAAGAAAAAAATAATACAAAAATCATCGTATTGGAACAAAGTGCATGGCGGTGAAAATTGCAAAAAATTAATAAGCATACATATATACATTTAAAATATTTAAATAGATATTTTAGGCTAAACAGAATTTATTAAAAAATTAAATAAATAATTAAAAAAAATTTTATAATTTTTTTTATTAAAACACAAATTTTTCATTAGCCAAATTAACTAAAAATAAATATTAAAAAATAAAAATAATAAATTTTCTTGCAATAAACGCTCTCACTGTGTACGAAAATACCAAAAACACGCTGTCGTTTTGTCAAAAATTAAGGAAAAAAATATTTTGAACAATAAAAATTTCAAATATTTTTTTACTTGTTTTTCTTGCACAAAACTTCGCTATTTCGTAAAAAAAAATTTAAAAATGCATTTTGCATTAAGTTAATTCGCTATTAACCTATTGCGCAAGCCAGTCACATGCAGCGGGTTTGTATATTTAATTCCATAATATGGTTATATACATATACATATGTATAAGTGCAACTAACTGTAAATAGTTAAATTAATTTGATTTTACTAGAAAGATATACAAATACAACAGAGTTGCTCATCTATGCTCTGCTCCATGCATATAAATATGAGTAAATGCTTGCTGGCATTCAAGCATCAAAGGGAAGTCTTTTAAGCGGCACTTCTTGCCTTGGTGATTGCATTTCATAATTTTGAGTATTTATTATGTTGCATATTTATTTAATAGAGTTTAACGGCAATTGAATATGAAATTGTGCAGCGCAAGTGAATTATGGCTCACTCATGAGTGAACTCAAGTGAGCTATGAGCTACTGAGTTTTATAAAAAAAAATAATTTTTTTAGCTCAATTAGTCACAATTTTTAATAGGAAAAAAATTATATTCGATATTTTATTATTTATTTAATTTTTTTTCAAAACAGTTCGTATTGGCATGATACTTAAGTACTTTGGAAATACACTTGGAATTTATTTACTCTAGTCTGAGTTAGAAATTTTCACTATTAATTTAATTTCAATTTATTAAAAATTTAAATAAATAAATAAATGCAATATAATTCTATATTAACTCTGATTAATATAATTTTGTTTGAGAGGAAAAGAAAAATAGAGTAACACCTATAATCCTTAGCTGCTTTATTCTGTCAGTTTTAACTCGAAAGTTCATTTCTGAACAGTAATTTGCTTAGGAGATATTATAAAAATCATTCCAATTTCTATTATTTTTACTCTCAACATTCTTTACAGGAGCAAAAAGCAAAACACAAAATTCCATGCTTTTAACTGCTTATTTTTTCGAAGTTTTGACCTAAAATCTCATTTTTGAATTATAATTTGTATGGAAGCTATACGCTGTAATCGAGTGTTTTGTATGATTTTCACCAAAAATATTTCTCTTCTAATATGCATGCAAAATGCCTAGTTTCATGCTCTTAACTGCTTAACCGCCAAAGTTTTGAGCAAAAATATCATTTTCGAACTAGCATTTGTATGACAGCTACAGCTTGCAGTTGCCCGTTTTCAATAATTTTCACTATTAATATTCTACCCTTAGTAGAAAGAACAGTACCTAAAATTTCATATGCTTAATTGTCGGAATTTAAGCGTATTGCGTCAAAATAGCATTTTTCAACTGTTATTTGTATGGGCGACACATTTAAAAATCTTTCAATGCCATTATTTTTACATAAAATATTTTATACATATGATAAAAAAAAAAAATTAACGAATTGCGTGTTTTTAGCTCATAATTGGTGGAGTTTTGAGCAAAAAACCCATTTTTGAGTCTTATTTTGTATGGTAGCTATAACTTGTTGTAGTGCAATTTTTACAATTTTCGCTGAAAATAATTTTACATTAATATGCAAACCAAATACCAAATTTCATGCTTTTAACTGCTTAATTGTCAAAGTTTTGACTCAAAACAATATTTTTAACAAGCTTTTGTATGACAAAAAAATGTTATAGTATTGTGATTTCACTGATACTCGCCGTTAATATTTTAATTACAATACTATATGTCCATAATACAAAATTTCATAATTTTAGCCATTTAATTATGATTAAGTTGACTCAAAATACTTGATTATAGAATTTTATAATTTTTTTAATATTATTTATCGATTTTAAAAAGAATTTTAAAACTTTTTAATAACTTTACAACTAATTTTTTTAAAAATATTTTATCAATTTTATTTGAATTTTTTCTCATTTAGACTACCATGACAGGTTATAGTGTAGCCCAGCAGGTGTCGCTGCTATCTAATATTATGTGAATGCCTGTGGGTGTTACAATATTTTTTGCATTGAGCTTATTCCTTACTCGAATGCTTGATTCTTTTATATTTTATTTAAATTTTTTTTATTTTCATTTTACAAATAAAATTTAATGATCTTAAGACAACAAAAAAAGAGAATTCTTCAATAGTCTCATATTTGAGTAGCGAATATTTTTTTTAGATAAAATTACTTAAAAAAACGTGTAAAAAATAATAAGAATTAATAAAAAAATGTATTTCATTGTCAAATTTTCACACCTGTTTTTTTATCTTTCTCCCAATGAGATTAGGAAAAATCACAACTAACGCGGATTCCAGCGGATTTTTCCCATAATCAATATGCCTCACTGATTGAAATGCATATAGGCATACATTTTCCAAGCGATCAATTATTCATGACTATCATTCACTCATAGCCTTTCATCAAAATCACAGTTTGTCTATGCAAAAATTTCCTTTCCCTCACTGTCAAAAATCAAAACGAAGCGATTTTCCTGTCGAAATGATGTAAATACTATGTGTGTATGCTTGTTTCATGCGCGAAAAGGCTGAAAGGATGAATGCTTGCATGCAGTTGCTTGTCACCTTAATATCGTTTTCCATAATACATATATTTTATAGTCTATAGAAATTTATGTAAAATGCTGCATAAATCAGGCGAATTTTCAGATTTGAGGTATTTGAATGAAGATGAAGTCTTTCATATTCTGGAAATGCTTTACAGAAATTTCATATTATTAAATTCATAAAATCAATTAAAATAAAATAAAATAGAATAAAATAAAAAATAAAACAAAAAAATAAAAAATATAATAAAAAATAAAATAAAAAATATAATAAAAAAATAAAAAAATGTAATAAAAAAAAATAAAAAAATAAAAAATAAAATAAAAATAAAAAAGAATAAAATAAAATAAATTAAATTAAAATAAAATAATAGAAAATAAAATAAAAGAAAATAAAATGAAATAATATAAACTAAAATAAAATAAAATATAATAAAAAAAATTAACAAAAAAAAAATTATAAAAAAAATATAAAAAAAATAGAATAAAATAAAATAAATTAAATAAAAAAAAATAACAAAAATATAAAAAAATAAAAAATAAAATTTAAAAAAAAAACAAAAAATTAATAATATAAAATGAAATAACATAAAATATACTAAAGTAAAAAAACAAATGAAATGAATTAAAAAAATTATAATATGGAATTATTTAATACAATATAAAAAAAATTAAAAATTAAATCAAATAAAAATATATATTACGGGTGATCCATTTTAAGGTTCCCTACAAAGAAAATTCAAATTTAATGGGGAATGTCTATTATCACTCGAAAGAACATTCTTTGGCATTTATTTTTTGAAGATTATCTCTTTCAAATGTTGGCCGCGGCAACGTCTCAGATGGTCCATCCGTTGAGTCCAATTTTCGATAACTCGTTCGAGCATTTCGACTGGTAACTAACTGGCGAATTTCACGTGTGATGTTTTGCCCCAAGGCCTGAATCGAAGCGGGATTGTCCGCATAGACTATAGACCGGTCCAAAAAGTGAAATTATCTGCTCACCGAAGTGTTCTCTCAATAAATCCATTGATTGGTGCAATGTGAGGAAAGTGGCGCTGTCTTGTTGAAACCAAATGTCGCGGAGATCACGAGCTTCAATTTCAGGCATCAAATAGTCGGTTATCATTACGCAATAACGGTCGCCATTGATGGTTACGTTCTCACCGGCATCATTTTTTAAGAAATATGGATCGATGATTCCACTGGTCCTCAAACCATACTAAGCCGTTGTGTTTTTTGGATGAAATGGCAGCTCTTGAATCTCTGCTCTTGTTACTCTTCGTTCCAAATACGGCAATTTCGAGTCTTTACATACCCATTGAGCCAGGAATAGGCCTCATTGCTGGACAAAATTTGGCTCGAAAACGTCGGATCTTCTTGGAACTATTTAAGAGCTCATAGAGCGAAGCAATGTCGCTTGGGAAGGTCGAGCGACTTCCGTTATTGTACAAGCTGTATTTTGTATGCTTTCAATTTAAGATCTCGACGTAAAATGCGCCAAGTCGTTCCATACGTCCGTCCGAGTTGCTGCGAACGGCGCCGAATCGACTCTCCATGGTCTTCGTGTACACTCTTAGCTACGGCCGCTATATTTTCTTCACAGCGTGCTGGGCGTGGTGTTCTATTTGGTCGAATATTATCCAATAATGAATGCTGGGTCTCAAGATGGGTGATTGTGTTGCGAATAGGGCTCGCTCAATAGGCCGATTTTATTGACCATAAGTTGAGCGAAGCGCGCGAAACATATTTTTTACAGAACGTAAATTTTCGTAATAAAGTTGAATGATTTGTAAACGTTGTTCAGACGTAAGTCTTTCGATGATGAAATGCCAAACAATACTGAACAAAAAATAGCATGAGAGCTTGACACGACTCACGCGTGATCTGTCCAAAAAAGGCTATTGAAAAAAGTACATCTACATGGGTCACCCTTTATATGATAAATTAAATAATATAATATAAAATAAAATAAAATGAAATTAATTAAAAAATGGAAAATAAAAAATAAAATAAAATATAATAATAGAAGATAAAAATAAAGCAATTTTAATTAAAAATTAATAAAAAAATTAAAATAAAATAAAGTAAAATGAAATAAAATATAATTTAATTAAATTAAATAAAACTAAAAAATTAAAATAATTTTAAAATAAAAATTAATTAATAACCAATTTTTTCCCAAAATTGTGATTATAAAATTGCCGCGTTTGGTCAGATGAAAAAGCCGCAATTGTCGAATTTCGTTTTCAGTATGTTCTAACGCAATATTTGACCGCAATTGTAATATGCGAAAAAACTATAGCAATAAATACACATGTATTTATATTTATGTATATGTGTTTGTAAAGTTATGTGCAACATGAAAATTGTATGCACCAAAAATCGTGTGCAACACGCATTTGAAACATTTATTGCCAATGTTAATGCAATGCATCATCAGTTGGATATTTAACAAGTATATTTGTAATTGTTGTTGTTGTTGTTTTTTCTGTTGTTTTTCTGTTTAATATATGCAAAAATCGTGTTCTGTTGATTTGATGTTTAATTAAATTATTGCCACGCTGATTGTGATTGGGCGACATTTTCGTCGGCGCTCGGCGTTTGGCGTTTGCCTGCATGCAATGTCAGACAGACAACAGTGTTGTGCTAGCGGTAGCGGTGGCATGCAACCAAATAAATATTGGCAATACGTATTTTGACATAATTTGAGGGTATAAAATAAATATAAAATTAGACAAAAAATATAATAGAAATAAATGCAGAAAAGTTTTGAACAGGAAAAACAAAATTGTAAAAATAAATATTTGTTGAAATTTGGGTAATGTAGCATGCAACTGGCTGCAAGCAAAACAAAGAAAAAGTGCATGCCACCAACAAAAACAAAAAAACAGTATTTTCAGGCAGAAATATGCGCTGCTACACCAAAATATGAACTTGTGCGCTTGTGGCAGGCATTTTTGTGTGTGTGTGTGTGCACACATGTGTGTGTATGTGCATGTTGCAAGTGCACCAAAATACACATATGACCTTTGCATAGACAGCATTTGAGTGGTGAGTTGGTGCAACTTTGTGGCGACAACATGCAAACTGCTGGAAAATTTTATTTATATATTCGTACATATGTACATATATGCATATATATTAGTAAAAATATATTAACACGCGCATATTTCGTCAGTTATTTTATTAATTTTTTTATTTTTTATTTTTTTGGTATGATATTCTATGTCTTCGCCTTATTTGCTTCACATTGATTTTTCTACATTATTTACTGCTCCCAGTTAACCTTGTTGTTATTATTGTTCTTGTTTTTTTATTTATTTATTTGGGTATTTGCATTTTGATTTTTAAATTTGTTAGCTCTTTTCTTCTTGGCCTGCTTCACATATGCGTTTTTTTTTACCTTCGCGTACGTTCGTGCTCCCGCTGCTTGCAACATGCCAACTAGAGTTGGCCGAAACTATATACAAATATGGTTGGACAGCAAACATGCTTTGCATGAGTTGAAATAACAACAAGAAGAACAACAACATCAACAATTAAAGCATTGAAATATTTTATTGAAAAAATCTGCGGCAACAATGTATGCGCGGAAGGAGTAAAATAGTTTTTTTTTATTAGCTCAGCTGCGCTGAATTTGCGGTTGTACGCGTTTTTGGCTGCCACAAAAAGGGCAAATGTTTCCCGCGTCTGTTGCAAGTAGTGGTAAGTGAACTTTTGTGTATATTTTTTGTTTGTTTTGAATTTGAATTTGATTGTTCTCATGCAATATGACGTTAATGTTTGCAGATAAGAATGAGAAAAATGATAAAGTTGTGCGAGTAGAGGAGATGAGAAGGGGGAAAAAAACGTAATAAATTAATTAAAATAAAAAAGTAATATTTTCACATAAAATTTGGGATGGTTTAGGGTAATCTAGATTGGTTTTCGAAGTACTTTGTGTTGGAAATTGGCACATCATATGGGAAAATTCGGTCAGTTTAAGTGCTTATCTGCTTTTCTAGGTAAAACTTAAGCAACTGGCTTCTTATATACTGCACACTTTTGAAGGGAGTCATTCAATTAGCTAAATTGAGGATTCTAAGCCAAAGCATCGAAGTTTTGTGGTGTGATTTAAAGAGCTCACGCCGAGAAGTGAACTGAGGCATTAGCTCAAGATCCAGTTTTGGGATCGAGAGAACTCTTTTGACGGACGAAATAGTTAAAGGCTTTAGATGGTGCAAGTACGGCCACAAATCCAGTCTCAATAAGTCGTATGAGTCCTGCCTCCACAAAATGTAGGTTTTCCACTGAAACTTAGAGAGTGAGAGTGATGGCAAACCTTTAGTTTTAAGTTATGTGATTGCACTAGTTTTGGTACTAACAGGTTGTATTCAATACCTAATGCTCCACACGAGACCTGCATTGGCCTACAAATAAATTTGGGTAGATTTTTTGGCTCTAAAGAAGCCTAGCAGTAGTAGCGAAGAATATAAAGAGTGATCCAAGTAGAGGTACTTTTTTCAATAGCCTCGTGTCAAGCTGTCATGTTATTTTTGTTCAGTATTGTTTGGTATTTAATCATGTAAAGACTTACGTCTGAACAACGTTTACAAATCATTCAACTTTATTACGGAAAATTCACGTTCTGTACAGAATGTGTTTCGCACGCTTCGCTCAACTTATGGTCAACATAATCGACGCACTGAGCGAACCCTATTCGCAACACCATCAGCCATCTCGAGTCCCAGCATTCATTACAGGATAATAATCGACCGAATAGACCGCGCCCACCACGCGCTGAAGAAAATATAGCTGCCGTAGCTGAGTGTGTACACGAAAAGACCGTGGAGAGTCGATTCGGCGCCGTTCGCAGTAACTCGGACTGACATATTTTACAACCTGGCGCATTTTATGTCGAGATCTTAAATTGAAAGCGTACAAAATACAGCTTGTGCAAGAACTGAAACCACTCGACCTTCCCAAGCGACATCGCTACGCTCTATGGGCTCTTGAAAAGTTCCAAGAAGATTCGACGTTTTCGAGCGTAATTTTTTTCAGCGCTGAGGTTCATTTTTCGCTCAATGGGTTTGTAAACAAGCAAAACTGCTGCATTTGTGACGGGAAGAGCAACCTGAAGAGATTCAAGAGCTGTCAAAAAACAACTGTTTGGTGTGGTTTGTGGGCCGGTGGAATCATCGGTCCATATTTCTTCAAAAATGATGCCGGTGAGAACGTAACCGTCAATGGCGACCGTAATCGCGCCATGATAACCGACTATTTGCTACCTGAAATTGAAGCTCTTGATCTCCGCGACGTTTGGTTTCAACAAGACCGCGCCACTTTTCCCCGCACATCGCATCAATCAATGGACTTATTGAGAGAACACTTCGTTGAGCAGATAATTTCACCTTTTACCGGCCGGTCGATTGGCCACCAAGATCGTGTGATATCACACCGTTAGAATTTTTCCTGTGGGGTTATGTAAAGTCTAAAGTTTATGCGGACAATCCCGCTTCGATTCAGGCCTTGGAGTAAAGCATCGCGCGTGTCATTCGCCAGTTACCAGTCGAAATGCTCGAACGAGTCATCGAATATTGGACTCAACTGATGGATCATCTGAGACTTAGCCGCGGCCAACATTTGAAAGAGATAATTTTCAAAAAATAAATGCCAAAGAATGTTCTTTCGAGTGATAATAGACATTCCCCATTAAATTAAAATTTTTTTTTCTTAAAATGAGTAGTAAACCCCGAAATGGATCATCCCTTACAAAATTTTTGAAAATAAATAATTTTTAATTTTTATTAATTTTATAATATAATTTTTTTTCGCCTAGTTACATGCAGACATACATACATACATACATATTTCATTTAATTAAGTCCGTTACTGATATGGATCTCTTTCATGGTTTGCAACTAAATACTTGACACCTCCGACATAAAGAGTGGGGGAAAAATTTCAAGAAAAAAAAAATTTACAAAAATAAAAGAAGCGTATACCGTTAACTGGTAGCCATGAAAATCACACATTTACACATTATATAAATCAATGTATGTATGCGTGTGGCAGTTCACGGGTGAATGCAATTATGTTCATATAAATTATGCATGCATGTACACATGCATACATATATACATATCTACATACATATATATACACAAGTACATTAATTATGCAATCATTAGTGTTCTTAATGTGAATTATCTCACGCATATTATTGTTCTTTTAGTTCCGCGCATACATAAACACACCTACACACACATACCTACTGCGGCTTATTGCTGTGTTTTTGTTCTTCGCTTATTCTTTTAATTGTTGTTGTTGTTGTTGCATTATGACATGAGTATTATTACAAATTTCCTATGATGTCGTAATCTTGCCACAAGAAATCTGATGCATGTGGCATGTGGCAATATTGTGGCGGCGCTCTAATGATATAAAGTACTTATACTCGTACATATATGTATATGTGTGTAACGCTGCACGAGTTAATGTAAATGAGCGTAAAGAAAAAACGACCGCATTTTGTGGCAGATGTTGAAATTTCGTTTTTCAATTAAAATTAGAATTGCTTAGTTACTTACTTACTAGTTGGCATGAGCTAGTAGAGTTTGATTGAAGGCAGCAACACAACACAAACATACCCACATGCATACATACATGCATAAGTAAGTTGTTTGTTTGAAGGTGATATGTTTGATTGATTTTGATATGTAGGTTACATGGTTGGGGGAGAATTTCGAATGTATGATAGATCCATACATACATATATAGCAAATTGAAGTTAAATTTTTTAGTATATAGTTGCTGAAAGGAGAATTTAAAAATTAACGTAACCTCACTTTTCGTATAAACCTATTTTTATATTTTTTATATTTACCAATGTAAGGTAAATAAAACCAAAAATATATTTAATAGAAATTGAAAATAGTTTTTTTTTTCGAAAATAAAATTTTTTTTGAACATAAAATATTTTTTTTGTTGAAAATTAAATATTTCCAAGGAAAAATTTCCTTTTTTCGCACATTTTCAACGAAGATTTTGCTTTGAAGTTTTTTGATAATCCATTTTTCGCCATAAATTTTATTAAAAAGTACTGTAAATCAATGCTGATGTGCGGTTGAGTTTAAAAAACGCATTCTTTGAGCTGTATGTAAATAATTCAAGTCCAATTAGCTGTCCTTCGTCTAGCAGAAAGTAAAGCTGGATGGAAAAGGAAGTGTAGACAGGTAGACCACACTAGAAAATGGCCATTTCTGATCATTAATTTCAACTAAAATATTTGAGTATGGTGAATTCTTCAGAGCGAGCTTGTAATGAAAGGTCTAGAAGTAGACTAGGCAGATTCACGAAGAAATAAAATACCTTTGTGCGGGGTCTATCAAGAAATGCCGAGGATTAGAGTTGAGAAAAATGGTTTTGAAACACAGATGGAGAAAATTTTCTTCCACGATCGGGCACAGGATCTTAAAAAAAAAACCATGAAAAATGGTCGTTCCGCACTATCTACCACCGGCAAGAGGAAAGATCATCTTGCAACACTTTCAATTACTCACATGGTATGGAACTTGATGAAAACATTCCACATTTGCCCTCATTTTGCCTGCTCTTAAGCATACTATACTCAGTATTAAGTATTCCAAGTCTGGATAGGGACAATATGAGAAGCATGGATCCAATACTTCACTACGCTATCAAAACGGTCGTTATCTGAGATGGAGATGAGCGCTTGAAAGCGCTTGAAAGCACGAAAATCGAATAGAAAGGTTATGACTTCAGTATTTTTGGATGTACGTGGGCAATACTAACTCATTATCTTAAGAAGGGAAATATCATCAACAGTACATATAAATATAACGTTATTGGCGTGTTTTCCATCCGAATTTGCAGAGGAACGAGCAGATAATGCAAGAAGAAAAAATTTGTTGCTTCAAGATCATGCACAGTGTCCAAAGTCAATCAAAACATTGGCGAAACGTCATGAAGTGAACTTCGAATTACTTTCACGTCCTCCGTATTCGCCAGATTATGCTCCCACAGAGTACTGGCTGTACGCTTAGCTCAAAACAATGATCGTCCGGCAAAAAAAGTCCTCTAATGAAGATGTTATCGCTGAAATTCAGACCCATTTTGAACGAAAAGATATTCAAACTCATATTGAAATGTTAGAGCTGCTCTAGATTGATTATATGGCGCTTAATGGAGATTTCGTTGATGAATAAAGCCAATCTTTACCTAAAAAAAAATGTTTTCTTTGTCAGACAAAGGAGTTTTCAGCTCATTAGTTATATATGTTACTAAGAACGAGATACTTCTACTTCAAAATTTCCTGCGGAAGAAGAGAAAAACCGACAAACTTATTATCACTGTTGTACGAGTGTATACAGGGCAGTATGAGGGTTAACCGTTCAAGCTGTCAATGATATAATCTCCTTTCCTGTACAGAAAATGATCTTATCTCCAAAACTAAGATATCCTAAGATAGTTCGGGTTTCATATATATGACTGAGCTAGTGTAAGGTCTTTCATAGACCATTATATGAGCTTTTCACTAATTTTTAGATCCAAAACGCACTAATAGGAAACTCGACGAAAGGGGTCTCCCATCCCAAATCTGTGTAGACAATTCACTTTAATACGCGGTAACTTATCAAGACTGTTCAATGTTGAGAGTCAAAATGCGTCAAGTTTGATTTTTTGAAAGCAGGACGGTGAAGGAAAAAGTTTTCATTAGCCCAATGACAGTTCCTAAGTATCAGAATATCAGTATGAGTACTAATTTTCCTATCAGAACTCCAGCACAGTAAAAGGTTAGCCTAGCAAATGCAAGGAGTTCCTCATGCACCCACGACTTGCAATCCATTCCGCTGGGAGAAGATTGGAAGTTGTCCGCTAAGAGAAGATTGGAAGTGGTCAAAGTGTCTTTCTCAAGTTCACCAGCGTCATATGCCATTTACACATCAATATGCTTTTGTATTATTTTTTCCAGTATTTATGTATATTTTGAGTTACGCAGGCAGGCAGGTAGTTACATTTCGAAATCAACATAATTTCATATCTTGTAACTTACGCAATCGGTGTGGTGAAGGTGTTCTTCATTTAGCCCAACAATAAACCAGCAAACCAACCAACCAAACACCTCCATCATCATCAACGCACCGTTGCTATGTGTGATCCACTTGTCGATTATGCATAACGAAGGCATTGTGCGGTTGGAGCGTAACAAACGCTCGCATATAACATATATTCAAATATTCGTACAAATACAAATTTTGTAATTTGCACTTGCTACTTCAAAATCATCATCAACAACAGCAACAACAGCAACAACAAACAAAGGCTATGGTAAAGAGTGCGTCGAAATAATAGTAATAAAAAAAACAGAAACCACAACAATTGCAAGTAAGCACAGGAAAAAACCATCAACAACAACAATGTTAGCTTTCTGAGTGGTTAAGAGAGTGAGTGGTATGCGTGAGTGGCGCATGTAGTGTGCGAAAACAATGGAATTATGTATATATCGCATAAGTACTACGTACATACATATATACATCTGAATGCAGCATAGAAAATTGGTATTTTGTTGCAACATTGCAGCATTGATGACACTGTACAACAAAAATTAATACTAAATAAAATAAAATTAAAATAATTAAGAAAGAAAAGAAAAAAATAAAAAAAATAAAAAAATTAAACTAAAATAAAGTAAAAAAAAATAAAATAAAAAAAAAATTAAATAAATTTAAAAAAAAAATTAAAAAGGGAGTAAAATAAAATATACTGAATTAAAATAAAATAAAATAAAATATAATAAAATAAAATAATATAAATTAAAATAAAATAAAATAAAATAAAATGAAATAAAATTTATATTAGATAAAATAAAATTTAAAAAATATTAAATTAAAATAGCATAAAAAAATAAAATAAAAATAAATAAAATTAAAAAAAAAATTAAATTAAAATAGCATAATAAAATAAAATAAAATAAAATAAAATGAAATAAAATAAAATAAAATGAAATAAAACAATTATTTCCTTTCGACTAAAAATAGTATTTTCGTTGTATTTATGACACAGAAATAATGCCGGCTCATAAAAATATTTCATGTTGCAAAGTGTTGCTTGTGGCAAGCACCACCAATTCAGCGTTAAAACTATTTGCGGCAGACAGACAAATCAGCCGAAACCAAAAACACGCGTAGCTCAATGCCACTCAAAACTGCCTTCATGCACACATATCAACGCACTCGCAAAACACGCGCTATTGAAGGCAAAAACAAATTTTTTGATGGATTCTATGCGCGCGTTGTGGCAGAAACAAGTGTATTTGCGTGTTTATGTGTGTGTGTGTGAATGCGCGTGGTACTTATGAATGCATAACTACACAGCTAATCAAATCATAAAACAATAATAGCTAGAGCAGCAATAGCAACAACAATGGCAATCAATAAACACTTGAATGATTTCAATTCGCGCTTGGGAAAATTCAAAATCAATTTTGTTTTTGCCTTTGCTTTTGTGCAATTTGCTTTTGTTTTTGTTGCCTTTGCGCTACATACAAACAAAAATGCATGCATGTGTATATTTAAATTCATACACACGTGTATTAGTTGCAACATTTTTTCTAGCGGCAATCATTCATGCCACCAATTCACTCACTTCATTGTACTATGCTGTTGCAATGTCGTTCTTCTGTTGCGACTCATTCAAACACACACACACTAGGCATATATATGTTTAAAATTCACAACCTCCATCATTTAATCAATTTGATTGCCGTTGAATTACTCAGGCAATTGGCATTTATTGCATTTAATGTTGCTGCTTCTTCTTCTTCTTCTTGCATTTGGGTTAGGCACATTGCTAACGGTCTCACTTCCAGCAATTTTCTACAATTTTCATTTCATAGCATATTTTTCTCGCCTTCTATTAGCAAGAATATGCTGGAATTTCGAATATGCGTTTATTAAATAAAATTGCTGCTGGTGGGTATGGAAAATAGTGGAGCAGTGGTGCGAATATGAGGAAAAAGGAGTTAAAATTAAGAAACAAGGAAAATTAAAATTTCAAAAATAAAAAAACATTATCAAAATTTTAAAAAATTAAAAAAAAAAATATTTTCGAAAATTTAGTAAAAAAATTATAAAAATTTTTATAATTAAAAACACCTTTTTTCACAAATTTTACTAAAAATTTTCAAAAATTATTTTGACATTTTTTATTCTCATAAATATTAAATATGAATTTGAAAAAGATTTGATTTTCAAAATTCAATATTTCAAAACTAACAAATATTGTATTTGGAATTTTCACCTTCAATCTTGAATACTGCCATTTTGTACTGTAAAATGATTTCAAAATCGTTAATCAAATTCAAAACTAAAAAGTAGTTTTTTAAAGAAATATTAGTTCTAAAATCATAATACTTTTTTTTTTATTAAAAAGTAAAATCAGCTTAAAATATGTATCGTAAATTCCTAAAAATAAAATATGTTCTATTCTTAAAAAAATATTTAAAATATTGAAAATTATTTTTTTTTGTGAAAAATATTTTTTTAGGGAAAAATATTTAAAAATATTTTTTTTTGGTGAAAAATATTTTTTTAGGGAAAAATATTTAAAAATATTTTTTTAGTGAATATTTTTTTAGTGAAAAATATTTTTTAGTGAAAAAAAAATTTTTTTGGTGAAAAATATTTTTAGTGAACATTTTTTTTAGTGAAAAATATTTTTGTAGGAAAAAATATTTAAAATTATTTTTTTTTATTGAAAAATACTTGTTTTAGGGAAAATTATGAGTTTTTTTTGGTGAAAAATTTTTTTTTTCAGTGGGAAAAATTTTTTTTTAGTGAAAAATATTTTTTAGGGAAAATTTTTTTAAGTGAAAGTATTTTTCATTATTATAATATATATTTTGGTCAAAACTAATTTTTTCTGCCAGTTTTACCCTTAACGGCACCACATTGCCTTTGGAATGCCTTATGAAATTTATAGAAAAATGTTGCAGCATGCAAAAATGCCGTCTATGCAACACATCTTCTCCACCGTGTGTCTTTGGCAGCAATGTATATGTGCACATGCGGTTAATATTATTAGTATTATTCCGAGCTAATATTGTTGTTATTGTTGCTGCCGTTGGTGTCTGTCTTAAGACAACAATTATTTTCGCTACAGCAAAAAGCAAAAGTCATCAGCTGATCTGTCTCGACGACGACTACGACGAGACTAAGGCGGCAGCAACAGCTTTGATGGCATTACAAATGCAAATGTTGTTGTTGTTGCAGATTTTCGAAAGATTCTACATTTAAATATAATATATATTAATTTCATGTTTGTGTGTGTGTGTGTGCTTTGAAATCACATGAGCCACTGCTCCATTTGTTTTCTAAATTATTTTCCAACTCGCTACACTCGGCTCGTCATTCCCTCACTCGCTCACTTACTCAGTCACTCGCTCAGTCACTCGCTTACTCGCTCAGTGTGAGTCCATCATTCATACCGTTAGGCCACTTCCACCCGTTTAATATGTTAATATTTTAGCCCATTTGTTGCTGCATATATATATGAGCGTGTGTGCCTTTGTCTTTTGAATTTTTGTTAAAATTTTTTATTTTTGTTGTTGCTTTTAGTGTTTCTGACGTTGCACTTTAGTAATTTAATTAATTGTAATTTCATTTATTTAATTTATTGTAATTGTATGTTTGTTGTTGTTGTTGTTGCATTTTTGCATTTTACACGCAGCATTAACACATTTAGTGGTTTGTTGTTCGCATTACACACTTTTTATCATAAATATATATCTCAATATATGTGCGTATGTGTGTGTATGTAGGTGTGAATTTTATACTTTTTGCTGTTGTCAATGGTGTTTTTGTTGTATTTTTGCCACTTCAGAGCACAAGTGTTTTGTTGTTAAATTGTGGCATGATGCTTAACACAGCATTGCTGATGTGAGAATTTATTTCGAAAATGAGTTTGAGGAAATTATTTCTACTTTAATAATTTAAATTGGAAATTTCAATTCTTTTTTGCATTTATTGAACTTTTGTACTTTGAATAATAATATTAAATTTTTTAAGTATAAAACAACAACAACTTAACTGTAGTATTAAACTAATTATTAATTATTATGCCCAGCACATCTAAACGTAAAAGAAACCTTGAAAAAAGTTTAATTTATTTACTCGGAGTAATTGCGGATAAGCTACAACAAGTTTCAGAATATTCGAATAGCTGTGAAATTAATAAAACATGATTAAGCAGAATAATTTAATCAATTTCAATGATTCCAAAAATTTTCGTAGTAATTTCGGAGTAAACGGGGTGAAATTTCTTTTAAATAGTTGTTATAAAAAATTTTATTGTCTTAAAAGTTTCTTTTCAATAACACTCTGAGTTAATAATAATTTTATAAGTAACTACGAAACTTTTCGGAGTAATTTTGAAGTAAAAAAGAAGGAAAATAAGTTTTTTTAAATTCTTAAAATAAAAAACCTCATTGTTGCAAAAATTTCAATTTTAATCATATCAACTACAATAAATGCAAAACTCTGCAAATAAAATTTTCAAATTTACAATTTTTTTCCAATTAATAACAAAAATATTAACTCCGAAAAATTTCGGACTAATTTCGGAGTTATTCATTTTGAAACAAAAAATAATTTACTTAATATTTCTGATTTTTCAAACTAGTTGCTTATAAAATACATAATAACTAACTTTCAACAATTTTCGGAATAATTTCGGAGTAATTTTTTTCTCTTTAAAATAATAGGTTTCTTGTAAATATTTAACAATTTGCCGAATAATTGCGTATAATAACGTATAACAACGTAATAAATAATTCCGAAAATTTTTCGGACTACTTTCGGAGTGGTCAATTTTGGAAAATAAGAATTTTCTTTTTTAAATTTTAAATAAAAATGATCAGATGATTACGAATAATAACAGAACTGTGAGCTCCGAAATTTTTCGGACTAGTTTCGAAGTGAAAACTTCCGAAAAAATTAATTAATTTATTTAATATATCTGATTTTGTAGAATATTTGGTTATAGTACACATAATAACTAACTTCGAAAATTTTTCGGAATAATTTCGAATTAAATTTTTGTGTGGAAAATAATAGGTTTCTTTTAAATATTTCGAAATTTTCACGATATTTGCTTATAATAACATAATAATTAATTCCGAAAACCTTTCGAACTAGTTTCGGAGTAGTAAATTGTTGGAAAGTAATAATTTTCTTTTTAACAGTTGAAATAAAAATGTTATTGTGGTCAAATATACATTGAAAGATACCCAAAAATTTACTCCGAAAACAAAAAATATCATTACTTTTCCAAAAAAGAAAAAAATTATTTTATTTAAATTCATATTACATCTAACAGCTACTCTTTAATCTGGATAATAATATGGTGCATATACTTTTAATCGAAAAGGGCAATGCCGCATTTTCACTGCCAAAGGCCAGAAACGTGCTGCGCCAGAAGGACAGATATTATATTTGCACACGTCCCTTGTAATGCACAGACGCACGCACATTAGTACAATTAATTTTTTTTCAGTATAGTACATTTTCCGTTTATAGACAGTCCAATTTTAATGCGTTTCAAATGTTAGCCACAGCTCGGTTAGGGCTCGGAGGCCTTAAAGCAAGCGGCTGTCTGAATGGCCATTTCCGATTTCACTCAGTGCGCCAAACGGTACAATTTGAAGTTAGAAAGAGAGAAAGAGGGAGAAAGAGGGAGAGAGAAAGTGAGTGAAAGAGAAAAGAAAATAAAAAAATAGTAGAGAGAAAAAGAACAAGAAAAAAGTGGTAAGAAAATTCTAGACAGAAAACTGCCCACTTGCAGCTGCCATTCGTTATAATGCGACTCTGGGTGCTTTGAAGAGTTTTTTCCCGGTTGAAAAGTTAAAGGTAGCATTTACCGCTATACATACTCGTATCATATAAGCATATAATTACATATACTTATAAGCTCATCTCGGTTGAAGCTTTGCCCATTTCCACTTAGTAAAAGTAAATAAAATTGCTAGCAACCCAGACCCAGAACGTTTATTTCGTTATCACAAAAGGAAAAATATAAGAGAATCCAAAAAAAAAAAAAAAAGTAAAAGAGAATACAAAAAAAAAAAATGTATTTATGTATTCCACTCTGCGGTTAGCATTGCAGCAATAACAATGTGCAACAAGACGTGATGCCACGCGCATTTTGGGCGTTTTTAATTGTCTGTTCTAACGGTAACCTCTCTAATGGCAGGCAGGCAGGCAGTGCTCATGCTGCTGTTGTTACTTCTGATGGTGATGGCGTTGGTGATAGCGTCTAGACAAACTTGACGACCCAGCTGCGAGGCAAGAGATACTTATTGTAACTCCTGCTTTTGTTGTTGTTGTTGTTGGAAACTTGCGGAAAATTGTTTGCGGAAATAAGTATAACAAAAGTTGGCGAAGAAGTCAAGTAAAAGTGCCACGTAAAGATAACTTTCAATGTGAAATTGTGAAATGAGCAGTTGGGTAAGACAGGAAGTAAGTAGGAAAGTCAAAGTGGTACAGAAGGTAAAGAAGCGCGTAAAAGAAAGTCAAAAAGTTGAGTTTTTGTGCAAAATGAAGGTAAGTAATGAAAAATTCATGTATTTGAGGCCAGAGGGTTAGAAATGCGTTGAAAATACTTGGCTATTTTAAAATTATTCTCACTAAAATATTATAAAAAATTACAAAATAATATATATATGAGTGCATTAGCTTGAAATATAAAAATTATACATTTCGGAGTTACTCCGAAAAATTCGGAGTTGAAATTCAAGCCACTCTTATTATAAAATATCATCAGAAGGGGATGAAATAAAGTGTATTAACTGCAAATACAAAACTGACTAGTTTCGGAATCATTCCGAAAAGCTCGGAATTAATTCGGAGCTAAAATTCAAGCATATATTTTTTTAAAATAGCACCAGAAAGCGTTAAAAATTAGTATATTACTTATAAATACATATTTTTTAGTTTTGAAGTTACACCGAAAATTTTGAAATTTTTCGGAGTTGAAATTTTAGACACTCTCAAAACAAAAAAGAAATAAGAGGAAACAAAATCACGTTATTTTTTATAAATAGTTTTTTTTTTAGTTTCGAAGTTATTTCGAAAAATTCAGAACTAATTTGGAAATAAAATTTAAGCTCGTCCCAGCGAATCTATGACTTATTCGCTGCAAATAATAAAAAGAGAAAAAATGTAAATTATGTGGAAGAGTTTGAAGATAAAATTAGTCAACTGTTGGTTAAAAAAACTCGCATACTCAGGGCAAGCAAAGCTTTCTGACCTACTCCGAAAAGTATTTAGTGGAATTTTGATTTAAAAATATGTATTGAACGCTAAAAATTGGATTTTTATGGGTTTTTTAGCATATTTTCATGCTTTCGGAGTTGCTCCGAAAATTCGGAGTAAAAAATTTAGTTTTGAAACGATTTGGAAATTATTTTCAGATAATAATAAGTATTAAGTTTGTCAAAAACTGCACGCACTCAACTTAAATACAGCTTTTTAACTTACTACGAAAAGGATTTGCTAGAGTTTGGCCTACGACGCAATTATAGCATACCTTAAGGCGGTTAAGATGTCTCAGGCAAATTTTCTCATACTCCAAATCTATAAAAATAATTGACAAAGCGTATAAATCTTAAATGCAGCGAGGGAATACAACTGTGAAGCTGACAGTCCAATTACAACAAACAGTGGCTCCCAAACCAAATAAGTACGCAGCAAAGCGGCAGTCTAGTTAAATCTCGCTGCAATTAACTTAAAAGGATTTTATTGCGATAGGTGGAAAGTTTCTACACAAAAATAATTCCTTCAACATTTTTTTTGCTTTGATAACATTAGCTTTTCTTTTAAATAATTTGAATTATTTTTCTTCTCCCCCTCAATGACAAATAAATAAATATTTGCATGCCTTTTTAGCTAATGTATTTCGTCATACTCGGTAATATATATATTTTTGTTTGACCACACAAAAATGTTGCCACTTTGAAGTGGTTTAGTTAGGTATTAAGCTAATGTTTACAGTTATGTTTATTGACATCATTTACGTAGTTGAATGTTAGTAGCATTTTTGCATGCTTTTAGGCGGTTAACCGCTGCGTTTAAATGCAAATGATCAAGGGTACAGAAATATACATGTATACATACTTCCGTTTTGATATCCCTTTGTTTATAATATTTATTACTAAAGCTGTTTAAATTCCAAAAATAATATTTTCGTAATAAAAGCTTAAAATAATAACCGGCGGAGGGAAAATTGTAGTAATTTTGTGCGGTTTCGTTTTGTGAGGTATGCAAAAGATTCAAACTTCATTGTTATTAAAAATTATTTGAAAATTGCAACTCAGTTTTAATGTCATTACAATTGTTAATATTTTTCTGTGTGTTTTTGCCTTTTCGGAATTACTCCGAAAAATCAAATTTATATATTTTGAGCTGGAAAATGGTTTAAAGTTAAAGTTAAAGTAGTTTTTAACACCATTTCTAGTTTACCGTATTTTCGGAGTAACTCCGAATTTTTTCGGAGTAATACAAAATACTTGTAAATAATTTTTGTCAAAAGACCAAAGCTTCTGCAATCATCGATCGACTTTCAAGTACAAAATAAGCAAATAGTGAGTTTTTTTGTTGCTGGGAAATATGGAGAGCTCGTTTGTCATGAAAAATCGAAGCCTGCTACACAGTGGCAAAAAAAAAAAAATTTAAATAAAATAAAAACAATTTATTTAGCAATAAATATTGAAAATCTTTTTTTTTTCATATTCTCACACACTTTATGTTTTCCATATATATTTTTCCATGCAATTTTTTCTAAAATTTTGTCTATTTTTTATTACTTTTTTGTACTGATATTTGCGTTAAGAAAAATTTGGGGTTAAATAACTGCGGCGCTAAGCAAACCTTTTTCCCAACTACAAATATGTATGTGCGTGGGTGTTGGTCTTTGTTTCCAAAGTGCTTATGACAGGCACTTAATGACAATTGCAGATGTTTTTACACCTAAATATATACTTGAATGTGGGTTAGCGTTAATATTTGGTGTGTGACAGAATGTTCCGTCGTTACGAGGGTGGTGATTTGCGATGTGCCATGTGTGCTTTAAAAACTCTACAAAAATAATAATAAGAAATTGCCTTTCCTTTGAAATTCCTAAAGGAATAAGCTTAAAGAAGAACCTTCAAGTGCAAATATAATATAGAAACCAGTTTGAGAGGTCAGCTTAATATTTTTTTTACCCAAAAAACCCAAAGTCACGTTTGAAAAATATTTAAAAGAATTAGGTTTGCTCACAAACAAACTTATTAGGTTTTTGTTGTAGTTTCGGAGTTACTCCGAAGTTTCGGAGTACTTTCGGAATTCACTTATTTTGTGAAAAATATTAAAAAAGATTAGATTTGGGTAGCAAGAAGCTTTTGTTATAGTTTCGGAGTTACTCCGAAAATTCGGAGTACTTTCTAAGTTCACGTGTTTTGTGGAAAATTTTGAAAATGAATAGATTTAGGTAGAAAGAAGAGTTTATTATAGTTTCGGAGTTACTCCGAAAATTTAGAGTTCTTGCTGAGCTCATTCCTTTGTTAAAACTATTAAAAGTGACTATTTTTAGGCATAAAAAAGTAGTTTCGGAGTCACTTCGAAAATTCGGAGTACTTTAAGAGTTCACATCTCTGCGAGAAATATTACATTACTTTGATTTTAAATACGAAAAAAGTTTTTTAAACTTTTCTTATATCTTCGGTGCTACTAGGAAAATTTTTATGAATTTTTGCAGTTGTTTCGGAGTAGTTTTCATTTAAATAAAACTCATAAAGCAGCTTCAAATGTATTTTAAATAATTTTGAGAGCATTTTAAGCTTCAACTTCTTACAAAACTGCGTTTTTTAAAGATTGATAAGTGGAAAAAAATTTTTTTTTGTGGCCATTTTATTAGTCAAAATCAAATCTCACAAAAATAAAATGTTAGTTTCACTACGGAAAAAATTCCTTTCATTATTTTTGAAAATTAACCAACTGCAAGTGTGTCAAATTTTGTATTTATTGCTGAAAAACTCGTCTTGAAAATTGACAATTTTTTTTTTGGCAAACGTGGTACCCCACACTCCCCCCTCATCCTGCAGTTAATGACATTTGTCATCAGCAGTGTATATTCTATATTTCTATTTTACTTTCTATAATATTGTACGTGATTTTTTTGAACTCATTCTTTCGTCTTTTTCCTTTTTTTTCGTTTTGTTCCTCTTTATTTTCTTACTGCGTTCAGCAGCTGTGCAATTTCAATTTACTTGTAGTTTTGTGTAGGACACGTATTAAATATAGTAAGGTAAGCAGCTATATAGAGCACGTAGCATACTTCAAGGCGCATGTACTTCATAATATCCATCTAACCAACCACTCATCTTCACTGTGCATAGTTTTGCTACTTGGAAAATTTCGATTGACATATACGTATGCACTTACAGATTTTCGTTATAAATTGTGAGTGGAAAAAACAAAAACAAAAACTCAAGAGCAGAAATAGTTGGATACGTATGGCAAGGAAAAAGTGAGAATTGCGTAAATAGGTAAAAAGACTAAAATAAATTAGTTGTTGAGGTGATGAAATAAATTGAAAACGAAAAAATGTGCTACTCGTTAGTACATATATACTCGAATTAAACAAAATTGAAATATTTGATTAAAGGAAAGATAAGAATTTATTATTTTTATTTGCTTGGCTTTATAGGATTTTTATTAAATTTTGGTACATGAAATTGTGCCCTGAAAGATGACAGATTAAGAACGTAGAATCTTTCAAGTGAATTTAGGAAGAGTATATAAATATAAGAGTAATAATGACACTTCTAACTCTATTTTCGAACCGAATTAAACCATAAACTTAACTTTATTAATCTCAAAAAAAAAAAAAAAAAAAAAAATCATTTGGTGGTCCTTCGAAAAAAACAATCTCAGGAAAATCGCATTATAAAAACATATTTTCCATAGGTTAATACCTGATCCACTTCTCAGTCTATATCTGACCTTTTAAACCTTCCTCAACTTCCACAAATATTTGAGGATCAAAATAAGCTGTAACAGTGCAGTGCAGTCATTTTCGAGTTTTAGAGAGACAGCCGTAGAGTGATGCCTTTTTGTATATAATATTTGCGCATTTAAATATTATTTTTTGTTATAATTTTTTGGTTTTAATTCTAGTATTTTGGTTTTTTGGTTAAATTCTAAAATTTTTTAGATTTTTTTAACTTTTATTATCTCATATTTTCAATTTATTTTATTTCAAATAAATTTTCACTTTTTTACTAATTTTCTTGTATTAAAAAACCATAACCAATCGCTTAATTTTTAAGTTCGAGTGAAATATTACCTTAAAAAATTTGTTATATATTTATTATATATTATATTAAATTTTGTATATTTTTAATTTTAATTATTTATCAATATATTTTCCCTAAAAATTTGTTCTTTTATTTTTTGTTTTCATTTATTTAATACTTTAACTAAATTGCGTGCTTTTACTAAGGATTTTTTTATTTTTATTTTTAATTAAAAAAATGGTATTATAAAACGTAAATTTTTTATAAAATGAAATTCAAATTAAAGAATTTTATTAATTTTTTTTAATTTTAAAATTTTTATAGTTTTAAATTTTATTTAACTTTCTTTTTTTAATTTGAAAATTTTGAAATATTTGATTTTTTTGCCTTAATTTTTTTTTTAATTTTTAAAATTTAAAATATTTTTAAATTTAAATTTTTAAATTTTGATTTTTTTTCTTTTTTAATTTAAATACTTTATTTATGACTTTCAAAAATTTATCATGGATTTAAATTTTATTTAACTTTAAATTTTTTTAATTTGAAAGATTTTAAAATTTTAATTTTTTTTGTTTTTTTTTTTTAATTTTTTTTCCTTTTATTTAATTTTTCTAAACAAATTTTTTAAATTTAGATTCCTTAATTTATAAATTTTTCTAAAATATTAATCTTTATTTAATTTTTTACATTTTGAATTTTAATAACAATTTATGAATTTTTTTTTAATTTTTTATAGTTTTAAATATTATTTAGCTTTCTTTTTTTTTAATTGTGAAATATTTTTTTTCTTTAATTTATTTGAATTTTTAATTTTTTTTTTATTTTTTTTTTAAATTTTAAATTTTAATAATATACGTGATTTTATTATGAATTTTTTATAGCTTTAAATTTTATTTAGCTTTCCTTTTTTTAATTTTAAAATTTTGGAAAATTTTTTCTTTTAATTTATTTTAATTAATTTAATTTTTTTTTTTTTTTAATTTTTTTTTTTTAATTTTAGTAAAAATATGTAATTATATTATAAATTTTTTATAGTTTTTAATTTTATTTAACCTTCAATTTTTTAATTTGAAAATTTTTAAATATATAATTTTATTTTAATTTTCTTTTTACTTTTTAAATATCTTAATTATATTTTTTTTAATTTAAAATTTTTTTTAAGTTTTTTTTTTTAAATTTTAATTTTAGTTAGTTTAATTTTTAAATTTATTTATAATATGTTTGTATTATTGTACTTTTATAAGATTTATTTTATCAGACATAAAGACAAAAACCTATTCTAATCATAACTTCAGATGCAATCCTTAGATACTCAAAAGCCAAAAAAGGCTGAAAATAAAAAATGAAACTAAAATCATAAAAATTTGAATTCACTTTCTGCTCGGTATTTAATTAAAAAAATATTACTAAAATTTTTTTTAATTACTAATAATTAATAATTAAAATTACTAAAATTTTTTTAATTAAATTTTTACCCTTTTTTAATATTATAGTTTGCCTTGATATTTTGGAAATCTTTTAAAAATAAAAAATTTCGCATTAGACGAAAATTGATTTCATTAAAAAGTTATTACGGTAAATTTTAATTAATGCTGATTTTTCGAATTTTAATTTAATATAAACATTCTAACATAAATACAACTACAAGACAAATGTGCTAAGATTTTTTGAAGTTTAAATTTCGATTAAAATAGATTAACTGACATATAAATTTGTTTTATTTAAATTGTTAAATTAATTAAATAATTTCAATTATTTATTTAAATTGATTAACTAAATTTTTAAATTTATTTAAATTAATAATTTTAACTAGTAAGTTAAATTGTTAAATTTATTTAAATAAATTTTTTAAATTGATAAATAATTTAAAAATATAAATAAAATAATTTTAGCTCTATATTAAGTTAATTATTTATTAATCATTATTTAATTAAATATTTATTAAGTTTATACCTTGTGACTTTTATTAATGTAAAAAAAATATTTGACAAAATAATAATTTTTACAAAAAAAATTATTTTTAGCATAATATTTATTTAATGGTATATATTCAAAAAATTCTTGAAAATAATACTATTTTAGTAAGCTACTATAAACAAGAACAAAAATTAAAAAAAAATTAAAAAATTAAAAATTTATTTGAAAAAATTTAAATACAAAAAAATTAATTTAAAAAAAATTAAAAAATAATTTTTTTAAATTATATATTTTTTTATACTCACAATAAAGAGCAAAGTTTTTAGCGACATCATTTCTTCAAATTATTGGATTTTCTTTCGCAAAGCAAAGAATTTCTGCTTGAACAATTCAAAACACTGCCGTAAACAGAGAAAAAAGTTTCGCACAATATATATATAATTTAATTATCCTTGTTGTATGTATATCCTCCGTTTGGCACTGCACTGCACTTGTTCGAAATTTTTACAACACAAATAACTGTGCTTCTTTTTAAAATATTTCAATTTGTTTTTTAGTACATATAAATATGTATCAAAGCACAATTTGCTTATATATATTTTTGTTTATTTATTTGAAATATTTTTTTTTGAACTTCAACGAAATTCTTCTTCGCTTCTCAAACTTTTCTTCCTCCACACCGAGTTTGCGTTTTGAGTCTTTTGTTTTGCGGATAGAACTGCTACTTTTTAGTACACACGATCGCTATGAATTAGGGTTCCACATGACGATGCAACGCTATTTATAACGGCAAACAGCGACTGCGCTAAGCAACGAGGCAGCGTGGCAGAGGCTGAAGCAGGAGAAGCGGCGCAGCGACAGCGACGGCCGGCAGATGAGCGCAGCAGAGTCTGTGAAATGAATTGAAAATGTAATAAAAGTTAAAAAAAGAAAAAGAAAAAAAATCAGCAATCAGTTAGTTTTGTTGTTGTTGTTCTATGAAGCGGGTGCTCGTGCGCGTTGCCAACTAACTGACAGTTGAATACTAACGCTTGTACATATGTATGCACGTTAGAGAATTTGTTTCATCAAACAACAACAAACACAACAACGATAACAATTGCAGTTGAGTGAAGAGTGACTGATGATGAGGCGACGATGATGCGGACACCGACGACGACGACGACTTGACGGCAGCAGCGTTTCACTCATCTTCAGACCGAGCAGCGCGAACGAGCAACAATTGTAGTGCAAAAATAGTGTACAACAACAACAACAACCATCACTTCGATATAACAATAAGCAGAGCAACAATAACAGTTACAACAAAAAAAGCCACACAAAAAATATAAAAAAAAAATTTCTGCTGAGCAACTCAGCAGTAAAAATAAATGAAATGAAAATAATTGAAGTTAAAATGCTTGAAAAAAGCAACAACAACAACAACAACATCAAAAAGCAGCAGCAGTAAAATAGCGCCAAACAGCTGCAAACAAAAATAAAACGATAGCAACAACAACAACAGCAGTAACTGTAACGAAGCGCCAGCAAGCAAGCAGTAGCTACGTTTGAAGCTTCGCGCTTGAGCACAATAGCAGTATAACAATGCTAGCTACAACAAAAAAAAAACAAAAACAAAAAAAACTAACAACAACTGCCAGCCGAGTATTAGCTGTTTGAGGCATCTCACCATTAAATATTCACATAGTAGGTGCGCTCTTCTTTGCCGACTGCTTCAACGGCAGGCAGCGAAACAATTGAAGTTTGCGCGTCGGCAGCGACAGCGACGTCGGCAGCAACTGGGAGCATCGCTGTGGTGCTTACAGCCGTCGTGTGGTGAGCGTTAAAGCACCGTTCGTTTTTCAAATCAATTTGATTTAAATGTATATAGGTGTGTTTGTGTGTGTTTGTATGTGTGTGAATGCACAGGGGGTAGGTGTACATCTACATACATACACACATGTATACAAATGCTGCAAAATCAAGAGCCACATTGATCTTCTAGATCAGTGCTGAAAGTGAGCGCGCTAACAAACTGAAAACTACAAAAAAAAAAACAACTACAAAACCAAAAAACAGCTACTCAGGTTGGCAAACACACCTACAACAACAAAAGCAAAAAAAAAAGCTGAAAAAAATACAAAATTAATTCACTAACAATGGCAAACATTGCACAGATTCTACTCAATCACTTTGCTGAGCGGAGACGTAGTATACAACAATAACAACAGTAAGAAAAAATAACAACAACAACAACATATAACATATAAGTTTTCTATATTCCTATAGAATTTGCATTGAAAGCAAATGTGCTGAAGATCACATCGCTGCTGCTCCAAAACACAATGCCAGTGTTGCCAACTGCCGTTGATGTTGTAATAATTATTGCAAAGTTAATGCAATGTACATATATACATATGTATGAATATATATATATATTACATATGTGTTTTAGTAATATTAATATTCAGCATGAGTTTTGCACTCTCAGGCACAAATTCTATTTACTGGAAAATATTCTTATTAAAAGTGCAATTTGTTCTTATTTATTTATTCGCTCTTTGCTTACTGTCGCTCACAATGTCACTCACATGCAACTCTTACTCTCACGGGAATGCCAATTATTGCGAGATTTTTTTAATAAGCTCTTTTTGCCAGCCACGTACGGCGTGAGTCCTTGAAGGTTGATTTTAGAATAAATTTTTTATTTGGATATAAATAGTTTTAAATGTTTTGAGATAAAAATAAAATAAAATGAAATAAAATAGTATTAAATAAAATAATAATAAAAAAAAGAAGAAAAAAAAATAAAACAAAAAAAAAAGATATGAAAAAAAAATGAAAAAAATAATAAAAAAAAATTAAAAAAAAAATTAAAATAAAATTATTAATTTAATTTGATAAGCAGAATTATAATTTTTTATCTTCTTTTTTCGCCAATTTCACGATCACTGACGATTCAAAACTAGTCGTTTCTTCACTTTGTATTACAAAATGTAACCAGATCGCTCTTCACATCATCTTTCCAACGGAAAGGAGGTCTTCCTCCTCCTCCTCTGCTCTGAGTGATTTCATCCTTAGGACGACATAATCTAGGCAGCGTTGCCACTGTATTTTAATTCATCGTGTTATATCAGTGTCGTCTTATGAAACCTCAGTTGGTATCGAACGGGTCGTTTCTGATCCTGACGGAGCTTCTGGTGCTGCTTAACGTCAGCTTACAGAGGTGCATAAGTTTTTCGGAGATGATGAGATCCTCCTTTCGTTGGTGAAATTGTAGATTTTCCAGGTCTAAGATCAAACAAGTAGAATCCAATTAGTTTTTTTATGGTGGGCTCAAGTTTTCCACATAAAACGATACATAATTCCTTATACATGATGTTGTGGGGACTTCTTCGGCTACAATTGGCACAGATTGTAGCTTAGGCAGCGCACACTTAGGTTCCAATAGTCGAGCATAATTTCGTCGCAGTGCTTGTAAGGCTCGACCAGCAAATCATCAGCACCCACCGCTTTGTTGTTCTTCACGCGGGCAATTGTTATTCCAATTTCTTCATAGTCGGACAATGGAACATCTGTTCCACAGTCATCTATTGGTGTTTCATTTTTATTGCTGTTGCGCAGGCTGGAAAAGTGTTCTCTCCAGAAATTTATTACACTCTTGGCATCAGTCGCTTTATGACCACTCTAGATCGTATGTTTCAATTTTTAAACCTTCTGCAAACCACCGAATTTTTTAATATAATTTGCCAGCTTTACTCCTAAAGGCCATCTTCTCAAGCTCTTCATATTCACGCGTTTCTGCCTCTTTCTTTTTTTTGTCTGAAAAGGCGTCTCGCTTCTCTCTACACATCTCAATATTTCTCACACACAGCGCATATTTTGTAGCCGATCGCAAAGCTGCATACTCATCGTACTAGCTCTTCTTTTGGACTTTTCGACTTGCTTGTATTCGATCATGGTATATTTGTAACCAATTAGGGAGCTTTTATCAGTATTCGTATCGTCTTGCGCAGAAACCTTTGGATGAACTCTAAATTGTAATTCCACGCAGTTCCCCACAGTTGAGCATCGTACGTTCAAACGTCCTCAGATCGATGAGGGTGACGATCTTTTGCAACTAGTAAACGCCAGTGGCGCTTTGTGGTCTGTTAGGGTCATTAATAGTGCTTAGTATCTCATTTCTATGGAATTTTTTCATCGCCAGTTGCTTTTGATGGGCCTCTTTGAGAAAGGTGAAAACAAACGCAACAATGGAAGAGCGATGCGGGAGAGCAGATGTTGTTAGATGATAAGCCAAAAGTTCAGATTTCTCCAGGAAGGGATTTTCGAGCAGAACTTGTCGGGTTTTCGAAGTGGTGGTCGCTGATCAATTCTTCTGTTAGCTTCCCTCATCGATTGGGCGTCGGCTGGCAACTTTGAATAAATTGGTACACTTCTAAGTCCTTTTATCATAGAAGAAAGAATGCCTTTAAGTTCTTTTGTAAACCTATTGTGCCTACGTTTATCTTCATAAGATCTTAATTCGATGGCAGATTCTTCTTGACCGATGTTTTTATTTTTATTTTTATTTTTATTTTATTTTCAAATTTCAATATTAATTTTGGTGAAAATTTCATTTTTCACAAAAACATGTATATAAAAAAATAAAGTTCAAATAAAATTAAAATAAATTAAAAAATATAAAATAAAATGAAAAAAATAAAATAAAATAAAATGTAATTAAAAAATAATAGTAGTAAAAAAATATGTTTAAATAAAACAAAAAAAAAAAAATAAAAAAAAAATAAAAAAATAAAAAAAAATATAGAAAAATATTAAAAATACAATAAATATGAATAAAAATAAAAATTAAAAAACATTCAAAAAAAAAATAAATAAATGTAAAAAAAATAAAAATAATAAAAATATAAATTAATTAAAAAAAATATAAAAAAATTAAAATATATAAAAATTAAATAAAAATAAAAATAGAAGTACGAAAACAACCAAAACAGAATAAAAGTAAAAAATAAAAATTAAACTAGAAAAAAAGGGAAAAAAGTAAAAATAAAAATAATTCAAGTCATGCCTATATATGTATAGTCTGTATTACAGCAAATAAAAACTTGTGTTAATGAATGAAATTACTCTAGCGTTTAGCAAGCATTACCAGAAAAAAAATTTTCAAAAAATCATTGTCATTATCACTTACATAACACCGCTCACCCACAATGCATACATACATACATACGACTCAATGACCCTTCCGCAATCGACACACACACACACGCATCGAATTAGAGAACGAACGCTGACAAATGATTTGTGCTTAATCGCCGTCAAATTGCTGTAACTAAATACTGCCGTGACGTATACGTATGTGCAATTATATATAAATATAAATATGTATGTGTATATGTACTTATAAATATATATATATATATATTATTTTAAGCATTATTAGTGCTAAGTATATATGTAATTATAATATATGTAATAAGAAATTAAGTAGATGCTTGTATGTATGCACATATATATTTACATATACTTGTATACATCCATATATACCTGTATGCAATTATTGAATATTTACCGGAATTCCAACGATGCGATCTGCGCATGCGCACTTATTTATACATAATTTGCTGCTGCTGTTATTGCTTTTGTTGTTATTGTTATTGTCATAGTTAGTTGTGGTTTGTTGTTATTGTTTGCTTCGCTTATTGCATTGATTTTGCATGTTGTCACCTTGTTGTTGCTGCTATTGGAGTTAGACATTGTTGTTGTTGTTGCTGTTGTTGTTGTTCTTACATCGCCTCTTGACAGCGGACGAATTGCAATTTTTATTTTTATTACTCTTGCTAACGTTGTCCGCTGTGTTTTTGATTTTGTTTTTATCTTTTGCCTTTCCCAGCAGTATTCGTTTGGTGATCGTGACTACGCGTCGGCTCTGTTGGCGGCAGCAACGTCAGCGGCGTCAGCTCCAGCTGGTTGGTGGTTGCATGATAATGCGGAGGTTGTTGATAATTAAGATGATGTGATGTGAGAAATATTGGTAACGGTCTATTGGTGGTATGGTGGAAATTAGTAAAATGTTTAAAATGTTTGAAAAAATAAAAAAATAAATGAGTGGAATGGAGGCTACAAAGAGGGCTGTGAGGTGAATTATTTATTGATTATTAGTTAGCTTATTGATCTTCAGTTAGCTTAAGTCCGACCAAAATTTGTTGTTGGTAAAAGGTATTCTGATATGTTGACAAGAACTCACATATGAGATTCGAAATGGAGCGAGAGTTGAGGAGTGTCTTAATGCCAAAAAATTGTTGCTGCGATCGTTCTGACCTGAGATTTGGCATATGCTTGAAGAGTTTCGAAGCCACCTAGAGAATTGTCAGAGACTTATCCATCTCATGCATACTTTACATTTTTAATTTTTCGTTAATCGGATTGTAAATACAGATAATTTAAATATGTTGACTCCTGCGCCATCTAGGGGTTTAAAATATATTTGCTTAAGCCTCGTTAAGGTTAGAAAATTGAGACTAAAAAGGTAGAAACGAGAGGGAAGTACATGCAGCTAAGTGAAATAGTCCTCATTAAGAAGGTATTCTTCACTTAGAAGTCATCAGATGTCGCTGAGTGCAAAGTGTGAGGCTCAGTGTCTTTTAAGCGTCCTGAATGTAATACGCTGAAGAGGCAAGAAGCAGTAGATCTTGCAGAGAGTGAAAGCTTAGATAGGAGCTCCGCTAGTTACTTGGGGCCAACTTCGTTCGAAACAACATCTCGCAATCGACGGAAATATGAGGATACAAATCAGCGGGAGGCAATGACTCAATGGTCGAGCTAATCAAATATGCTGGCGAAAAGTTGAAAAGATGCATGAGTTGACTTCTTTGCAGAATACGGTCGGATGAAAGCTTAGCTGATGATTGGAATCGAAATGAGCTCTGCCCAATAAACGAAAAAGCGTTCCCCGCAATTAGCGCCAAAGATTATGAGATAAGCCTTCTCAATATCGCATATAAGTGTGATCTACAGAGCGTATAGTGTGCCGCCAACAAACTGATCTAACCTAATCAGTGTGGCTGTACACCTGGAAAATTTACAATTAACCCGCCATTCACCATGTGCCAAATTCTGATACAGATCTATGTATTCTTTTCCTAGGCCTATTTAGCAGGGTCTTTGTCTTCGTCTTGTTATAGTTAGCTTACAGCTGGCTAAGATTTTCCATCTGTTATAAGCTAGGATTCGTCGAGCAAATGTTTTAAATGTTAAGAAACGGAAAAGAAAGGGAAAAACAAAGGAAAAAATGGTAAAGAAAAATAAAAACAAAAGTCAAAAAGAAAAGATTTTGGAGAAAAAAGTAAAAGGAAATAAAAAAGGAAAAGAAAAGAAAAGAGTGTGATGAAAGAGAAGATAAAGAGCGTTGACAAAAAAAAAGAATATGAATGAAATGAAAATAACTGGAAAAAAGATAATGAAAAATAAGAACGAAAATTAAAGGAAACATAAAAAAGAGAATAAAAAGCAAAAAATAAATAAAAAAATGGAAAATAGAAAATGGAAAATAAAAATATTTAAGGAGAAATTGAACGAGAGAAAGTAATGAATAAGAAAAGGAAAATAAAAACGGGGAGAAAAATAAAACAAATTAAATTGTAAGTATTAAGAGCGCTCTCTCTCTCTCTCTCTCTCTTTTACTGGACAAGCAACCTCTGAAACATCTGGAAATGTGTACTAGTGGGTCAAACATAATAACGGTGAGTGAATAAGCTCCGCTCGGGTCCATGGAACCCTTTCTTATATAGCTTCTAGGTTATATATTCTCGTATAGAGATATGCTCACATAATAGTGTCACGCTCGTCTTTGTGAATCAGAGACCATTTGGTGTGATCTTGCTTGTAAAAAATCACTCAATGGTAGCAAATTGGATAAAACAAAACATATATACATTCACATCTGTAGATATGTAAAATTTCATAAAAAAGGAAAAGAGAAGTATAACTGCAATTTGTAATAAATCCCATTGGGCATAGATTAAAAAGACAATAGTAGGCTGAGTTTCCAACAATATAAATCAAATTAAATTCCACAAAATTACAATTGAACAAATAATAATAGAATACTCGTCAATATCAAGTAAACACAAAATGATTACTGAAAACTCAATTAAAAGCAAAAAAAAAAATTACATATATATATATATAAATATATGTACTTGTATATAAATAAATTGTTAAATTATTTTTATAAAATGATAAAGAAAAGAAATAAAAAACAAGGCGAGCTTAGGCTTGGCCGCAACGAAAGGGAACTAATAGAAGCTCATCAGTGGCTTAAGTATTGTTTTCGTCAAACAAAAGGCAAATAAATGATTTCCTTGAATTTACTAAAGACATTGAATTGGATTTTCGAACACAATAAAAAATTAAAAAAATTGCTAAGAAACCAAAAAAAGCTTTGGATAATGAAAATAAAATTATAATTAAAAATCTTGAACAAAACTACAGAAAAATATATTTTAAAAACTAGCGTAAAATTAAAAAATATATATATTATAAATATAATAAATAAATATCAATATAAGAACATTTTTCGGCAAAAAAATAAAAAAAAATAAAAAAATTAAAGCAAAATATATAAGAAAAATTTAGGTATAATAAAACAAATTTTTAAACACAAAACTTTGACATCTTCAAACAGACAGAAATTTTTGAATTTTTTTTATATGTACTCGTATATATATTTTCGATATACAAATATGTATATTACAATTCACAAAAACAAAACATTTTCCATTTAAACAGCTAAATGTTGAAAAAAATTTCAGTTATTTTTTTTTTATATAAAAACAAGAGGGAATAGCTATCTTCGGCCATGACGAAGTCTTTATACCTTTCATGAATATATAAAATTTATTGCAAATTGCTAAGTTCGATTTTAATAATTTTCAGTGTCAATATCAACTTGCATTTACGCCTGTACAAGTAGAATATCAAATTTAACACTCATACATGCATTTTTAGCGAATTTTTTTTACCCAAAACCTAACATTTGAATAATTGAATTTTTTTTTGACTGAGTTTTGACCAAAGTCTCACATCCGAAAATATTGGTGTGTGGTAGCAACATATAGCTCCTATAATCTTCCGATTTCGATGATCTTCAGAAATAATTTCATTATGTCTGTGTAGCATACCAAATATCACGTTCTTAGGTATTCTTCGGAAGGATTCATAACCCAAATCGGTCGTATATATGCTATAGTGGTTCGATCTGGATCTTTCGCACCAAGCTTGGTTGAAATATCTCAAAAATTAGTTAGTTAGTTTGCGTTTAAACAGACAGATGGACTGACGGACAGAAAGGCAGACAGACAGACAGACAGACAGACAGACAGACAGACAGACAGACAGATACACATAGCTCAATCAATTCAGCTCGTGATTCTGATACGATATTCGTATAAATTTTGGTGGGTATATCCCTTCTCCTTCTGGCATTTACATTATTCCAAAGTTAATATATCATTTCATGTACATGAAATGTATAAAAACTAATTTTTGCTAAAGTAGTAATTCCAAATAAAAAATAAAAAAAAATTAAAAAATAAAATAAAAAAATTCTATAAAAAAATTAATTTTTTTTTCAGAAATACCTAAATTTATTTATTGAAATCATGTGAGATAAAGAATAATAAAATTACTTAATTCCATCATTAAATTCTCAATTAAAATAACTGTCAAAAGATTTCTTCATCAAAACTAACACTTGCATACATATGTATATTTAGCACTAACGAAAGTGACATTTTAAATAACAAAAAATGCACCAAAAGAACAAAATAGAAGATAAAAAGCAATTACCAAAATGTACTGCTGTTCAGAAGAAAACATAGAACATATAAAAAAACAAGTAAAAATTCACTGAAAAATGTCTAAATGCCAAAATTGTCTTCTGAGTGCAATTTCCACGAAAACTCAGCAAGCAAAAATGTAAATTTACACAAATCGAAAAAACAAAATTAAACCAAAAAGTAAAGCTAACCAAAATATAGTACAAAAAAAAAAGAAGAAGTGATTTTGAACAACAAGTAGTCAAAAGCGATTTAATTGATTCATCACTTTTGTCTTACACAGTAAGCCATATTATAAGGCAAATTTATTGATAAAAATTAATTAAAATTTATTGATAATTCTAAAATAAATAAAGCAGGAATAGAAAAACCAAAATATGATTTTTATTTAATTTGTAATCAATAAAAATTATTTAAAAAATATTAAGAGCGCTGAGCCCAAAATTAAATCATTTCTCAATTCAAGCTGGATACAAAGTTAGTCTGAATTTTCCATTATTTAAAAGTGAAAAGTATTTTTTACTAAAAATTCTAATGAGAATACACTTCGAGCCTTTTACTTTAAGCTATTGAAGATTTTTCTAATTAAAAATCACAGATTTTCCTTTTTCTTTGGGATTTACTGGGTTACTTTTGTTCGCTTAATAATTAATGCAGTGTTATTGTGGCACCTTTGCTAATCAAATCAGCGCATCTTCTGTTTGTAGCTGAGTGTTTGTAAAAAAAAGCTTGTTCCTCGTAAAAAAAAAAAAAAAAATTAAAAAGAGAAAAAATTAAAAAAAAAATATGAAAAAAGAAATAAACTATCAAAAATGTGCATATTTTACTGACGTACGTTCAAATACTTGTATGTATGTGTAAGTATGCACTTAAGTGGCTCACATTAATTTCTGTCCCCTTTTAGTATCGAAGTAATAAGAAGGTACTCAACACAAAACGAAGTCATTAAATCTACATTAACAAAGCGGATAAAGAGATGAGGTACTATAAAAGGGCTTGTCAGCATCATTTTGATTGGTATATCAGGCAAAATGGTTGTATGGAATATAAAACTCCACAAAAAACTGTAAAAAATATAGGAAAAAAATATAATGAATAAAAAAAATTAAATAAAATGAAGAAAATCATAAAATATCTAGAAAAGCAAAAAAAAAAATTTAAACCAATGAAAAAAAATAATAAATAAAAAAGGAAAAAAAAAATAAAAAAAAAACAAAATAAAATTTATAAAAAAATCTTTATTAATTAAATTGAAGCAATATCAAAAATTAAAACACAAAGAAAAAATACATTGAATAAACTTATATAAAATAATATAAATTGTAAATCCAATTCGAGGTTCCCTACTTTTTCAAAAAAAAAAAAAAAAAGCAAAAAAAAAAAAAAAGCATAATTCTAATTTAATGGGGAATGTTTATTATCATTCCAAAGAACATTCTTTGGCATTTATTTTTTTAAATATTATATCTTTCAAATGATGGCCGCGGCTACGCCTCAGATGGTCCATCATACGTTGAGTTCAATTTTCGATGACTCGTTCGAGCATTTCGACTGGTAACTGGCGCATGACACGCGTGATGTTTTGCTCTAATGCCCGAATCGAAGCGGACTTATCCGCATAGACTTTTGACTTTACATATCCCCACAGGAAAATGTCTAACGATGCTATACCACATGATCTTGGTGGCCAATCGACCGGCCCAAAAAGTGAAATTATCTGCTCACCGAAGTGTTCTAATAAATCCATTGATTGATGTGATATGTAGGAAGTGACGTCGTCTTGTTGAAACCAAATTTCGTGAAGATCACGAGCTTCAATTTTGGGCATCAAATAGTCGGTTATCATGGCGCGATAACGGTCGCTATTGACGATCACGCTTTCATTGGCATCATTTTTGAAGAAATATGGACTTGAATCTCTTCAGGCTGCTCTTCGTCCCAAATGCGGCAATTTGGCTTGTTTACATACCCATTAAGACAGAAATGAGCCTCATCGCTGAACAAAATTTTGCCCGAAAACGTTGGATCTTCTGAGAACTTTTTAAGACCGTGTAGAGTGAAGTGATGTCGCTTGGGAAGGTCGAGCGGCTTTAGTTCCTGCACAAGCTGTACGCTTTAAATTTAAGATCTCGACGTAAAATGCGCCAAGTCGTTCCATAGGTCAGTCCGAGTTGCAGCGAATGGCGCCGAATCGACTCTCCACGGTCTTCGTGTACGGCAGATCAGCTACGGCCGCTATATTTTCTTCACTGCTTGCTGTGCGTGGTCTATTCGGTGGAGTATTATCCATTAATGAATGCTGGGGCTCAAGATGGGTGATAGTTTACGAATAGTACGCTCAGAGTATGCCGATTACGTTGACCATAAGCGCGCGAAACACATTCTCTACAGAACGTGGATTTTCGTAATAAAAATGAATGATTTGTAAATGATGTTCAGGCGTAAGTCTTTCCATGATGAAATGCCAAACAATACTGAACAAAAATAACATGATAGCCTGACACGACTTACTCGTAATCTGTAAAAAAATCTGGAAGGTTTTCGAACTAATGGCCTATCGCATAGTAAAGTAGAAATTTTTCTATAATTTATTTTAGTCTGGACATCTTTCGAACTAATGGCTTATCACATAGTAAAACTTACTGCTTACCACTCGACCAACGCTGTAGTTTGGATAAAGTCAAGACAAAAATACTCGGCAATTTGAATGGAATATTCAAACTAAACTCCACTCAACTTAATAAATTTCAAACTCTGCACATCTCTAACCCAACTCAAATTAACTCGACTCAATTTAAACTTAACTCAAATTAATTTGAATCTACCTAAACTCAACTCAAATCAGTTCAACTCGATACAGTTCAACTTAAACTGAACTCCTCTCTCATCAACTCAACACAACTCAACTCAACTCAACTCAGCTAAATTCAACTCAAGTTAATTCAACTAATCTCAACTCGATTCAGTTCAACTTAAACTCAACTCAAAGTCAACTTAAACTCAACTTAAACTCAACTCAACTCAGACTCAACTTAGACCAAATGCAGTTGGACTAAATCCAGCCGATTTGAATTTAATTTTTATTCATTTCAAATCAGTGTAAATTTATTAGCAAAATTTTTTATTCTAAAAATATATTTTTCAATTTCCATTACGATTAGATATAAATTGTAACAACTTAAATAATTTTATTTTTAATAAATCTTCAATTCAATTTCGCCTTTTCATGTAGTTTGCGTTTTTTTCTGTGAAAATACCAAAATATGCGAAATTTTTTCACAAATCACTTAATTTATGCGCCAATTACTGGCGTCACTATTATTACGAACATCATCATCAATTTTGCTATTATTACTAACTATTATTGGCAATTCCTTTCCAATACTTCACAATGCAATTTATTTATTGCCATTTGTCGTCGTCTACATAATTACAACTCACCAACAACCTGACGACTAACTTAACTTAACTCAGGCCTGGCGCTGCTGGTGATCTCAACTGAAGATCAACGCGAATGGCAAAGTGAAGCAGTGAAGGGCCGAGCAAAAGTTGAATAAATAGACGCTAAGCGATTAAATCATAACGCGAAATGTCAGAGCAGTAAAAGCTAAAATCAAAATAGAAGAAGAGAAAAAAAAAACACAGAAATATTAAAGAGGCTACAAAGGCAGCACTCACAGTAACACTAATGGAAGGAAAAAAAAAAACGAAACAAAAGCAATTCAATGATTTTCCCGCAGAATTTAACGCCAAACGAATGGTGGAATGGAATGTTTCTTTCGCGCGCTGCGGGTCAGGTGCGGGTTCTCCAAAAGCCATGGAAAATAGAAATAAAAAATAGAATTTTAAATGCTCTAAAATAGGTGAGGTTTCACGTAAGTGAGGGAGTAACCGCAAACACACATACACACACACTTGTACATAGCCAAATAATGCTATTAATTTTTTTTTTTAACTGCAACGCCAATAAATAAACTGACAGAATTTAAAGCACTTGTTGGTGTTCTTCGATTTTATCTTTTTTTAGTTTTTTTTCTGTTTTTTTAGTTTTCGATTTTTTCCTGTTGTATGCTCATTGTATGGGCAATGGGCTTGAATTATTATTGTTTTTCACAAATCATCAGTTAGCTCAGTGATTGTGAGCTTCAAAAATATTTGTTTTTAACAAAAAAAAAAAAAAAAAATATTGAAAAATATTTAAAAAAAAACCTAAAAGTGAAAATTGATTGACGAATTTCATGATATATTGAAAATTAAATACTTTTGACTTTCAAATATTTTATTTCTTGTTTAATGGTTGCATTAAAGTTTTGCAATTTTTGGTAGTTTTCTTGTATAATCATCGGATTTATGAAATATTCTGGGCTTCGAATGTATGGGGTTGCAGATTTTTGTGTATTTTGGTAAAAAATCTCAAACTGGTGAAATAATAAAAGCTGATTTAATGCTTTCGATGATTTGGTCAGTTTCAGCATATCGATTTAATAATAGATGTGATACTGGGTTTCCAATTACAGACGCTATGGCAGCTCAATTCAGCTGTACTCAGTTGAAATACTGTCAACTCTACTAAAACTCCACTCGGCCTAAAACTGAATTCAACTTAACTCAGAATTCAATACAGCAGTTCAATACAGCACAAACTAAGCTAATCTCAAACTTGTACTCAACTCAACTTAACTCAATTTACGCCAAAATCAATTTTACAAAACTTATACTCAGCTTTCCGAGTACTCAAACTCAACTCAACTCAACTTAAATTACCTCAAACTTAACTCGTACTCACTTCAAATTATTTTATCTCAAACTCAACTCATAGTAAACTTACCTCAAACTCAATTCAAGTCAACTGTAAATACAACTAAACTCTACACAAGCTTAACTCAATTTGCCTCAAGGTGCACTCAACTCACACTCAACTCACCTGAAATTCAAATTTGAACTCAATACAGCTTCTGTAGGAAAAAGGATCCTACCAAAGGAAACACTTTTCTGAAGAGGCACACTCCAACGAGTGCTATGTGAAGACTTTGCGCAGAAGAAGCAGCAATAAAATTTATTTTGAAAAGTCTCAGATATTCTCGGACACTTATTTGGGCTTAAAGCACAAATCACAAATATTCCAGAGCTGAAATGGATGGAACAAGCTTGGAAGAAGCTGAGATTAGCAACGAGGCCAGAGAAACCTTTGTGTGGAGTTTGCAAAACTAATCAATCTACATACCGTTCAGGTGAAGTCTGTAAAGTTCGTCGTCCCCATAGACTTAATCTTATTGCTCCAAAGTGTGAGTGATACGCAAGGGAAGCATCTTCAGGATTCAGATGGCTTTTCCTTCACTCTGCAACTTCTGCAGAGGTTATTAGATGGTACAATCAAGCTTTCCGTTCGCCTGTCCAATAGAATATATTCTGCAAAATGTAAGAAGACCCATAGCCATCAGGCCACTTTCCTATCCATATTAGTTTACTCTATATGGCAAGCTGCTCTACGTCACCGTGTTTCTCAACACGGGGTTTTATTAGCTTACCCATTGAAAACTAATAGAAAAAGACTGGGTTCATCAAGCCTTATATTTCTTTACCACCGCGATCTCAGAAATCACTGCCATGTTTGGCGTATAAGTCAAAATAAAAGAGGATCGATACTTTTCGAATCCCAAAATGGAATATTTAAACGTTCAACTATCTGACGAGGCTATTATAGACTCGGTACCACAAAAAAATGGCAGTTTGTGCCATCCAGACTTCCCTCGTGCTGCTGTGCTATAAATTTCCACATTCAATTCCGCATATAAACTATTCTTAATGCAATTGCCAATAAATCATGCCATTTTCCTAAGAAATCAATGCATTCCAGTTCAGAGAAACTCGCCTACAAATGCCGCACACGTGGTTGAACTCAACCTCAAAGCGGCAAACAAAAAAACCAAAATTTATTTAGAACAGTGACAAAATGCACACAAAAATCGTGAGATGGAGCGAAAATTGCGCCAAAATTTATGCAAAAAAAATAAAATAAAATAAAAAAATAAAAAATAAGAAATAAAAAAAATAATAAAATTTACGAAAAGAAGAAAAAATACAAAGAAACATGAATTAGGCTTGAAAAAAAAATCGGGAGCATAATGTAGCATAATAAATGCAATTTCCACAAACGCTTATGAAAGCCCAAGCAAGCAATGAGAATATTGCTGCTGGCTTGCCGCAATGCCAATGAAGTAAAAAATTTCAAGTAGTTCGAATGAGTACTAGTACACCACTAGAATTTTTTTGGTGAAAATATACTAGTTCCAAAAGTATCAAACTGGTATCGATAAAAAAGTATTTAAAATTAGCCAAAAAATATTTGAACTAATAAATAAACAAAATTTATTATAAAGTTCAAAACGAACTAGTTATTTCTTTTGCCACTTCGAACTAGTATTATGCTAGCATATATCTGAACCAAGCCCGATAGTTGCCAGCTTGTGAGATACTAGGTATAGTTGCTGAAAAATAGTGTTTTAGAAAAGACAGATTTTTATTCCTGCTTGGGACTAGTATGAGACTAGTATATTACTGTTTAAACACGGATAAACAGTAGCTCTTGGTAAGCTAAACTAGCAATCTCTTTTGTTATTTCGAGCTGGTATGAAATTAATACATTTTTGAATGAAAATTGACAATTGACAGCTCATCGGACATACACATGTAAAAGGAAGAGCTTTTCTAATGAAAAAAGTCAATAAGTTGCTAACAGCAAGACTTGTCTTTTTGTAACCAGTATGAGACTAGTATATTTCTGCCTAAAAACTGGCAATCACTAACTTTTCACACATCGCTGTGTTATAAATAGTATTTATTTGCATGGAAAACAGGGAAACCCCTTTTGGGGGACTAGTATTTTTCTAAGCCATTTTGAACTAGTATGCATTCAGTTAATTTCCGACTAAAAATAGAAAATAGTCAGCTAGTCAGGCCATATAGATGTTGAAAATAACAGTTTTGGCACGGCAAGTAAACTGTTGGTTGACTAATATTTTTTTGCCTATTTTAAACTAGTATGGGACTAGTAAATTTCTGACTAAAAGTTGGAAAGAACTAGCTCGCCAGACATCACCATGCATGAAAAAGTTATTTACATGGAAAAATACTTTTGGATAATTTGTATTTCATTTTGCTTATTCTGAACTAGTTTGAGACTAGTACATTTCTGACTGATTTCTAACAATTATCAGCCCATCAGTAATATAGGTGCTGAAAGTGATAGTTTTTGCATGGAAAGAAAACTGTTGGATGACTGGTAATTTTTGGAAAATTTTTAACTAGTATAGGACTAGTACATTTCTGTTTCATATACTTATATAACAAACTTTTGGCAGGGAGTAGTTTTGAGCTAAAAATAATTATTGTTTATAGTGAAAGAACACAGTTGGCACAGTGTATGTAGCATGCTATACCAGTTGACGACTAGTTTTTAGCTAGTTCAATAGCATATTGGTGCACCAGGTTCAATATTAGTACTTATTGCTGCAACACACACACACACACACACACACTCCCAATAAACTACATACATAAGAATATCCTCTGCCTGTACATACTTCGTAAATAAATGCATAAAAAATACAGATTGAAGTATTACAACAAAAATGTGTGGAAATTACCGTTAGACATGCAATCTGTCGCCGAAATGATGCTGCAATCGCGCGCCCCAAGCGCTGACTTAGAGGATGAGGTGTAAAATCTTTGTACTGCATCATATTTGACAAACGCACACCAGCACACACACACTACATGTATGTATATACATATGTACCTCTAGCATGTAAGCTTTTTTGTGTTCATTTTGGACAACAATTTATTCTGTTTAGACAAACATGCATTTAGTTAGTTATGAGAGAATCTAATCAGTGATGACACTCAAATTTCAGCACAATCGTGCACGCACATGCAAATATGTATGTATATGTGTATATGTATATGTATATTATGCGCATTTTTATGTGTAACATGCAAAAATAAATTTTGCATATTTCCAAGAAACACATTACACTGCTGTAAGTCACACTGCGAAAATCATCGAAGCCCAAGATTAGTGGGAATTGGACGGTATTTTTTTGAAAAGGTCGGAAGCTAAAGACATTTATTTTAGTACTAACGAATCTGTGCAAGGAAAACGACATTTTTTTCTAAATAATTTTAAGAAATTTTAGTTTATTTATTATCAAATAATAATAATGAAGAATTGTGCTGGCCCAACAAAAATATTTATTGGCTTTAAAAACATACTTTCGAAATTCTACCAAAAACCAATTTTCTTTAAGTAATCTAAATGCATAAAATTATACATAAAATATGAAATATATAATTTAGGAATATATATAAACATATGTCTTTCCGGTTGATAACCACTCAAAATTTTCAATATTTCACGTGACTAACATAGCAAATAAATTTGATGGCATGAAACTGCGCAAAGATGACTTGCCTAAGTTTATAATGGAGTTTTCTGAAGTTAAGCAGTCATATATTATATACAAACTTAAATTTTGCCCAGAATTTTATAACCTTTTTGATTTTCATTATTTAGTTTAACATAATTTTGTTTCCTTTTTTATTTTATTTTATTTTATTTTATTTTATTTTTATTTTTTTATTTTTTTATTTATTTTTTTCATTTTATTTTACTTTATTTTATTTCAATTTATTTTATTTTGATATATTTTATTTTATATTATTACAATTTTTTTTATTTTATTTTAATTTAAATTATTTTATTTTAAATTTATTTTGTTTAATTTCATTTATTTTAATTTAGCTTATTTTATTTATTGCATATCTTTTAATTTAATTGAATATTTTAAAATTTCTTTTGCTCTAATATAATTAAAATTTTCTACAATAATTTAATATTTTTAAAACCAAAAAACTAAGAATTTTTATAATTCATCATACAAGTACATAGTGGATCTTCAGTATATATCCATAACTTATTTGCGCTTACTCATAAATTTTATGGATTTTTTTTTTGTAGATATTTGCATCCCCTCGATTGGGAGCACTCACCTTCATTCTCCGAAGAAATGCATCTAAAATCATGGAAAAAAGAAAGAAGTCAGCATCCTCCTTAGCTTTATAAAGGGTGATCCAAGTAGTCGTACTTTTTTCAATAGAATTTTTTGACAAATCACGTATGAGTCGTGTTAAGCTATCATGTTATTTTTGTACATTATTGTTTGGCATTTCATCATGGTAGGACTTACGCCTGAACAACGTTTACAAATCATTCAACTTTACGACGAAAATTCACGTTCTATAAAGCATGTGTTTCGCGCGCTTCGCTCAACTTATGTGCAATTTAATCGGCCTACTGAGCGTATGTATTCGCAACAACATCACCATCGTCTTGAGACCCAGCATTCATTATAGGATAATATTCGACCGAATGGACTACGTCCAGCACGCAGTGATAAAAATATAGCGGCCGTAGCTGAGAGTGTACATGAAAACCGTGGAGAGTCCATTCGGCGCCGTTCGCAGCAAATCGGACTGACGTATGGAACGATTTCGTGCATTTGACGTCGAGATCTTAAATTGAAAGCGTACAAAATACAGCTTGTGCAAGAACTGAAGTCGCTCGACCTTTCCAAGCGACATAGCTTCGCTCTATGAGCTCGTGAAAATTTCCAAGAAGATCCGACATTTTCGAACCAACTTTTGTTCAGCGATGAGGTCCATTTCTGGCTCAATGGAGATGTAAACAAGCAAAATTGCCACATTTGGGACGATGAGCAATCGGAGGAGATTCAAGAGCTGCCATTTTATCCAGAAAAAACAACGGTTTGGTGTAGTTTGTGGCCCGTTGGAATCACGGTTCATATTTCTTCAAAAATGATTCCGATGAGAACGTAACCGTCGATGGCGGCCGTTATCGCGCCGTTATAACCGACTATTTGGTGCCCGAAATTGAAGCTCGTGATCTCCGCGACATGGGACATTTGGTTTCAATAAGACGATGCCGACGACGCCGCCACGTCCCACACATCGCATCAGCCAATGGATTTATTGAGAGAACACTTCGGTGAGCAGATAATTTTACATTTCGGGACGGTCACACCGTTAGACCTTTTCCTGTGAGGATATGTAAAGTCTAAAGTCTATGCGGACAATCCCGTTTCGATTCAGACCTTGGAGCAAAACATCTCGCGTGTCATACGCCAGTTACCAGTCGAAATGCTCGAACGAGTCATCGGCAATTGAACTCAACGAATGGACCATCTGAGATGTAGAGGCGGCCAACATTTGAAGGAGATAATGTTCAAAAAATAAATGCCAAAGAATGTTGTTTCGAGTGATAATAGACATTCCCCATTAAATTTGAATTTTTTGTGTTTTTTTTTAATTTAAAAACCTCGAAATCGATCGCCCGTTAAATTCAATTTTTTTTTTAATTTTTATTGCATTTATTTTTAATTATAATATTTTGAGTTTTTATATTTTTATTTAAAATTTTTAATTTTATTTTTTATATTTTTTAATTAAATAAATTTTATATATATTTGCATATTTTTTTATTAATTTTACTAAATTTTTTTCAATTGTTTTTTTTAATAATTTTTTTTATATTTAGGTTTTTTCCTGTATTATTGCATTTTAGGTTATATTAATTTTTTAATTTTTATTTTTTATTTTTTTTGCTTTAAATTTTCGTTTAAAATATTTATTGTTATTTATTTTATTTTATTTTAAGCTATTTTTTCTAATATTAAATTTTTAATTTTTGTATTTTATTGTGTTCTATTTTACAAAATTAATTCATAAGATTTAGCGCCAAGTACATTTATTATTATATTTACTGTTGAATGTTTTTAACAATTTAATACGTGTGAATGTAATTAAAAAATGAAAAAAAAAAAAAAATCCATAAATGCTTGCAACTCATCAAAGTAAATGAAGAAGAAAAATATATAAAATCTTAAGTAAGGCAACATTTAATGGGCTCACCTTCAGTTAAGTTTATTTCTTTGCAATAATTTTTAAATTTTCTATTGTATCCAAGCATCTATTTTTTTAGCACCTATTCATATGCATGTTTGTATGTAATAAACATATATGCGCTCAACTATCACATATTATTTCTATTACCCTAAACAATAAGGCATTTTGCAATTATCACCAATGCAATTTGGGCGCTCATGGCTACCCGCATCATACGACTGCTCACATGCATGCCTACATATATGTATATATGTATGTATATATGTATGTATGTATGCATATGTGCAAATGTGAAATAATTCAGTTAAGCGCTATACGAGAAATCATCTTCAAATGTTCATAAATGCGAGCAGTGGTGAGTGAATGCATGAAGGTGAGTATGAATGTGAGTATGAAATGGTAAGCACACATACAAACGCACGCACAAATATTCGTTGTAACAAATGTAACAGCAATTTATACAAAACAACAACAAAAATAACAACAACAATGCCCGATATTACCGTAATGATACACAAATATTACCCCCTGCCAAACAGAAGAAGAAGAAGCAGCAGCAGCACGGCCACAAATTATAATTTATGTATATACAGGTATGTGTGTAGATGCAGGTAATATTTTACCAAAATGAGATGAAAAAAACACAAAAACAACACCAAAAACAATAACAGCTCTAATAATAACGAGAAACATCATAACAATAATATCATTAAGTCAAATTTGTTGCTGTTGTTGTTGTTGGTGGTGTTCTTTTATGCAGCAGCTTGCTTGTTTGCCGACTCTTGTGCGGCTGCAGCGTGTATGCGTTTATGTGTATGTGTTCACTTAACCACAAGTGTGGCACAGAAAATCAAGAGCAACCAGTAACAACAATAACACTTACATCATGCATACATAAATACATACATACAAACATACATACAAGCATACATACAAACATACATGCTTATTAGTTTATATGTATGTTCGTCTGTTCGTCTTTTTGGCGCATTAATGCAGTGACTCTGGCAAAAAAAAAAAACAACAACAAAAACAACAACAGCTCATCACTGCTGCTGGCAAGGAAAAAAAAACACACCACACTTGGGAGCTGTGACTCGAGTGAGTGACAGAAAGACTGATAAAAACAAAAATAAGTGCCAATGAGGTGTCAAAATATATCAAAATTATCTTTATAACATTTTCGAAAAAAATTTAGTTGAAAAAAAAAAATTATATTAATTTTTGTAAACAGCGCAAAGGCGTAAGATACAAACACGATTGCCATCGAAATCGTTGGAGATACCAAGTAGTGTCCGGTCCATCTCCAATTGACCCGTCCAAAGGCCCGCCTCTTCCTCTGATACCTGTAGAGGGCTATACTAGGTTAAGGTGAACTGGTCGACCGCTTAGAGACGGTCAGCCAAGCACCCATTAGATCTCCTCAATGCAATTATACCACACCAAAAGTGTGCAGAAGTACTTTGAATAAGCTCACTGCTGTGGTCTACGTACCCGGACATAAGGACATCCCAAACAAATTCGCGGCGGAGAAGACCCCACTCCAACTACAATAAATTCTACACCCGATGCAGGCCGTACCTCTATCCACGGCAAAACTCATGCTGAAAATAGCTTTCACCAAAAAGCCAATACCTAATGGCTCAATGAAAGAACTTGCAACTTGACTAGACAGATTTGCCAGCTGAAAATCAAGGAATCTAATCCACCTAGATCGGCTCAGAATGAATATAAAAATTGGTATATTAACTGGACACTACTTATTGGGGGTTCACGGTAGGACAGTGGGATAATATACGAATTTTTTTGTCGACACTGCAAAGACGAAGAAACGGAAGAGTCTCTCGAACAATACAGCTGCCACTGTCCAGCTCGTAGCAGTGCATTTCGCATTTGCTGTCCTCAACCAGGCGTTATTCGAAGATATGACGACTCTAATAACTGGCTGTGCTTTGTTAACACCGTTAACAGCAACCTTCGGTCTGAGCTCTTTACCGCTGGTAAAAACTTAGTAAATCTCGGCTCATACGAATAGTTTTCGGTATTTTGTAGTCTTTTATTCATTCTTATGGCCTGACGATGAAAAGCGTTTTTGTGTGTTCCTAACTCCTTTGAATAGGACTTTTTCCTCTTAGTTGGCGTGGTTGGCGCTTATGTGATTATAGCCGAATTAACAATAGTTCTCCAATTATTGCATCTCTTCGGATGTCGGTGCCTTTTGGGGATACCGAGTGAATATATATCCTTATCCGCCTGAACCTTCTAACAGAATGGAGCTCCTTCTCTATCTCTACTTCCACTGGCGGGTACTGCGCCGAATACTTTCGAAGCTGAAATGTCCATCCGGTTCCTTCTCAACTCGCTGAACTATGTCAATATCGTCGGATATCTCGTACAGCTTATCGCTCCATCATTGTTTGCGTTGACGTTGCCTACACGCAGAAGACCAAAAATCTTCAGAAAAAATTCCGCTCTAATCGTGAGACAAACACTCATCCGTTTATATTTTACAAATAAAGTGAGGGGTGTAACTTGTGTACCAGCTTAAAACTCTAAAATTTTCAGAAATTAGAAAAATCTTGATGAAATAGAAGAAAATTTATTCAACAATGGAATGAATTTCATTTCAAATGTCAGTTCTCGATGTCGCATGGGACAATATGTGAAATGTGTGAATGTACAATACAAAGACTTGCTTCTAACCAGCGGTCTGGTAATTTTATTATTTGCCTCTTTGTATTAACATAATGATTTTAGTGATTTTGCAGTGTTTTTTTGTAATTTTTTTGAACCGACAGTTTCCTAGAAAAAGTCATTTAGTTGGGCTCAATTTTTTTTTTTTTTTTGGGTTTTCAATGACAAAGTGGTTTTTTTCAAACACATTTGGTCTTTAAATTATGCCCGTCGTTCATCCATTCCACTGTTGTGGGTGTAGAACTCAACGAAAAAAAATACTTTCTTACATTTATACAATATGTGGTTGTTTTAATTACATAAAAACTTAGATTTCTTACAACAACCGGATCTGCGAATAATAAAAAATTCTGCTAATAAATTGCGAATTCTGAAAAAAAAATGTCAATAAAATTTCATTTATGGCTATTGAGTTGAGTTGTGAACCATTTATGCGGTCACCATGATGCGCATGCGCTTACAGTTGCACGTGTATATATGTATATATACACACATATACATAAATACAGATATAAATTATAGTTTTTGTATTATTGAAACAAAAGCGCGAATATAACTTGCGCTTATGGGGAATTCAAATGACAATTTTTGTAATAAAAAAAAAAAAAAAAAAAATTAAAAAAATTGAAAGAAATAAAAAACCAATTCAATGGCAGTTAACCAACACCTTGAACAGCTCAGAGATTTGTGCATATGAATTACTGAATTTAATTTTAATTACAATTCCATTAACGGTTTTTCCATGCATATGAGGAGTTATTGTTTTTTTTTTTTTAGTACACAATTCTACATTTATATGAGCTTGAGCAAATAAATTTTTTTAAACATTTTTATGTATTATTTTTTACACTTTTTTTGCATTTTTTTCCTTTTTTTCATTTTTCTTTTTTAATTTTTTTCTCTTTTTTTAATTATTTTATTTGCTGTGCTGCCTTAGAGTTGTACATTAAAAAATCATAAAAACGGCATTTTTATGCGTTTTGACTAATTTATTAAATGCCAATTTACAAATCAACATTGTTGATGTGCCAAGCGCAACATAACAGCAACAACGACAACAACAACAATAAAACCCATATGTATACTTTTTTTTTAATATTCTACAATTCCACATGACAATAAGAACAAAATGTGAGGTGACTACTGTGTAAATCTTTTATTAGAAAAAAAAACAACAACAACAACAAACAGACAGAAAGGTAAGCAGAAGCTGCTTGAGGCTTAGTGATGCTTACATACAAGTATAATCAATGCATTACATACATACTTGTACATCCATCATCTATATGCCACTTGGCAGTACGTGTGCATGTGTCTCTTCGAAGTTGTAAATTAATTTGTATTTTATGAAATTGTGCGGGGCGAGAATTGCGGAAGCCATAAAATCACTATTTGACGACTGGCGAATGATAAATGAAGCGAGCGCGCACACCAGCTGACAAGCTGAGCAGCGAATGTGTTCAGGACAAATATTAACAATTGTCATAAGAAAAGAAAAAAAAATAAAAGAAAAATATTAATAAAATTAATAAAGTAAAATAAAATAAAAAAATAAAAATAAAATAAAATAAAATAAAATAAAAATAACTTAAAACAAAATAAAAAAAAATAAAAGAAAAAAAATAAAAAAAAAATAAAAAAATTAATTAAAAAAAAAAAATAAAAAAAAATAAAAGAAAATAAATTAAAAAAAATAATAATAAAAAATAAAATAAAATAAAAAGAAATAAAAATAAAAAATAAAAATGAAATAAAATAAAATTAAAATAAATATTTATTTAATAAAATCATAATTTAAGAAAGGATTAATAATAGAAGGAGAGCAAATGGTGATACATTTCGAGGTTTCATACTTAAAAAAAAAACAGAGAAAATTCAAATTTAATGGGAAATATTTATTATCATTCGAAAGAACATTCTTTTGTATTTACTTTTTGAAGATTTTATTATATTATATAATTATATTATTATAATTAAATAGAATTATTCAAATGAAAATACTGAAAGTCCCAAAGGGCTCGTTTCAATATAGAAAGTCTGGAGAGGACACAGTTTGAAGCATTAGCAAGTGCGTAAATGTTTCGTTTTACTTTTTTTAGTAAAGAAAACTCAATACTTTTTCTAAATAATTCTAGAAAAGTAAAGGACTCAGCTTTTTTCATTTCATTTTTATTCTCTTTTATGCATTTTTTTATATCTATTTTCAAATATTTTCGAACTTCTTTTCAACAAATTTTGGTGCTCTTTTGTATATAATTTTCATAATAGCAAGCAAAGCGAAGAAACCGTTACTTAATTTAAACATCCCTTAACTAAAATAAGACAAATATTTATTTTTTATTAAAAAAAAAAAAAAAAAAAAAAATGCAACAACAACACAACACCCTCAAAATGATGAATAAATTCGCGCGCAGCTCTAATGAAGTGGCAATAAATTGATAATAAAATTGTACAAGCAATAAGAAATACATTTACAGGGAATGTAAAAATTACGTAAAAAATTTGAAAAAATAAAAAAAAAACATTTTTTTAAATTTACAATTTGAGCTGTGCAAATGTACAACTTTTTGCGCTACAAAAATAGCCACTATACGAGTACGAATACTTACAAAAAGTAATACTTATAAGAGCGAAATCAAATGTTTTTTTGTTGTTGTTTTAAGATGCAACAACAAAATTTGCTCAATTTTGATTTTATTTTGTTATTCGTGTGGCATTGCTGTTGATGCGCCAAACGCTAATTGATTAGGTCAGTGTATGAGTTAGCAAAAATAGTTGTTGTCGTGGCAAGTGTTTGGTGGTGGTGAAGAGACTAGGGAAGGTCGTTTGGGGAAAAATGTAGAATTAAGATTCAAAAAATGTTATTTTATACTAAATACGAGCGTAGTTTCATTAGTTAAAGAGTTTTCGAATAAAATTTAATTTTTCCCCCGCAAATAAGCATTTTATTTTTCAACAGAACCTTCTTTTAGCTGAATGGTTATCATTGCGTATTAGCATTCGCAAGGTCAGGGTGCGAGTCCAAGTTCGAGTAACATCCAAAATTATAGAAAATAAATTTTTCTAATTGCGATCGCCCCTCGGCAGGGAATGTCAAGCGTTCCGAGTGTATTTCTGATATGAAATAAAAGTTCCTCATAAAAATTCATCGGCCTTTCGGGGGTGTCTTAGAATAAACTGTAGGTTCCTCCATTTGTTGGTAAAAACATCAAGATGCAAAATGACAAATTGCAGGAGGTCTTCATTCTACCTGCATCTTTAGCGCCCAGCCAATTCATCAGGTTTGGAAATAAGAAAAAGACGCTGGTGGCTACATTTGGCGAATATGCTGGATGGGGTAGCAGTTCATAGCCCAATTTATGAATTTTTGCAATTCAATACTGGGTGCACTCCTGCATTGTCCTGATAGAACAGACAGCACTTTTTTTCGCCAAATGCGGTCGTATCTGCTTCAAATCAGTATCCATTCTGTCCAAAAGCTCTGAATAATATTCGACGGTGCTCGTTTTTTCCTTTTCAACGGAAATTGATGAGAATGACATCTCGTGCAACCAAACAAACTGTGGTCATGATCTTGTTGGCCTTCTTTGTTGCACGTTCACCCGGTGAAATCCACTGTCTTGATTGTTCTTTGTTCTCTCTGTGTCCAAATTTCGTCTGGGGTAACGAAACGGTACAAAAATTTGCTTGGATTGCGGTTGAACATCGTCAAACACTCCTTTGGCATTGGTTAAACCGTTGCGCTTATGGTCGTGTCTAAGCAATCGCGACTCCCATTGCGCGGATAGATTTTTCATGTCCAAATATTCATGTACAGTGTCATGTACCAGCTCAGTTGAGATGTTTACAGCCTCAGCCACCTCACGCACTTTTACTCTCCGTTCATTCAATATCATTGCATGGATTTTATCGACAATTTCTGACGTGACGACAACCTCTTTCGGGAGACCGTTCGGTGTCATATGTACTGGTACGACCACAAAGGAACTCGGTGAGACATTGTTTAACCATTGATATTGATGGTGCAGTATTTATCAAGTCTTTTATTGGTTTCGATGATGGCTTTTCTATGCAAAAAGTAATGCTTAAACAGCACATGAAATTCACTTTTCTTCTAGTTACGTTAAAATTCTTTTCTTTTTTTTAATTATAAATTTATTTAAGAAAAGTGTAAAAATCATTGAAATGCCTAAGAAACTTTGACAAACAAATATGGAATTTTTTTGTTCTGCTGAGCAGTTGAGCAATGAACGAGTATCGAGCGAGCATTGAACTGCTCGCAGTACTCGATACCCGAGTGTCTAGAGCTCGACTTTTTATATATTTCACATATATTTTATATATATTTTTTATTTTGTATTTTATTTTATATCTTTTTTCAAACCTTTCAATTTTTTTATCTGCTATTTATATTTTATTTCTATACACCCATGTTCCATAATTCTTTTACCTTTTTTCTTTATAACTTTCAAACTTTTTTTGTGCTCATATGTTTGCGTATGGAAAATAGAAGGTGAGCAATTAAAAATTTTCAAAAAAATATTTGTGTTTAAAACTAGAATTTTTCACTTGAAAATAATTATTTTTGCTCAAATTTGTCAGTTGATTAATCGCTGCGCATCTTCAAATGGAGTTAAAATGGCGAAAAAGTTGGCGATAAGTGGCTAGAAAAGGAAACAGCAATTAGCAAATTAAATTATTTCTAAAATATAGAAAAGGAGAAGTATGCAACTAACTAAAGACAATTGAATTTTAGAAAATTCATTCGGGCTAATAATTAATTGAAAAAAAAAATTCTTGAAGTTAATGCATACAATTCTTATAAAAAATATTTACGTTTATTCAATTTGATTTATTTATTTATTAAATAATTTTTTAATTTTCCCTTCAATATTTCAATAATTTCTTTATTTTATCTCTATAAAATTAAATTAAATTTAATGCTTAATTAAGAATATTCGGTTAATATTGTGCTGAGTAGTTCAGCGCTGGAACACTACCCTCAGAATTCAGCGGACATGAAACTAACCTTATTTCCGACGCATAAAATACGGGAGAACAAGCAGTACAGGAAAACTTCGCTATAGAAACAACTCTTCTTACAACCGAAGTACTACAAATGGCAGCAAAACAAGCTAAAGAATAGCATACCCGCCGAAGTGCTGAAAGTCATTGACCTAAAGCGACTTAATATACTTTTAGATAGATATTTAGAAACTCAGACAATCCATCGGTATACCCATACATATGCTGTACACTTCTGGAATCTGGAAAACTTCTTGAAAGATTTCTTTCCACTAGTGCTGGTAGCGTTTCATTACAGAATATGATTTCAGGCCTACTACATCAGCACTAGGAGCAATCGAATAGGTAATGAAAAGCATCGAAGAGGCTTAACAACGTTGAGTAACACATTCAAGCCAATAGTCTGAAAAGCTTTCAACTGCGTCCAGTTGAAGAACATGATGTAAGTCTTAGAATAGGAATTCTGAAGCGCTCAACATCTTGGCTTAATATTGAGGAGCTATTTAAAAGAGAGATTTATCCTTTACCAGACCACAGAAGGGCGGCGAAAATATAAGATGACGGCAGGCGCAGCGCAGCGCTCCATACTCGGTTCAGATCTCCAGAACCGTAATAAGCGGTAGCGATAGCCATCAAGAGAGCGAAAGCAGCAGAGAGGAAAAGAAACTGGGCAACCTTAACTAGTGGAAAACCCGATGAGAATAAGTTAACAACAGACGTCAGGGTAAGTAGGAAATTTGGCTAAGTAGACTACTACACTAAGGTTGCTTTCCGGTCACTGATATGTCACTAAACAAGTGCTACGAGCGAAAAAGAGGCCCGGACCCAGTTGGAGAGAATGAAAAATGGGACGCCACACTGTCGTAATGCGAATGCACTCCCAGAGCGAGCTGCAGGTTTAACAAGCCATTGTTGTGACGTCACAATGACAATGAGGTAGGTATTTTTCTTCTTCTCAACCGCAAAAAAGTTTAATTTTTTTTATTAAATTTAAATTTTAAATTTTTATATTAAAATGTTTTATTTTTTATTTCATTTTCCCTTAAGCCGCTTGGTGACGGAAAATGGCCTTTCACAAATAAATTAAAATAATTTTTTTTGTTAATTTTTTTAATTTCGTTTTAAATTGCAAGGAAATTTTGTTAAACATTTATTTTTCTTATTATTATAATAATAAATAATTTTTATCTAATTTATACCATTAAATGCGAATTCTTCTTCTCGCCCTTGAGGGCACTTTTTAAGGAGTATGTGTTCTGAATAAAAATCGATAAATAATAATTTTAACCGTTATCTGCACACTAAATGCATATTAATTTTATTAACTCAATGAATTCTTTTTAATAAATCATTTATGAAGCTAAACATGAGTGCTCATAAATATGTATGTATACTTGTATATAAAGCCAATAAAATTAATTGCTGCAATTTTTAATTACAAACATTTTGTGTACACGAAATACAACTTTTGTTTATATACCGGTGTATATACATATGTACATAGAAACTGAAGTTAAACAACTTGGCATAGGCCATAAAATTCAATATTTTTTTTTTCGAGAAACATATTCATGCACATACATACATCTAAGTGTTACATATAGAAATATAACAACTATTTTATGCTTAGAAGTAGTAAAAAATGTAAAAAAACATAACCTAACCTAGCATGACATAGCGCTAAACGCATATACATACATATGTACAAGTATGAGCACACCAGCACCTTGCCCAATGGGAAGTAAGCATTAAAGGTCAAAAACGCTTGTCATGAACATTGTTATGCTACAGTTGAAATGGCAATTAAAAAATATTTATATGTATATACTCGTATAGGCGCAGTGGCAGCAAGAGCAACAACAGAAAATTTATTAAATATGAATGCAACTGTGTGTGTGTGTGTGTGTATAAATCATCATTTGGTAGTACCACCTATGGTGTTTATAAATATAAATATTGTTGTAAATTTTTTTTTTGTAACACTCACAAATAACGGCACCTGTGCACCGACAATCCGTCAAACAACATTTCATTCAACAAACTAACTAACTGTCTGTCTAATGGCGGCAGTTTTTCACATTTTTTTTACTGTTAATTTTTTTTAGTTTAGTTTTTTTCGCCTTTTGTGCGCCGTAAATCTACTAATAAGCAATTAAACAGACATAAAGTGCAATGAAGATGCGCTATGAAACAGCGTGACAAGGCGTATACGCATGCGCGTAGTTCGAACGTTGGATAATTAGAAAAGTGTGAATGTGGCCATAAATGTATGTACGCGTACATATGTAGATAAATATTTTTTTTCTATTTACGTATATATAATTATAGTTGTCTGTCGATATTAAGGCACTATTGCGCATGCGCGTTTTTTTTTTTTTTTAATTGGAGTCAAGTGGCAACCACTTTGCGGTTTTGTCAACGAAGGTGCACTAGTTTTATTGGTAGAAATTTTTTAAATTTTTATTTTATATTTTTATTATAATTTTCAATGCATGCAATTTAATTTTTTGTGTGTTTTTTTTTTGTTTGTTTTCATTTTTAATTTTTTTTTGACTGCATTTTAGCTGCGAAAATAGCTTGGCGCCTAGTGAATTTGGCGAAAGAAAATTTTTTAATATTTTTTTTCTCCACAAAAAATAGCAAACTTCAATATTTCAGTTATGAATTTCATATTTTTTACATAACAATTTTTGTTTGATAATAAAACCCTCATTTTATTATTATATTTGTGCTTAATAAATAAATAAAAAAATTTAATTTCTTTTGTTCAAAGCAAAATTCTGCTATTGTTCTAGCATTGAAGCCAGGGTTTCAATGGTCGTCGAGCCTAAAATCTAAACCGTTAATGATTGAAAGATATTTATTCAACCAAAATAGATATTTTATTTCTCAAATCATCAATTACAACTGCCGGAAGTGTTATAAATAAAATGTTGATTTACGCTTTAGTTGTAAGAAGAGGCAGCAGACAATGAATTGGCATATTTTGCGAGCACTTCATATTTGAAAAATTGACAGAATTTGCACTTTTTGCTGTGCTTAAGCGGCAAGATGATTAAAAAAGTAAAATATAAGCAAAAAAAAAAAAATATATAAATAAAAAAAAATACAAAAAAAAAAATTAAAAAAAAATTTTAATTTTTTTAAATTTATTTATTATTGCTGAAAATAAAAAAATATACATTCAGCGAAAGAAAACCTATTAAAAAAATAATTTCTAACGCGAGCAGAGCATTACTATTACTAAATAAATAGGAAAAAAAAAAAATTAATTGCTTGTCACTCAAGTATTTTCGTTTTTTTTCTGAAACATTTTTTAAGTTTTTATTTTATTTTGTTTTATTTTTTTACTTTCCTTCACTTTCCTTGATTAAATTATTTTATTTTATTATTTTTTATTATTTTTTTAAATTGTTTTAAGAATTCTATGTTTCTTTAATCTTAATTTCTTAATTTTTTTTTACTTAATGTTTCCTTTTCCTAATTTTTTTCTCTTTGCTTAATATTTTTTCGTAATCTAAAACTAGTTTTTCAACTTTTTTCTAACTTGTTTTTTAATTTTTGCTTAAGTTATTTTTTATATATTTTTTTTTGGAATTTTTAATTTCATAAATATTTTTAAGTTTCCTTTATTTTATGTTAAACTTTTTTATAGTTATTGCGTATTTAAATATGAAATATTAATTTTTATAGTCTATGTTTTAGCTTTAAATATTTTGTGGAATTTTCTCCTTTTAGATTATATTTTTGTATTTTTTTTAATTCTTTGTTCTTAGCTTTTAAATTTTCATTTTTAATTTTTAATTTTTAATTATTAATTTTTAATTTTTAATTTTTAATTTTTAATTTTTAATCTCTATTTTTAATTATTTAAGTTCAATTTTTAAATTTTGTTTTTTAATAGTTAATTTTGAGTTTTGAATTTTGAATTTTTAATTTTGAAATTTGAATTTCGAGTTTTGAATTTTGAATTTTGAATTTTGAATTTCTAATTTTCTTATATACTAATTAATTTTACTTCTTTTAAATGTTTTAAATCTATTTGATTCTTTATTTAATTTTATTCAATTTTATTTCTTATAGTTTTATATTTAATTTAATTTTTTATTTTATTTTATTTTTTTATTTTTTTTAAATATATTTTGTCATTTTAGGTTGTTTATTTTACTTTGTCCTCCTTTTCTAATTCTATATTTTATTTTAAGTTAATAATTTTATTTTATTTAATATTTTTCTTTTATTATATTAAATTTAAATTATCTTTTTGAATTTTTAGCTTTGCCTTTTTAAATTTTATTTTAATTTGTTTGTGGATTTTACTTTAATGATTACAAAAATATATATTTTTTATTTTGCCAGATTTTTTTTAAATTAATTTAATTATAATTTTTTAATGAATTAAATTTTGAATTTTTTTAAACCCTATTTTAACTTTTGGTTTAAACTGTTTTATTTTATTGTTAATTTTTTTAAGTTTAAAATTTTTTGTTAGTTTTTGCTAATTTAAAAAAAAAATTTATTTTTATATTGTTTTTAAATATTGCTGCTTTTCTAGTTTTTACTTTTGCTTAAATTTTTTATTTATTTATATTTTTAAATAAATTTCGTTGTTGTTGAGAATTTACTTCAATTTTTAAACTATTTGTTCCCTTTTTTATTTTATTTTTGCCTGAATTTTATTGTAGTTTTATGAATTATTTATAAGTTTCTTTAATATGACTTTTTTTAATATTTTTTTTTTGTATTTTTAATATTTTTATTTTTTTCTTTTAAAGATATTTAATTTTTTTCTAAATTTTTTTAATAATTCAAAACATTTTACTTGTAGTTATTTATTCTTTTCCTAATTTTTAGTTTTATTATTAATTTTTTTAACTTGTTTTTATATATATGAATTTTCTGTAATTACAAAATTTTTTGCTTATTTTTAGCAGATGTTTTCAGTTTTGTTATTTTTTAATTAATTTATTTATTTTGATATTTTTAAATAATTTTTGTAATAAATTTGAATATTTTTTCAACTTTATTTACTTTCTGTTTAATATAATATAATTTTTTTTTTTACAATTGTAAATTTTTTAAGCTTTTGCTAATATTTTGTTATTCAATTATTTTTTTTAAATTTTTTTTATATTTTGAAATTAATTTTAAATTTTTTATTTATACTATTTTCATTTTTTTAAGATTCGTTTCTAAATTCTTTTATATTAATTAAAATGCATTTTTATATATTTTCGTTTTGAAAGTTTCTTTATATATTTTCGTTATTTTTATTTTTTAGTTTTAGTTTAATTTTTTATTTTTTATTATTTTTGTTGAATTATTTTAGTTTTCTTTTATATTTTAAACTTTTTTTTGCTTGGAATATTATATTTTTGTACGAATTTTTTTTAATAAATTTTTTTTTAATTTGTGTTAGCATTTTTATTTATTTTTTTTTTAATTTTTTGATTAAAAAACTCTCTTTTCTCTTTTCACTTTTTGCTTAAATATTTTTATAGGGAAATGTGCTATTTCTTTTAATTTTTTTTTGTTTTTGCTTTTTCTTCTGTCATAATTTTTTGGTTTTTCTTCAACTTTTTATATTCTTTGTTTAAATATTTGCTTATAATTTTTTTGTATTTTAAATATATTGTTAATTTTTTTTTTAAATTGTTTTTGAGTACTTTTTAAACTTGTTTCAACTTTTAAATTAAATATAAAATTAAAAAAATTTAAATTTTTATAATTTTTTGAAATTTTTTCTATTTTTTGATATTATTATATTTTGTATTATTTTTATTTATGCACTAAATACATGATCGACATTAAAGGCTTATTAGCTACAGTTCCGCTTTAAATCGCCGACAAGTGTTCAACGATGATCGATAAAAAGCAGTAACAAAGAACATCAAACACAAACTGTAGAGGCAACACATGTTTATACTTGTATGTATGCATGAGTATTTCTCATAGGCAAACCTGTGAGCGAATGATGTATGGCGTGACCTTGACAATAAGAGCACTTTAAAGAAGTCAAATTAAAGTACATGAAAAATTAAGCAAAGTAGCAATGCTAAGGTGAACGCTTAACTGTAAAGTGCCATTTGAGGGGTTGGTGGGTTTTAATGCTGTGCGCTGTGTTGATTTGCTGGTGAGGCGCAGCAAATGTCAAATATTTTATTTTAAGTGGCAAAATAATTATTTAATTTTTGTTGAACAAATGATTTTTTTCTTGTTGTTGTTGTTGTTGTTGTTGTTGGTACTCATATTTATTATAATCGCTTTTCAAAATCAAACTGCTTTAATAGGAAAATTGCTTGCTGGCTGTGGTGTGTGAGACAAGTGGCGGAAGAAGAAGAAGAGCAAAAAAATTACTTGTATTAAATAAAGTGTTTATGGGTGTGCAATGGTAAGAAAATATGTTGAAAAAAAAAATATTTAAAAAAAGATCACTTACACATACATACATACGTGTGTGTGTTTTATTTCGTGTATAGCACATATCCAAGTGAGCGCAATTTGTTACTCCGCTTGCGATTGCCAACATTGAACTTTTAATAACTAAAGCATACGTGATGATATCACTTGTTGTTGTTGTTGTTGTTGTGGTTGTTGTTTTTATTTGCTGTTGCTATTTTTATTATTGCTCACTGCCGCTCGCTGCTGTCTAATGGCACTTGTATGTACGTTGAACGTATGCACTATGTATGTATGTTGGCTTGCACGAGCCGCTTCTGCCACAAATTGGTTTACCATTAGCTCAGACCAAGGAAAAATGATTAAATAATAGAAAAAAAGAAGAAAAAATCAATGCGACCATTTGGAGGGCAAAGTGACAGGGTAAACGTGCATATATATTGTTGTTGTTGTTGTTGTTATGGTGTATCATTGAATTGTTATACATTTTATATAGGCACCACACACACAAACACTCACACTCAACTATATGTATGTATAATTGTATATTTAATTCAGCTCATCCTCTACATACATACATAACACAGAATGCAGACTAATAAACATTTATTGCTTTTGGCTAAAGAAGAAAAATAAAGTGGGAAAATATTGTTAAATCGGCATTAAAAAAGCGCAACAAAAGCAAAACAAAAGCTGTAAGGAAGGGTAGAGTAGTAAACAACAATTTCCACTCCTACAAATTCAATACACGATTTAACATGAATTTTTAGTTAGTTACTTTGGAATGCATGTTCTATTAATGTACATACATACATTGTGAGCACATACATACAGCCATACACACCTACATATATGCAATTAAAGCAAAAAAAAGTATGCACTTAATTGTTTAATTCGCATTTTACGGTTATTTTTGGTATTTTGCACATGCTCGGGAGCCTGTGGCGTTCACAGCCAAAGCGTTGGTTGGGGTTTTGAGAGAATTTTAACATTTTTAACACATATTTAACTTCCTTGTTGGTAGAAATTAGTTATGAAAATTAGAAATTGAGTGTGGCAAGGTTTTCAATTTATTTATTTATTTAAATGTCACGACGCGAACTATTTGTAGGGGAATTTAAATTTACACTCAGCATGTGGCTGAAATGATGAATAGTTGAAATTAAATTTAAATTCTTTTTTCAATAATTTCTATTTTTATTTAAATAAAATACATTTTTTGGTATTAAAATATAAAAAAAAATACTTACTTTGCTGTAAAATTTCAGAACTTTTTTAATTGTTTTTAAATTAATTATATTAATTTATTTTAATTTGAATTTTTCATTTAATTTAAACCTTTTTTATATCATTTTATTATAATTAAATTTAAATTGCTTTATTTGTTAATTTATTTTTATTTATTTCATCCTTACATTTGTCACTTTTTCTTATTTCTGCTCATTTTATTTTAATAAATATTTTGAATAAATTTAGCTATATTTTATATAATTTTTTTTTAATTAAACTTTTTTCTTTTCTCTTATTTAATTTAATCTATTTTACTTTGTTAGATTTGTTAAATTTTTTATATTTGTTTTCTTTATATTCATTAACTACTGATTTTTTTTTAAATTAATTAAAATTTTTTAATTTTATTTCAGTTTTTGTTTATTTTGTTTTATTCTATTTAAATGTTTCTAATTTATTTTTTCTTATATTCTTATTTTAATTTTAATAATTTAATTTTATTTTATTAATTTTTTTATTTGATTTAATTTTCACTCTTATTTATTACATTTGGAAATTTAATATATAATTATTTAATTTTTTATTTTTTGTTCATTTTTTAAATTTTATTTTTAAAATTTTTTTGAAATTAATTGTACTTTAATGAAAATTTTAATTATTTTTATTTACATATTATTTAATTTTTTATTTAATTCATTTTTTAATTTCTCTTAACTAATTTAATTTATTTTATTTTGTACATTCTTTATTATATTTTCTTTAAATTCATTAATCTGCTTAATTTATTTATTTTAACTTACTTTGCATTTTAAATTTATTTTAATTTCTTATCTTTATTTTGCTTTATTCCTTTTAAATTAAGCTTATTTTTTTCTTATATTAATATTTGTTTTTTATATAATTTTATTTTATTTATTGTGTTTTATTTTATTACATTTTAATTTTAATTTTATACCATTTTGCTTTTAATAATATATAATTTAATTATATTTTGTTCCTTCTTTTCATTTTTTTTAAGTATTCTTTCTTTAGTAAGATTCTTGCATTTTATTTTTAATTTTATTCTCTCTTTTTTTTACTTTTTAAATATTTTTTTCTTAATTTTTTTTAAATTAATTTTTAAGTTTTTTATTATTTTACTCTTTATTATATTTTATTTATTTTGATTTTATTTTTGTTTTATTTTATTTCCGCTGCATTTCAGAGATATGACCATTTTAGTGAACTTTGGTCGCTGCCCATACAAAATACATGCAACAACAACAAATACATGTAAAATTTCAAAATACACGTACATTACGTTGCATGTGGTGTTGAGAGAGAGAGAGAGAGAAATAGTGAAAAAATGAAAATATATTTAAAAATAAAAAATAAAAATAAGTAATAGAAAAAAGTTTGGGAAACAATTTAAAAAAAATTTTTTCGTTTCGTTTTCCCGAAAAAAAAACGAAAATTCAAAATTTCAATTAGATTTTCTTGATTTTTTTATAGGTGTAGCAGGGCACGCTGGAGTCCGCTATTTTTTATATTTTGTGATATTAAATTTATTTATTTATTTTTATTTTTAAATTTTTTTATTTTTAATTTATTTTTTAACTTTTAATTTTTAATTTTTAATTTTGAATTTTCAGTTTTTAATTTTTAAATTTTAATTTTAAATTTAAATTTTTAATTTTTAATAATTAATATTTTATTTTTATTTTTTAATTTTAAATTTTAAATTCTTAAGTTTTTATTTTTAATTTTTAATTTTTAATTTTTAATTTTTAATTTAAATTTTTAATTTTGAATTTTGAATTTTGAATTTTTAATTTTTCATTTTTAATTATTAATTTTTAATTTTTAATTTTAATTTTTAGTCTTAATTTTAAATTTTAAATTTTAAATTTTTTAATACTCTGTTTTTAATTTTAAAAAATTTAATTTTTAATTTATAATTTTTAAATTCTATTTTTCAATGTTTAAAGTTAAATTTTTAATTTTTGTTTTTAATGGTTAATTTTGAATTTTGGATTTTGAATTTTGAATTTTGAATTTTGAATTTCGAATTTTGAATTTTGAACTTTGAATTTCAAATTTTCTTATATACTAATTAATTTTACTTCTTTTAAATGTTTTAAATCTATTTGATTCTTTATTTAATTTTATTCAATTTTATTTCTTATATTTTTATATTTAATTAAATTTTTTATTTTATTTTATTTTTTATTTTTTTAAAATATGTTTTGTTTATTTTATTTTGTCCTTTTGTTATTCTATATTTTATTTTAAGTTAATAATTTTATTTAATTTAATATTTTTCTTTTATTATATTTAATATTAGTAGGTTTTTATTTTATATATATTTTTTGCATAATTATTTTTTTTATTATAATATATATTATAAGCCTTTTTTAATTTATGTTTTTAATTTTTAATTAATTTTTGTTTGTTTATTAAATTTTGTTAATTTTGTTTTATTTATTTTTTTTGTTATATTTTTTTTAATTTTAATTAACTTTTAAATTTTAATTTTTTATTTTTTAGCATTAATTTTCTTTCTGTTTTATTTTTATTTATTCATATTTTTGTGTTATGAAAAAGGTGTGTACAAATTAATTAAATTGCTAATGCATTAACTTCAACTTAACTACTTCCAGGTCGTTCCACCCAACAGAGTTATAATAGCAGACATAAATATATAGTGTAGAAGAGGTAAGAAGGCTGTTTGATACCGCCTCTTGCATATCTAGTTATGCGCGGACCACCTGCAGTTCGTTATTAGTCACTAAATAATCTACATATATGTATGTATTTAAGTATATAAACAATATAAAAACAATGCATAACTATAACACTCCATCAAAATTAGTGCATACAACAACTAGCCTTGAATAGAATTTAGCATATCATCAATTTAAAAATCGACAGCACCAAACCAACCTTACATAGGCACAAACAAGTACATACTTGTATGTGATGTACAAAATGATGGGTTGGGTGTAAGGCGAATATTTCGCTTAAAGACAAAATAAAAATTAAATATATATATATATATATATATATATATATTTATATAAATATATATGTTTCTGAATGGTTGGATTCACTTACCAGCTAGTTTAGCATTTTAATTAATTTGTGGATCTTGTGTGTTCATGAAAATTATAATTAGAGCTAAGCAGTCGAAAATGAACTCCAGTAGTTAATGACTTTATTTGTTGTTTATGAATTTCTTAAGAAATTACAAATACAGTTATAGTACAATAAAACTCATAATATAAAGCTGAGGTAAATTTGATTTAAATTTTACATTCGTTTCGCTGCCGCAAACTCATTTTCTATTCAATGAATTTTCACAAAATCAAATTATTTAATTTGGAGTCTCCTTGCGGTTGGTTATTCAAATCCAATGAAAGGAATATCAACACACCCATTGACCAAAGAAACGTAACTCAAAAGCATAAGAGGTGACTTAGGACTGAGAACTGAGAGCAGAAAGTAAATATTTCATACAAAAGCGAGTGTGTGCCTTCGGAAAATGTAGAAGAGCAAACTAAATACTGAAAATAGAAATCATTTCACAAGCCCCCAAGCCTTTTATATAATTTTATAAGAAAAAATTTTTTTTTTACAATTTTCAAAGCGATTTATTTATTTTTATATATTTTTATTTTACATTATTTTATTTTATATCATTTTTTTAATTTTAATTTTTTTTTAATTTTTTTCCCTTTTTCTTCGTACATTTTTTTTCTACTTTTTAGCTACAACTCCTTCACAAAACTCCTGCAGTACGAGTATATTGCTTCAAAATAATTTTTCTTTTCATCTCACTGTCATAATCAAATTTAGTTTCACTTTACCTTACCTTACTTATGCAATAAACTTTCGCTCCCTGTCATGCTCATCAACTTTGATAAATTTCCTTTTGTGTAAATAATATGAAATGAAGTTTTCTTCTATTGGAAATCTTTGCATATTGATTGCATAAGGGAATAACTGAAGGAGTATAGAGATAAATAGATATTTTGAATATAAATAAATATATGTAGACAGTCGATGAATAAGAGTTGGTATAGTTAGAGATCAGGGGAGGGGGAGGGGGTTTATTTTCTCTTAGTTGATGTATAATTTATATTTTATGCATCTCTTGTTAGCTCATCTACTGAATATTTGCACTTAAAGCAGGAAACTTTTAATTCCCTCACTTTGCTGATATAATTATTGTTTTAATTGTGGTGGGTGTTCACACACATTTAATTGAGTTGATATTGTTATTGCATATATGAAAAGTTTCAAATTCCCTAATCCTTTTTCGCACAATTTCAAGTCACAATTTCAGGTCGAACACCCAGCTACTTTCTCTTCATTTCCCCTTCTTTTATAAACACCATTCAGGCAGTCAATAAAATCATAATCAAAATAATCATCATTAAATATATTTTAATTAATCAAAATTTGCTGATTTTTTTGGTTCCAAGGGAATGCTGAGCATCTGACCACTCTCAATTTCATTTTCCATTAAAAATAAGCATGTGGCTCAATTTTATGATAATTTGTTGGATAATTGTGCTCAATTAGTTAATCCAGTGTCTGTGTGAACAGCATCTAAATATGCCGTAAAAGGAATATTACACATATTCTTCGATATATTGAGCGGGGGTTTGCCATTAAAAAATAAGTTAATAATAATTTAGGCATGCGTTGTTCGAGATAGCCATGCAAGAAAATAGATGTAGGAATGAAAGGTGGAATTGGTGGATCTAGAGACGTTGAAGTTGGGATGGCGGCAAATACAACACTTATTAAAGTACATCACGGAAAAAGAAAAAAAGGGAGACGAATATTGAGATAGACAGTGCATTGTGACAGAGAGTGAAGAGATAGAGATAGTGATGAAGGCACTATTTCTCTCTCCAATATATATATATATATATATATATATATATATATGAAATAGTTTGATGAAAAGATCTTTCGCTTCGCAGGTAAGAAGAGAGAATGACACATAGTAAGAGCAGGCAATGGAGTTGGAGTAGATATATAAAGGGTTCCCAACTTAAAATATAAAATAACACAGAATATTCTAATTTAATGGGGAATGTTTATTATCTTTAAAGAGAACATTCTCTGGCATTTATTTTTTTAAAGATTATCTCTTTCACATGTTGGCCGTGGCTACGTCTCGGATTCTCCATCCACTGAGTCCAATTTTCGATGACTCGTTCGAGCATTTCGACTAGTAACTGGCGTATGACACGCTCATATATTTTGCTCCAAGGCCTGAATCGAAGCGAGATTGTTCCCTGAGACTTTGGACTTTACATATCCCCACAGGAAAAAATCTTGGTGGCCAATCGACCGGTCCAAAACGCTTACCAAAGTGTTCTCTCAATAAATCCATTGATTGATGTGATGTGTTGGAAGTGGCGCCTTCTTGTTGAAACCAAATGTCACAGAGATCACGAGCTTCAATATCAGGCATCAAATAGTCGGTTATCATGGTGCGATAATGGTCACCATTGACGGTCACGTTCTCATCGGCATCATTTTTGATAGTTCCAACGGCCCACAGAGCACATCAACCCGTTTTTTTTCGGGATGAAATGGCAGCTTTTGAAACTTTTCAGGTTGCTCTTCGTCCGAAAGGTGGAAATTTTTCTTGTTTAAATACCTATTGAGCCAGAAATGAGCCTCAACGCTGAACAAAATTTGGCTCCGGAACGTCGGATCTACTTGGAACTTTTCAAGAGGCCATAGAGCGAAGAAATCTCGCTTGGGAAGGTCGACTGACTTCAGTACTTGCACAAGTTGTATTTTGTACGCCTTCAATTTAAGAATTCGACGTAAAATGCGTCCAGTCATTCATACTTTCAGCTACGGCCGCTATATTTTCTTCACTACCTGCTGGACATGGTCTATTCGGTCGAATATTATCCAATAATGAATGTTGGGTTTTAAGATGGGTGATGGTGTTGCGAATAGTAAGCTCAGCAAGCAAAATTGGGCTGGAAGGGAGAAGAGTGAAGGTGCCGCAGGGTAAATAATGAAAAATTTATAAATTTTCTAATGAGTGCATTGTATTGAGATTGAGACTGTCCAACATACGTTAGCACTGAATAACTGAAGTAGATAATGGAAAAATTTAATGAAATGCATAAAAAATCTTAATTTGGAATGAATTGACAAGTATATTTTTGAGGTTATGTTATGGTTCATAACTTTGGCCTATACACTCTTACCCTCACCTGCCGAAAGCTTGTGATGACTTTAGGAAATAAACCACAAAAGCCTTTTAAGTAGCAAATTTCCTGTAATTCACACATCAACGAAGACTTCCGGAGGCAAGTAAGTTGGCAAAAAAATTTTCAAAAAAAAAAAATAATAAAAAAAATTTATAATAAATTACTTTTGCCGGCCAACAAAGCCAATAAACTCAAACCAATTCACATACTTGCATACACATGTATGTGTGCGCTTTATTAAGTGTATAAACAAACTCAAAGAAGAGCACACACTCAGCTACACTTACACATATACATATGTGCACTTGGATGAGTTAAGGCTGTGCGCATCCCAATTTTATGAGTCGCAATCTGTGGCGGTGTTAGCCAAGTCAGAAACTTTTCTTCTTCTTCTTCTTCTTCTATTTCTTTTCCTTTCTTTTTTTTGGCAAACTTTCTTTGACAACCACAAAAGCAAAACGGAAGAGGATGAACATTTTCGTAGCAGCCAATTCCGGTCAGTCACCAAACACGCCCAAAAAGCATTTTTTTCGGTGGAAAAAAAGGAAAAAAAAAAATGAAAAAAAAAATATAAAAATTATTTTAAGTAGCAGCAGTAAGCAATTAAAAAGTGCTTATCGTGACAGTGGGCGTGGCAACGGCAAGTGACCAGAAAAATATTAAATATAAAAGTAAGTCGAGGAAAAATGAGAAAATAAGCAGCAATAGCAACAACAACTAATGCAAGTAAATTGCAAAATTTTTTCGATAATGCGCAAAAGTTGTCGCTTAAAGTTATCGCCAAACTTAAATGGGATTTTATTATCGCCAAGCAGCCCCGTACTGTGTATTAGTTGTTAGCCAAAAATATTTGTTATTGGCATATGTATGCGTGCATGTGTGTGTGTGTGTGTGTTTTGGCGTTGGCTAATATTTTTCGTGCCCGGAAAAGTTTTCTATGCCACTATGCGCTGATGCGCTGATAACAGCGGAAGCATCACTTGCCACAGCTAAATAAATTTTTCTTCTTCAATCTGAGTAATAAGAAGAAAAAAATTAAATAAAAAATATTGAAAAACTAGAAAAAAAACAGCGAAAAGTACAAAACAACCAAAAAAAAATCAACTCTAATGATTTCAACTAGCTTTTGGCGTGAAAAAAGCAGCAAAAAAGCAATGTTGAGGCGTTAGAAATGCTCATAAAAATAAATCTGGGCGTGTCGCTTTCATTGCTGACACTACCACTTCTCGCATTCACACTCTAACTGGCTAAGTGAGTTATTCCCTTCGGACGCGTACTCCCATTAAGCGCATAAACGGCACAAATTCTCTCTTTATTTCGCGTCACTTCAGCTCAACCCCTCCCTCTCTCTCTCAAGCTGATTAGTATCATTTTTCATTTTGTTTAAACAGTTTGTGCACAATTCGTTGCATACTTTGTGGCTGCTCGTAATTTCTTTCACAGTTTTTGGCAACTTTTTTCGCACTTCTCATCTACTTTTCATTTACTTCTCATCTACTTCACACTCTTATCCTTTCATTTGGTTCACCACTATATTTTTGCTTGCATATTGCCTGCCAACTTGGCACTTTTTGCCGTTAATGATGCGTTTGCCTCAGCGCTTGTCTCTCATTATTTGGCTTTGTGCCGCTTTTCGCTGTCCAATGCAATGCATGTCGGCGTGAGTGAGTTTTTAATGGGATTCCAATGTAGGATACACAGTATGGGTAATGAGGATATATATATGTATGGCAAAGCCATAACCGTGCAAGAAGCTACCATGTAGACTTCTGGAATAGAATTCTTACCGATTTATACCAAATCTAGATTCCTATGCACCTAATAAAAAAAAAATTATAAAAAAATAATAATTAAAAAAAATTTTAAAAATTTAATTAAATTAAGTAATGTAAACTAAAATAATAAAATAAAAGTAATATAAATTACAATAAAATAAGAAAAAAAATATTTAAAAAAAATAAAAAAATAAAAAAATGAAAAAAAAATTAAGTAAAAAAAAAAAACCAAAAAAAATAAAAAGATAATAATTAAAAATAAAAAATAAAATAAAAAAAATAAAATAAAAATAAAAAATAAAATAAAATAAAAATAAAAAAAATGAAATTAAGTAATGTAAACTAAAATAAACTATAATAATATAATTAAAAAATTAAAAAAACAAAAAAATAAAATAAAATAAAGAATATAACAATATAAAACAAAATAATACAAAATTAAATAAAATAAAATAATTTAAATAAAAAAAAAAATATTAAAAAAAAAAAAAATTAAACTAAATAAAAAAAAGAAAAAGAAAAATAATATAAAAAATCAATAAAAAAATAAAGAAAAAAAATATTGAAAAAAAAAAAATAATACAGTAAAATAAAAAAAAAAAAAAATAAAATAAAATTAAACAGAAAAAAAATAAAATAAAATTTACTAAAATAAAAAAAAATTAACTTAATATAAAATATATTTAAAAAATTTAAAACAAATATAATAAAAAGATATAAATAAAAAAATATTAAATTAAAAAGAATTATAAAAAATAAAAAAATTAATAAAATAAAATAAAATATAATAAATAAATAATAAATAATAAATAAAACAAAATAAAATAAAATAAAATAAAAAAATAAAATAAAATGAAATAAAATAAAATAAATAAATAAAAGAAGGAGAATAAAAATAAAATAAAATAAATAAAATAAAATAAAATAATATGAAAAAAAAAAAAAAAAAAAAAAAAATACAAAAAAAAAAAATAAATATATTAAAAAAAAAATAAAATAAAAAAAAACAAAATAAAATAAAATAAAATAAGGTTATATAAAAAAAAAAAATGTAAAAATTAATTAATTAAGTTAAAAAAACGAGAAAAAGATTAAATAAAATAAAGTTAAAAAAAATATAAAACAAAATGAAAAATATAAAGTAAAATAAAATAAAATAAAATAAGTAAAAAAAAAAAATAAAAAAAAAATAAAAAAATAAAAAAAAAATAAAAAAAATAAAATAAAATTAAAAAAATAATAAAACAACAAAATTAAAGTGCAGATTCGGCGGAAACGAATACCATCTGGCTGAACATCTCGATTTAAATAATCAAGCATAATAGTTGCAAGATAATATAAATAAATATATAAAAAAGTAGACGCAATCGAAATACCACAACAAAACAAATGTCAATAAAGTACATTTTTCGGCTACTTTTTCATGTCGCAGCGCAGCTACTGTGCTATTTCGCAACACCCTTTACCGCGCTAAAGCAACAGCGAATCATGCTCAACAGCGAGTCAAGCTCTGCGCATGCGCGTATATATTAACCTAAATTCTTAGCCGAAAAAGCCGAAAAATCAATTCTAACCAAAAAAAAAATCAACCGAATTTTCATACAAATGCGTTTGTTGTTATTGTAATTTGTTGAAAACAACGCTTGATTGGCCGCAATGTGAGCATGGTAAATGTGTGTGTGCAATGCGATGCAATGCACACTGCATTTGTTCTTTATTCGATTCTTCGTTTGCTTGTAACGGTGCATGTAATTGTTGTTGCCATTAAAGTTGTTTACATTTTCGATTGGATTACAGTTGTCAGCGGTGCAGCGCAAAATTGTTGCACGCGATTTGTGGTCGCGTAATCACCTGTTGTTGCGAATGCTTCTATTGTCGTGTGGTTGTTGTAATTACATTGCTAATTCTAAGACATGCTAATGTAGCGATGGCTGCTGTTGTTGTTTTTATTATTATTATTGCTTGTCGTGGCGTGTTTTCAAAGATCACCAAAAGACGCCGATACGAATAACAAAAACATATATTTTGAACGGTATAAAAGAAACTGCAATAAATAACTGTAAAAGATGGCATAACCTGTGCAGCAACAAAAACAAGAACAACAGCAACAACAACGAGAATAGTAAAAAAAATATGAGTTTTGTCAAACGGCTAAAGCGCAGAATCGGTAACAGAACAGTTCCGTTAGCAATGACAAAAGCTGCCGCAACAACAACAACAACAACAACAACGACAAACAAGCAAATAGCAACAAGAACAACGCCAGTTGCTTGAAAACTAGTACGGAAAGTGAATTTATTGTGCACGGAAGAAGAAGAAGCAGTATTGAGAAAAAGCAAAACCAAAAACAAATACATGTGGAACAGAAACAGCAAATAAATAAAATAAAATAAAATAAAATAATTAAAATTATTGAGTAAATAAAAAAATAATGCAACAACAACAAAAAAAATTCTGTTTCGCCAAAAAAATTTGTATGGAAGTAGCAATATTCGCAGCGAACCAGACTTCACGTCAGACCATAAAATAAGACTTAAAACAGAAGAGGCGTGCTATTACAACAACAACAAGAACAATAACAACAAATAAATCAAACAATAAGAGAAAAATAAATAAAAACCATTAAAAATGAAAATTAAAAATAAATTTAAAAAAAAAAAAGAAAAAAAAGAAAAAAGAAAGCTAGGGAAGAGCTACCTTCGGTTAGAACTGCATGCAAATGTAGAATTCTTTATAAGGAATATGCTGACAACAATGCCGGGGTGGATAACAGTATCCACTATGCTCTGGTAGGTCGAGTGGACTTGTTCTACCTGAGTCAATAGCACAATCGAAGCTGAAACGAGAAGCATATGGAGCCATATGAGCATTCTGCCTGCGTACTGAACTTTTTGATGCTGCTATTGTTATTGATATTGTTGTTGTTGTTGTTGTTGCTGTTGCTGCAACTTTTATTTAACACTTATTGAGATAAATACGAAAGAATTTTTACTGATGTCTTCTAGCGAAAGCTCCCGCAGACTTGATGTTTCAGTTGGAAAACATCTTTGCTGGGATTTTTTTGTAGGTGGGTAGGTCTGTGAGTAGGTATGCCGTAGTCATGTCTGATGAGGGAGGCGTATAGTTCGTGCAGTATCTTCTTCATTGTGATAGAACGACACGGCTCTCTAGAGGTCAGCTCGAGTTCTTCTTTACTTCACAGGAAGAGAATGCAGCAAAGTTTTAGTTGAAGCTCTTCAAATGGGATTCAGAGTCAGTCGATGTATAGTTGCATCATATGATTAATTATTAATATGCTATGCGGGATCCCTGTACAAGAGATTTTCATTTTATGAGCCTGAAAGTTGGCTTGGTTTGAACAAAGTGTCTGATGGTGTACTCCCGGTGTCTACTAGGCAGGATATCAACTATTTACTGCAGACTAAGTCGTTGTGTTTCTTAGCTGGTTGCATAAGCGAGGGTGGACTAGAGTCTTTTTGCAGCGTATGTTCACCAGATGTGCGACTGCGAGCAGGCGTTGGCTTCGAAGAAAGCCGCTCGCTATATTACTGTGTCCAAAATCTAAACCCACTCGCATGATAATGTTGTGGACTTGGTTTGGAACCCGCCAATTAGAAACCGGATCTAATGAAAGAGAGGTAACAGAGTCGGAGGAGAGATTCCACTTTCAATGACGATTCACGATGACGTAAGACTAATATCTGACATCAATGTCGACAAAGATTTGCGCTGGACGGGATAAATATTGAAACGAAAAAAGTCCTTTTAACTGTTACCAAAAAAGCTTTACTTGAGCTTCAAAAATGCATCTGTGAGCCCAACCACGCCACGATGTCATAATCGGGGTGGCAAAGAAGGTATTTACGGCAAAGCAGTCCAAAATCTTAGTCTCAATGGCGATTCCTCAAATGGGTTGAGGATGATCGACGTCTTGGGGATCGAAAATATATTTGGCAGTAGTTGTACATTTCATGTTGTGATAGGCGGAATACATGTCTGCAGTGTTCTAGATGTGCGTACGTTCCGAGCACCTAACATCCACTTGGACGACTATCTTGTCGCAGCGAAGATACAAGAGGTTTCTTGCAATTCCAAGGGCGAATTGGCGACTTGGCTGCTTATTTGACTGGTATTCAAGCAGTTTGGGGGGGGGGGGACTTGATTAGCCTCACCCGACTGTAACGCAGTGGGGAAAGCTGTCGTACATGGGTCAACTTCACTAAATTACAACTTATCTTAGATTACAGGGAAGAGTATGCCAAGTCTCAAGAAGAAATCTCAGTTTTGTTATGTGTACCGACGGATTGACAATAGTAGAGACAGACTACACCAACTTTAGTCGGCTTGGCGTTCCATAACAGTAGGCTTCTAACATCAAAAATTATTGAAAACTTGAAATGTGGTCGACTCTTGGCTAGAATATCAACTCTCTCGCTCATTTTTCTGACATGAGTTAAAAAAAGTTCCTCATAAAAAACCCTCGGACGTTCGGAGATGTCTTAAAATGGTATGCTCCTCTCCAAAACAGAACAAAAATTACGACGCACGTCACAAATCGCAGAAGGAGCTTCGGATCTAGACTACAGACTGTTAGTGACAATCGATGGGTGAACAAAGTATATGTATCCCTATACACTAAACCGCTGGGCACAAAAAATACGAATAAAAACAGAAAAACAAAAAAATAAAAAAAATTAAATTTCTGCTGCGGCGCACCCCGATAAATGAGTGAATTAAAATGCAGCATTACGAATCAGCCACTTTTGTATTTTTATATTTATTATTTTTAATAGAATCAACTCGACGCCGGAGCTGAACCTGCCACGTCCGCCGCAAATGCACTTCGATCCTGGGAAAACAGGTGCAGCAGCAGCAGCAGCAACCACAGTGGCGTCAAGTGCTCAGGTGCTCTTGTATTCACTCACTCACTCTCACACTCATTCCTCCTTATGGAAGCGGAAATAATTTTTGGGTTTACTAAAAGTTGTTATTCTACCACCTCCTCGTTGCGTAGCGCGCCAGGCGTCAGTCAGTAGACGCCAAAAAGCCAGACACTCATTTGCATTTTTTGGGTAACGGTAACATTTTTGGCGAGTCACATTTGTAATTGTTCACAAGCCCAACCCTGGGTGCGAGGCGGCTGTGTTGTGGGGCGTGCAGCGGTGGAGTTGTGCACTCAGTCAACGAGCTGGATGAGCTGGAGATGTTGTGGAGCTGCTAAGCTTGAAGCTTTTTATGCAGTGCACACATTCATTTCACACATTCCTCTACACAATACAGACAGACAAGTCACTTTTTCTGTTTCTTTGTGATAGTTTAATTATGACATTATCATTTTTGTGGCGTTAAATTATAGAATCGAAAGAAGGGTGAGCAACTTACAACAACTATATGAAATTGAAATGAAGTAAAAGTGAAGTTCAGTTAGTTGAGAATGATTTTGAATATTTTTTATATGAGGAAAAGCTAAGTTGAACTAGTTGAGACACAGTGAAGTAAGACATATCTTCTTCCGGTCGTAGGGATACAGCAAAAATCTCTAGCCTCTCTGCGGAAAAACCAATCGGATAATGATCCCTCTGAACTCTCACCTTATAAGTTCTAAAAATTCTCAGAAACTACTCAGTCTTCCAAAAATATCCTCGGACTGGTAGGAGTGGCTCCAAAAAATTGGAGCGATGATACCCATTCTCTCAACTACATCGATATTGTGCCCCCGTCCTGAGCCGGTCCACATAGGATTTCAATCGCGAACAATTTTTGAGCACACCTGGAGTTAGAGTGGCGGTAGGCACGCAGCTAGCGACAGGCTTGCCTAAAATGCCCACAGGTAAATGCTACCATGCGTCAGGGTAAAAGTGCCTTAAAGATAACTCTCGTCCACATCCAGCCAAGTCTTATTGAGTTATATTGAATCGAGTGTTTTCATACTCGGAAGCTCCTCAGGTTCGGGAAACACTGAATTGCATTAAATCTAAGCAAGCTCACCCCGACTTTAACTAACTTGAAGCTCATTACAAAGGTATCTGGTGTTTCAAGTTAGTCCCTTGCTTATCAGAGTAAAAATGTGGACCATCTTAGTCAAAGTGAGACTTCGGAGTTGTAATTGGGACGGACCGCGTCTACTATAATGGTTCCTAACAACATTAACTCCAATGAGCTTCAAAGCAAAACGGCAAGAAGAAGATCCTTGTCTCTCATTTCTGGAGATTTTCAGGTCAAATTGTCATATCTCAAGGGTGTACACAGTCTGTCAGAAGCCGATGTAAGTATGTATGTTCCAGGATCAAGTCTTTCGAGAGTGTCCCTCATCCTGGAATGGTGAGAGTGAATAGTCCCATGCCCAGAGCCGGTAGATCAGGTAGATATCAGCAACCCACAAACTTCCTAGAGAATAAATGGATGAGCTACCGAGTCTAGATCAAATGGTATTCACTTTAAGATATAACTGGTTTCAGAAGAAGAGCTCCTTCTGAAATTTTTAGTCATGACAACAACATAGACCATCCACTGTCGGCCTCGGCAGCTCAGCTAGGGATTGTCTCTCATCTTAGGAAAGCGAGCGAGGATGTTTCTCTCACAGAGTAGGTCATAAAGATATTACATATATAAACACCTCACCTTGTGGTTGGAGTTACATCGAACACTTTGAGCTTACTAAGGAATAATTGAGTATTCCGAAGAGTCTGCATCGGACGATTTACTTAGTTGACAGATCAAGAAGTCTCTGGTTTTAGATAAGACGGTCATTCTGAAACAAGTGAGTCACGACGACTACATTGGCTAGCCACAGTCGGCCACGGCAACTTAGTAGGGAGTGAACTTAGGAAGGCAAGAGAGGATAGCCTTCGAAGAGGGGGCCATAAGTGTCTAAATGTAGAGGATAGGACATACGTATGTGAACCATCCAAACTGCGGCTGGAACCACATCTAAAACTTTGAGTTTACTAAGGAATTCATGAGTATTCTGATGAGTCTATATGGACGGTTTACTTGGTTTTCAGATTAAGAAGTATCTGGTTTTAGACAAGGTGGGAACTTTTGAACCACAGCGACTAGTCTAGGCATTTCAGTCTATGTATCGCTTGACGGCTGCGGTAATTCTGCTATGAGGGTGCTCCTCGTCCCAGGAAAGCGAGTGAGTGGATAGTTCTTAAAGAGCGTAGGTTGAAATCGGTTAAAAAAAAGGATATTGGGCATATATGAGCAACCCATATGGAACCAGCCTACACTCTGTGCTTCCTGGAGAATAAATGGACATGCTGTCGAGCTTACATCGGGCAACATATGTAATATTAAGATTAGGAGATCCCCGGTTGTTAGACGAAGAGGACAGTCGGAAAAGACAAGGCGACTGCCTACACTATCGACTGTCAGCCACGGCAACTCAGCAGGGAGTATTCTTCATCCTTGGAAAGCAAAAGAGAATAGTTCTCACGCTGAGTAAATCGTTGATTGCTAGTCGAAGGAGACCAAGATGAACTATTTTCCTCATATATAAAATATTTGTAAAGCTTTTTTTGATGAAAATAATATTAAAATAAAGCAAGAAAAAAACAACAACAAACAAACCCAACGAACTTTAATTCAACACTCTGAGCAAACGATTTAACAAGGATAAATGATGTTGAGCCTGGCAGGCGAGCAGACAGACAGCCCAAGTAATTGGCTACAACAAGGATTTGCGTGAGACAAGCAACAACAACAAAGTATTTCAGTGATACGCGGAGAGGGGGAGCGAATGAGTGAGTGAGCGAAAGAAAACAGGCTGTGAAGTGGGCAGTGGAGGGGAAGGAAGTATGAGTGAATACACGCACACATTGGAGGCACTTTTAATATGAATAAAAGCCGACATACATACATACGTACATACATACATGTACGAGCACCACAAAGCCCAACACATGCCACTGCACACACACACACATATGATAAAAGAGTCCAAAATGAAGTGATACGAGCAACAACAAAAAAAGAAGAAGAAGAAGAGCGTAGAAGGCATATACTAAAGAGCGGCGAAAGGGATGAGTAAGGAGTTAAATTGATTACAAAAGATATTTGTATGCAAATTAGACAGTCAAACAGGCAGGCAGGCAGGCAGGCAGGCCGACAGGCGAAGAGAGCGTCGCATATAAATAAGAAAGAATTAAAATGCTCATACATGAAGTAGCAGTAGAAGAAGAAGAAGAAGTGGAACCTCCTTCTGCTGCTTCCTCACAAAACGAGAGAAAAATGGGAAGAAAGAAGAAAACAGCAGAGGAAGAAAAAATAAAAGAAGTAGAAAATAAAGCAAAAGCAATAAGAATCAAGAAAATCAAGCGTGAGCTTATAGAAATGAAAATATCGCAGCATGTGTGTGTGTGTGTGTGTTTGTGTGTGATTGCAAGAAAGTCGCATTCAAGCGAGCGACAGCAACATTGTCCTATCTGTCTGCCACTCTACACGTTTGTAAGTCTCTCCCTCTCTCTATGTGTGTGTGTGTGTGTGTGCGTCTTTTAATTTCTTCAGTTCACTCGTCCTGTAAATCCCTCCATTTTCTGCATAAGTCCATGTGTGACGCGTGGGCGTATACGTGAAATTGATTTATGATAAACGAAGGGATACTATTTATAATACATACATACATACACACATACCGACATACATACATACATACTTACATACATACATACATACATACATATTTATTTGTATAAAATATTTTTTCTTTGCTCATTCAATGACTACTCGCACTCTACTCTACCCTCTGCTCTGTCATCTTTGTAGCAAATACTCTCCCTCTCTCTCTCTCTCCCTCTTTCCCTCTCTCCCTCTCCATCGCTTCCTCAGCTCGCTACGTTTGTAATTTATTTTCGTCTCCATATTTAGTTTTGTTTGTTGTATTTTTTCTTTAATTTGCTCATCTCTACTTTTTTACTCAATTTGAACTATCGCATTTCTTGTTGTTGTTTTTTTTAGTTGAAATGAGCTGCGTAGAAGCATAAAGAAGGCGAGCAAGGTGATTGCAGCGCACAGTGTTGTAAGTATGGCTAAAATGCAAGAACTTTTATTACGGAATATGAAAAAGCTGAGTACAGTACTCGATTCATAATGCAGAATAGTTCATTCGATTCAAAATAAGTATAAAAAAACCCAAAATAAAACGTTTTTAACAAAAGAGCAGCACGCAGCGACCAAAAATTGCTTCTTTGAACTCGTCGCATGCGTTTAAGAGCACTTCTCCGACATGCTAACACGAGACGGGAGAGTATTTTTGGCTGAGCAGCCTGTTTTAAACATCCCTTTAATACAATCAACCTTTGTGCTACACTCAGATGTCCGCCTAAGCCGACGAGACGCGCTGACTGGGTGGGAATTTCATTCGCTTACCATGCCTCGAAAGAGCCAAAGAAGCGCACGAGCTTTTTCAGCTGGTTATGGTGCTTACAGCTAAATGGCAAATGAGTTTACCAGTGCCGAGCTGACCTGGAAGGCGAAAGCCTTCAAATCGAAAAACCCTAAAAGAAAAATCATTCCTAAGGCAAAAAACTTGGCTCAGTGGGATCAGCCCTCAGATAGCATCGCTGCATGGCCACTTTCGCAACAGGAGTCATGTATGTAAAAGGGTACTGTGTTACTGCAGACGAAGCCAGGAAAACCCGCCAAGGGGAAGTGACAACCATGTTGTTCGGTGTGATTGCCTTCCTCGGATGATCTTAGGGGCCTTCCTGTAATCTACTTCCTGACAGCAGCATCGTATCAGCATACCCTCCCAAAAGTACACAGTACCAGAGACCATAAATGATTAGACGAATAACTCGTGGCTTCCATCAAAATTGAATCTGTACGCGAATTGTCTTGGTAGCATGTCTCTGTCTTGGAGTCTGGCTAGGATATTCAAAACCCGAAGGTAAACTGTTTCTATTCTGTTCACAGTTTAAACTAACAAACTCTCCCACGGTATTCGTGGTGGCCCTTCATTTACCAGTTCAACAAAAAGCCAAAGCCGATAACATGAAAATTCCCCATAACCCAAAGGTATTGAGTGCCATATTTGTCAGCTTGCGCCTTTATTCCGTATACTACTGGGATTCTTGCGAGGTACAGATCCGGAGCAAAACACTCCATACGTCAGCACTATTTTAATACCGGGTACTAGTGAGAAGCAGATGAGGGAGCTACAGACCTGTCAGGGTACGGTCTTGAGTGAGAAGCTCAATGTAGAATATAAAGGCATATTCGACACAATAATCAGATAATTCAGTCTCCATGACAAAATCTAAGATGGTTTTCTGTAATATCAGATTTCAAAAAAAAAAAACAAAACAAAAAAAAAAAAAACTCAAAAGGCCGACGCCGAACCGAAAATTGACTTGAATTTCTTATTACAGCCAGGACATGAACCTACATACCTCGGTGTAGCAAGAAAACGAACATCAAAAAACGTCGCAAAGCTGAAATGATAACTGACAGCTCGACTTGAACAACCACAAAGAGTAGTCTCTGAGAGTACTCTGTATGAAATGTAGATGAATTCAAGGAAAAAATCGATTTCCGCTGTGGTAAGGTGGTCCTCTGGTACGACATAGTCTTTTGTGCAACCATACGGTCGGATTCAACTCTGTACTCCGACAGCAAGATGACGGTTGTAAAACAATAAAGTTATACGAATACGTAGACATAAGAAAATTGATTTCGAATGTTATGTGCGAAAGGAGTTTGCAGAAAATGTTGCCAGAAAATGCATTGAGCTAATGAAGATTTCAATGCCGGAGCTTGTATTCATCGCAGAGGAATCAAAAATGTAACCTGGGGAGCTTAACTTAGATCATACTGATGTTTTGACAAAACTTTGTCAACCGGTCTCAACATCCGACTATGCTAGAGATTGAGTTGAACTTCTAGAAACAATAAAGTGGCAGAAAGCATTGGCCAAGCCACTGTGCTATTCAAGTAACGGTACACTGAAAAAGGGAAGGCATTAGCTCATATGCAAGAGAAGATCAGAATAAAGCATTTTTTATGATAAAAATTCGAGTTTACTTTACATAATCCAAGGATTGGTATACGTCTGAGGAAAATAGGATAATATCGATTGCCAAATCTAAGAAAGGAGCCTTGGATGGTCAAACCAAACCTCTTTGGAAGTTCTAAAACTGTCTTCGACACCATGAAAAGGAACTTCATAGTGAGTTGATTTGGTTTTGTGTTTTTCCGACAGGGTGGATACTAGATTTATATCGGAACGAATTTACGTCATCCCTTGTCAATTTTGGTTTAGTAACACACCGGTTTCGGCAAACCGCCATCTTCAGTGTTCTTCAGGAGAACGAAACCAAACACTGAAGATGGCGGTTTGCCGAAACCGGTGTGTTACTAAACCAAAATTGACAAGGGATGACGGAAATTCGTTCCGATATAAATCTAGAACTTCATAGTCTCTATTGTCAATTAAACGCTTTTAAAAGCAAATTAAGAGAGTTGCAGTTTATTTATTGTTTTTGACCGCGCGTTGCACGCGCTCGCACCACCGTGCAATAAGAAGAAAAAAACTATCCGTCAAAGTTTTGTGAAAAAGTTCTATCTAGTGTTAAGATTTATGATGTTGAGACTTTGAAAGATTCTTGACATGATGGGAAATGAATAGAATGAATGATAGAAGCAATGTATATAAATGGAGTAGAAGCTAATTTGATAAAAAATATTCATAGATACTCAATGAATTTGTGCTATTTTAGTTTAAGTTGAATGGAGGCGAAGAGTAGTGAGAAAAATTATTCAGTCTTTGAAAATCATGAAAGAAACTATTTTATTATTATTATTATTATTTCTACTACTATTTGTACTACCATTTCTACTACCATTTCTGCTACTGCTTCCTTTACTATTTCTACTACTATTTCTACTACTACTACTCCTACTAGTTCTACTACTATTTCTACTAATATTCCTCCTATTGTTTCTACTACAATTTCTACTACTCTTCCTACTATTATTTCTACTACTATTTTTACTACGACTGCCACCGTTACAATTGCTGCTATTGCTAGTAGTACCACCAATGTCATTATTATTATTTTATTATTATTATTATTATTATTACTATTATTATTATTACTATTATTATTATTTATACTACTATTTCTACTACTATATCTATTACTATTTCTGATACTGCTTCTATTACTATTTCTGCTGCTATTTCCACTACTATTTCCGCTACTAATTCTATTGATATTTCTACTACTATTTCTACTACTATTTTTACTACTACTTCTATTACTATTTCTATTACTACTGCCACAATTACAACTATTTACTATCACTTCTACTAGTACCATAACTATTATTGTTACTGTTATTATTATTATTATTATTATTATTATTATTATTATTATTATTATTATTATTATTATTATTTTTATTTATACTACTATTTCTACTACTATATCTATTACTATTTCTGCTACTGCTTCTATTACTATTTCTACTACTATTCCTCCTTCTATTTCTATACTATTTCTCCTACTATATCTACTACTATTTCTCCTACTATTTCTACTACTATTTTTACTACTACTGCTACCATTACAAATACTACTATTGCTACTACTGCTATCAATATTATTGTTTTTATTATTATTTTTTGTGCTATTATTATTATTGTTATTATTATTGAGTGATTACAATGTTTTTTTTTAAATAAAATAACAAAAAATTCAAATAATTAAAATTCGTTAAACTTTATTGAGATTTTTAAAAAATTATTGCACATAAATTGAGTTTAGGTTACTTATATGTATGTGTATATGTATATGAATAAAATAATAATAAAAAAAAAATTCAAAAAAAAAATTTATAGTAGTATTGCACATGGATATTTTTTTTAAGGTCAAAAGCTTAAAACTATATTATATTATTAAAAATAAAAATTGATTTATAAGATACTTAGCAAGAGAATGGAGGGAAGAATTTTTTTTTCGATATAATTGAAAATATTTCATAACAGATTTTTGAAGAGAAAAAATTTCAATATCGTATTAACAAGGTCTTAAATTTGTAATAGAAATTTAAACAAACAAAATTAAATTTTTTCTTCTGTTCCGCTGCAGTTGAGCAATGAACGAGTAACGAGCGAGCATCGAGTTGCTCGAATTGCTTCATACCCGTGCATGTGGAGCTCTACAATAAACCAAATTTTTTTTGAATTTTTTTTGAATTCATGCACCATAAATTTTGTTTAATATAGAAATTTTAAATTCATTTTTTTATTATAAATTTTTAGCAACTTTAAATTTTTAGAAAAAAATTGATCTCTTTCTGTTTAACAATTTTTATTTTTTTTTTTAATTTTTTAAATTTTTATTATTCTTATTTTAATTTTTTCCTGTTTATCAATGTACAATTTAAATTTTCTCCAAATTAAGTCTCATAATGTAATTATTGCTGTTGTTTTTACAACTCATTATTGGCCAACTTTAATTTTTTTGCTGCTGCTGTTTCGTTTTCAGTTATTGTCAATTTCATTCCAATTTTTTAATTGAGTTTCATACAACTATTATTGCATTTTAATTGAATTTTCGCAATTTCTGTTTCGTTAAATAGATTGTGACAAATGTGGTAATGTGAACAAAAGAGAAAATTAAATAAAAAATAATAATTTAAAATAAATTGAAATGAAGTAATGAATTAATGGCGCATAATGGAGACTTTAAAAAAATTATATACAATTTTTCATGAATTAAATAGTTTTTAAACAATTATAAATTATTTATTGTAAGCAATAAATTTCTCTGCAAAAATTAAAACACAAACATAAAAAAATATGTATTTTTGTACAAAAATTTTGAAAACTTCTGCTGATTATTGAGGAAATCTCTTCATTAATCGTGATAAAAAAAATCTTTTCATTTATTTTTTGAATTTTCTACAATGTCAATCGAATTTTCATAAATTTAAAATAATAAATTAGTAATTAAATTAGTAAATAAATACGGAATGAGAGAAAAAAAACGTATGAAAAGTTGGTTAGTTGAACAACTTTTGTAGAAAATATGACTGAAATTTTACAAAATAAATACAATTTTTTTGTTTCAAATATCAAATTTTAACCAATTAATATTCTTTTAAGAATGTAAAGGGTTTGAGGGAGAGAAAATTGGGCAAGTACTAAGTATAATTGATTCTCTAAAGATATTTAATATAGAGTAAGTGAGAAATGAGTGAAAGTGACAGAGATTGTGAGAGAAACAGAAAGAGAAGGGAAGATATGCATTGAATGTGCGATGGAGACAGTTAGCAAGAGAGAGGGAGGCAGATTATTATAGAAGAAGGAGAAAAAGAGAGAAATAGTTGGCGATAGAGAGAGTGTGTGGCATAAACATCGCTTAAATCAAAATAATTAAAGGAAAAAACCCGGAGGCGAAAAAATGTTTATTTTCAGACAATAATTTTCATTAAAAATTTAAACTTTTAAAGAAAAACAGCTGTATAATTTTTTGAGTGTGGATAAAACGATAATTTAACAAGTTTTTAGCAAAATTTATTATTTTTTTGTGTCGGTAGAAAGTCTAAATTACAATAATATTTTAAAAAAGTGCCAAATAAAAAAAATGAGAGTAGAGGAGAGCGAAAGTGAGAAAAGAGCGAAACGAGATATTTGAGTATAAAATGTGGTTCTCAAATACAATGCTCGCTAAGCAAACAAAGCGAATAGAATGAGAAGCATAGAGTGATGAAGAGTGTACTAAAATGAAGACTTGAGGTTGATATGCTGAAAGTAAGCTTATAAATTGTGTTTCAAAGGACAAACGAAAGTAATAGTTATGGAATTTTGTTTTAATTATAAATTAAATTCCTTTTTAAATAATTTAAAAATATTATGTACTGGTATGAAAGTTGTTCAAAGCTAAGAAATACAGTTGAGCGGAATAAACACATAAATTTTAATAAAAAAGTATAGAAATCAAAATTATCTGAAATTACAATTACTAGAAATTGAAATTACTAAAAAAATTTAAACTGTAAGCAATTTAAAAAACTGAAACATTTACTGAAAATTTTTATTGAATTATGTTCTTTTTTTTGAGGCACAAAATCAAAAATTTTGCCTTCTTTTGGTTAAAAAAGAAGCAATTTGCTATAATAAAAAAAAACCAAAAAAAATTCCATACAAATTTCTAAACCGTAGTTGGCATAAAATTATTAAAAAATCTCCGATAGTGTAGATATGTTCACATTCATTAAATAGTACAACAAGCAAGGCAAAATATAGACATTACAAATGAAAAAAATGTATTAAAATATATTTGAAAATTATTTTAAATAAAAAATTTTCATAATTGAGTCTATTAAATACAAAAAAAAAAAAAAAATAATAATAATTTTTGAGTATAAAAATTTTCAACAATAATAACCGCTCATATTTTCCAAAAAATGAAAGAAATTACTGATTTAATACGACAATATTAAATGAGAGAGTATTTTATATTTACATTTAATAAAAGGAAATAATTAAAAAAAAATTATATAAAATTTTTTTAAAAAACTTATATAAAAAACTTCAAAATTAAAGAACATTAATAAAAAATTATTAAAAAAATAATATTTATGAAAAATTTAAAAAGAGATTTAAACGTTCAAATTTTTTTTACTTAAGCTACCATAATTAATTTAAAAGAATTACAAAAAAATGAGTCAAATAATCAAAAAACTAAAATTATCCTAAAAAGTTGGTATTAAAAAATGTATTTTTGCAAAATTTATGAGCAGAACTAAAAAATGAATAAAAGTGAAAAATAAAATGTAAAATAAAAATAAATATTTCCACTTTGATTTTGTTTTATTTTAATTTTTTTATTGTTTTTATCAGCTCTGTTCATAGAGTTTGCAAAAATTAATTTTGATATAGCAAAAAAGATTAAAAAATTTAAAAAATATATATTAAATATTAAATTAAAAAATTTCAGCGAGAATCAAAAATTATTAAAATAGCTGATATATGTAAAAAAAATATTTGAAAAAATCTTTTTCATAAATACATTAAAATCCCATGCAATTCAATTATGAGAAGATAGAATAATCAAAAAAATGATTACGCCCAAAACACAATACTAAAACTAACTAGAATATTAATGAGAAATTTTTATTTGTTTGTTTATTTATTCAGTTTTTGTTGTTGTTGCATATTTTGATTACCGCCGCGCCAATAACTACTGATTGCAACAATATTAATTTTCGCTGCAAGAAAACTGCCAATAAAGAGCCACACAGACACACACACACACACACACACACACCCGTAAGTAGTGTGTATACATATATACCATTAACCCATTTCGGCCAACACGCCACCGACACGCAATTGCAATCGAATTGAGCCGTGAAAACCGCGATGCCAATCAATGGATGCCGTGGTGGCGATGGTGGTGATTTTGTGGCCGCGTTGAGTGTTGTTGTACAAGTGGGCGCCGCTGTTGGTATTGCTTTGTTGTTGGTTTTGTTGACAGCCGCACTGCTGTTTTTTTGGTCACCAGCGCCGGCTAACAATTGTTGAAATTTTTGTAAATATTTTTCTCTTCATATAACTCAAATGCTGTATACTGTTTTCCTCCTCCTCCCCCACACTCTCTAACTGTCCTCCTGCCTTGCACACACATGCATGTATGGCTGTATGTAGTTGACTTGCATTGTGCATTTGAAATTGGTTTAAATTGACTTCTGCTCCCTCTGTCTGCCTCTCCGCCTTCCCTCTCTGGTTTTTGTGTGTGGCGCAAACCACCTCAATGTCCCGTCTCGAAGCTGACATCCGCATGAAATCCCGTATCGTCTGCATGATAAATGACATTCTGTATACGGCCGTCCGGCAATAAAATATGATATTGACCGCGTGTCACACCATCCAAATCACGATTCTGTTTGTGGCCAAAATCATTGCCGGTATTGAAATCACGTATGCGATAGCCGAATGCATATTTGGAGGCATATTGCAGCTGAAATGAGATAGAGCAGAGTGAGAGGGTGAGTAAATGAGAGTGAATAAAAGAAGGATATAGATAGTGAAAGAGAGAGGGAGAGAGAGATAGAGAAAGAGAGAGATAGAGAGAGAAATTCATTAAAAATTGTATAGACCAGAGCGCAATAAATGTTATAAATATATAAAATATCTATAAATTGAAGCGTCACTGGAGAATATAAAAGGAAAAATAAAATAAAAATAAAAATAAAAAAATAAAAATAAAATAATATTTTGCAATAATGAAAAATATGTATGAAATACATCAACAACAAAAACCGTGGTTTGGGTAGTAAAGTCAAAAAATGCATAAAAAATATTTTTGGAGTAACAGTGTTATACAGGCAGCAGGTTGATTGTATAACGGCATCCATATAATAAATATATATAAATGTGTGAAAACTTCTGATTGTGACAAATTGAAAAATGAGAAAATATTTTTGAAAGATCTCAATATGAAATTGTTTTTTTTTTTTTACTTATTTGATGTAATCTTTGTGTGATAAAATACATATGCACATATGTATGTATATAAAAATATGTTTTTTTTTTAAATATTTGTGCGTTTATCTTAACTTTAAGTGCAAAAAAGTCTGAACATAAATACGATGAAAAATATTTGTGAGGTTAGGTTAGATTAGTTTCAAGTGGTTGCTGGGCTTAAGCTTACTTAGGCCAATACATAGGCCTATTGTGATGCCACTGAGGATCATCCTAGTGCCCCCCAACTGCTAGCCAGAACAATATTAGGAGAACAGAGCTCAATCTTATAACAATCGCCGGCCCTAGGTGCCTCTCAAACTACTCCTTCCAACTGCAATGTATTCGCAAATGAAGTATCATAAAGCTTTAGATTCTTCCGCCTCTCTACAACTCTTGCAGAATTTGAAATACTTTTTTTGCGCTATTCGTTGGCCGAAATTTTATTTAAATACATACATACATTAAGTGAATATATTTAAACACATAAATTCTGAAAAATATATAAAGTGGACGGAAAAAAATCAGATTTTTTAACAACAACCACCCTAATGTGCATGCTTTTACACTAACTTTTTAAATTTATTTGTTTTGCATTTAAATATGCACATAAATAAGTATGTGAGTTTGATTTTGGAAAATATTTCATTTTCTAATTTTTGTATATTTTGACATGTCATTTGACACTTGCAACTTGATTTGTGTACTTTCAAATAAATATTTTTTTCGCATAAATTTCTAATAAAGAAACAAAAAAATGATTTCAGCAAGTTTCTATGATTTATTGCAAAATTTTGGTTTTGACATAAAATGAGATATGTTTGTATGTATATTTTACTTTCTTTATTTAGCGCTGAAGCAATTAAAAACAGATGCAAGTAAATAAATTTTGAATTTAAAAAGAAAAGTCAATAAAATTTTGGAACTCATAGAATGAATTAAATTGAATTTACTGCTGCGATAAGACATACATATAGCCATAGTATTTACTAACTATAAATATATATATAAAAAAAAAAAAAAAAATAAACAAAAAAAAAAAAAAAATAAACTAAATCAAAAGTAAAAAAAAAAGAAAAAAAAAGAAAAATAAATAAAAAAAACAAAAAAATAAAAATAAAATTAAAATGATATATTTTGAAATAAAAATAAATAAATAAAGTTAACAAAATAAATAAAAAATAAAAAATAATATGAAATAATTAAGCAAAATGAACAAATAAAGTAAAATAAAACATTAAAACAAAATAAAATGAAGCAAAGAAAATTAGAATAAAATTTATAAAATAAAAATTAAAATAGAACGAAAGAGATTAAATAAAATAATTACAAAAACAATAAAAAATACATAAAAGTTAAAAAAATAAAACAATTAAAAAAATTATATACAAATTTAATACAAAAATGTTAAATAAAAATGTTAATGAAAAAAAGCAAAAAAAAAAATGAGATAAAAATATCAAATTTTATAATAGAAAAATGAAAAAAAAATACTAAAACTAAAAAAATAAAAAGAAAATCAAAAAATCAAAAAATAAAAAAAAATAAAAAATGAAAATTAAAAAATTGAATAAGAGGAAATAAAAAATATAAAATGGCATGGAAAAAAATGAAAAAAATTAATATTCATTTAATTTTAATTCAAAAAAAAAAAAGAAAATTACAAAAAATAAAATAAAAATAAAATTAAAAAAACAATAATAACAAAAATATATTAGATGAATTAACGAAAAATTATATAAAAAAAAAATAAAAATAAAAATTAAGTAAAAAAAAATTAAAAACAAAAATCAGAAAAAAAAACTAAAAAAAAACTAAAACAAAATAAAACAAATTAAAATAATGGAAAAAAAAGAAAGAAATAAAGAAACAAAAAAAAAAAAAAGAAGAAAAATTAAAAGTGTAACTAAAATTAAAATAAAATTAGAAAATTAAAAGAAAATAAAAATAAAAATTTAATGAGACTAAAATACAGAAAATTAAGATAATATAAAAATTTAATTAATCATTATGAAATAAAATAAAATAATAAAACAAAATAAAAGCAAATTAATTAATAAAAAACGAAAACTTAATTAAAAATTTAAAATCAAATAAAATGAATGAAAAATAATAACAAAAATTAAATTCAAAATTTAAAATAAAATTAAAATAATTCAAAACAGGTAAAAAAAAAATTAAAAATATAAACATAAAACAAAATAAAATATAAAAATAAAATAAAAAATTTAAAATTACTAAAATTACACTAAATCAATCCAAAATAAATAAAACTAAATTAAAAAGAAAAATATATAACAAATGAAAAAATAAATATAGTATTATTAATCCCAACGGCTTACCCAACTCCCTCCCGCGCACGTGGGGCGCAGCTGATTTTTAAGAAGATTAATTGAGAGTCGACAAAATAGTTTTCATAATATGAAAAAGCGAGTCAGATATTTCAAATGAATGAGAGTTGAAATCAAAATACAAACAACGCAGAGGCTAGTGAAATTCAAAATTCGTTTTACAACTTTTCAGAAACAAGGGACAAAAATGCCTGGAAATTCTAGTCGGAACATTAAATTTGATTTTAGAGGGAAAAAAGTGTCAGTAAATTGAGCCTGTTATTATTTTAACTATGACACAATTACACAAAGCATTTCCCGACGACTGGTGAGAGTAGGGAGATTGATAAGTTTCAGATGACTAGTATAAGTAGGAAGATTGTACTGAGAATCCCAATGCGAATTTCTTAATTCAAATAGGAGGAATTGTCTTTGAATAGACTCTGATAGTATGTAGATTTGATACCTCGGGCTCCAAATCACCGAGCCGTATTGAAGAATAGGTCTTACTAGTGTTAGTAACAAAAGGATCATTAAACTCCTTTGACCACCGTTTTACAAAAGCCAATATGCCTTTGGCTTTGTTGACTATCACACCAATGTGATGTGTGAAGCTCAACCTATGGTCCATAGGGATCCCCAGGTCAATAAAAGGGTGAACCTGTTCCAAATTGTGGTTATCTATAGTGTAAGTAGTTGTCTGTATGGCAAATAAAAAACTATATAAAATAAAATGAAATAGTATAAAATGAAAAAGAAAAAATGAATATGAAAATATTAAAATTAATTTAGTTTAAATTCAAAATAAATAAATAAAGCTTTTGCTGTTGTAAATTAAGGTATAATAATTAAAAAAAATTTACCAACACACGGTACAAAGAGTGAAATGAAAAACGTGATAAGAACAACACTCGAAAAGGTGACAAATGCAGGCTAGAGGTACGATAAAGATATCAACCTTTGCAACAAACAACTCAAAAAGGAAAAAAAAATTGTGTGATAACGCGCTGACGATGAGCCAAGCACATATTGACAACTACATACAAATCTTATAAAAAGTTATTTACAAATGGCTACGAGAATAAATAACATCACGTGCGATATTGAAAAACGTTTCACACACTTTATCAGAGTGCAAATCAGCAGCCAAAGCAATAACAACAACAAACAGCAGCGATGACAGGACAACTGTGAAGGAGCTAGAAAATATGGAGAATTAAAAATCAAAAAAAGAAAAAAAAAAAAAAAATTACGCAAAAGTCACTAAAATAGAAGTAAGTTAACAGCATTCGCCCACTAAAAAGTGTTTGCAGGCAACTCTTTTGCAATTACTCATACCTTGAGCAGTTAGCATGGTTGGTGTATGCAAACATATGGGTGGCAAATGGCATAAGAAACCCGAAAATGCTTACAAATAAGCATGTATAAGTAGCTCCTGTGACAAAAAATCGTGCTAAAAATGCAGCTCCGAACCGGGCAGCCATTACGAGAAGGCGCTCGAGCAAAGAATAGTCGAACAAAAAAAAAAAAAAAAAAAAATTTAAAAAAAGCCTTATCTTTTCTGATCGCCAACTGTACGTAATATATGCATGTTGCTGCTGTAACTATTGCGCTAGAGTTCGCTTCGTTATCAACGAGAGCAGCAAAGTCAATGTCAACAAGAAATAGATACGGAAACGGAAATGGCAGTGGCAAAAGCAGATTTGCGAGTAGGAGTAAATGTAAAGCGCAGCGAAATGGATTTATATGGCTTACAGTTAGCATTCGCAAGGATATTTGTATAGTAAACTACAATAACAACAACAATGCCACTACTTGGAGTGTAAAAGAATTGCATAAAAACCTGTTTACTATGCAAACAACAACTGTAAATGATATTTTCAGCTATTCAGCCAGCCGACGCATACACACTCACCACTCTGTGAGTTAACGAAGGCTTGCTCTGGTAATTGACGAAGGCAGAACAACGAAAAAGGAGTGAAAATGGGAAATGCATTACTAGAATTACAAGGCACGGACGGTGGCTTCAATTTGGCTCTGAACTTAAAATACACTTGCCTGCAAGGAACCTATTTTGGACTCATCTTTGCTAAAACATTCTTGTGAATTGTTTTCTGAGTCTTTTCAGTAACGGTAAACAATATGAGTTTAATAATAATTATTTAAAAAAATTAACTTTATATTTTTAAGCGGAAAAGTCTCACACATACAGCCAGTTTGATAGTTAATAAAAATAAAAAATAAAAAAAATTACTAAAAATATATTTTTGATGAAAAAATAATGATTTTAAAACATAATTTTTTTTATAAAAAAATAAAAAATTTTAAATTGACCTTTTTTTACTTTTTCGTTATAGAAAATAGAAAGGGTGCTATAAGTAGAGGTACTTTTTTCAATAGCCTTTTTTAACAGTTCTACTTTGAGTCGTGTCTTGCTGTCATGTTTTTTTTTTGTTCAGCATTGTTTGACATTTAATCATGGTGAGATTTAAGCCTGAACAACGTTTTCAAACCATTTAACTTTATTACGAAAACTCACGTTCTGTAAAGAATGTGTTTCACGTACTTCGCTCAACTTATGGTCAACATAATCGGCCTACTGAGCGTACTATCCCCAACACCATCACCCATCTTGACTCCCAGCATTCATTATTGGATAATATTCGACCGAATAGACCACCACGTTCAGCACGCAGTGAAGAAAATATAGCGGCCGTAGCTGAGAGTGTACACGAAGACCGTGGGGAGTCGATTCGGCGCCATTCGCAGCAACTCAGACTGACGTATGGAACGACTTGGTGCATTTTACGGCGAGATCTTAAATTGAAGGCGTATAAAATACAGCAGGTACAAGAAATGAAGACGCTCGACCTTCCCATGCTACATCGCTTCGCCCTATGGGGTCTTGAAAAGTTCCAAAAAGATCCGACGTTTTCGAGCCAAATTTTGTTCACCGATTAGGTCCACTTCTTGTTCAATGGGTATGTAAACAAACAAAATTGCTGCATTTGGGACGAAGAGCAACCTGAACAGATTTAAGAGCTGCCATTTCAAGGTTTGGTGTGGCTTGTGGGTCAAAAATGATGCCGCTGAGAACGTAACCGTCAATGGCGACCGTTATCGCGCCATGATAACCGACTATTTGATGCCTGAAATTGAAGCTTGTGATCTCTGCGTCATTTGGTTTCAACAAGACGGCGCCACTTCCCACACATCGCATCAATCCACGGATTTATTGAGAGCACTTCGGCAGATACACGTTTTGAGTCGGCCGATTGGACACCAGGGTCGTGTTATATCACACAATAGACTTTGTGTGACTTTCCTGTGGGGATATGTAAAGTCTAAAGTCTATGCGGACAATCCCGCTTCGATTCAGGCCTTGGAGCGAAACATGACGCGTGCCTGTCACCAGTTACCAATCGAAATGCTTGAACGAGTTGTCGAAAATTGTACCAGTAATGGATGGACTATCTGAGACGTAGCCACGGCCAATATCTGAAAGTGATAATCTTCAAAACATAAATGCTAAAGAATGTTCTTTCGAATAGTAATAAAAATTCCCCATTAAATTGGAATTTTCTATGTTTTTTTCCTTAAAAAAGTAGGGAATCTCGAAATGGATCACCCGATATGTTATATATATAGTCATATATAGCTATCAAATGTAGAGTTATAAACGAGTTGAAATGTCCTTTGAGAGCTTTTACTTTTTATAAAAAAAAGGAAAAAAATAACGATCTCATTGGGTGCAAAGAAAGAAGAATAAATTTTTTTTGGAATTTTTTTATTCATTTTTTTTTTGCCAATAAATTGTTATTTTATTATGTCCTGCACTCACCCAGTGCCACTAATGGAGTTATTTCCTTTTTTGCCACCTAAACGAAAAACTCACCATAATTCCATTACACCCACACCAACGCGCACATGCACACACATAAATGCCAACTCACAAGCAGTGATTGATTACAAAACTAATCAGCTACAATAACTTCATTCATTCACTTCGAGTTCAACACTATTTTTTGCCTTTTACTTACATTGTCACGCCAAAAGGATCCCACAGGAGTAATGAACTGTTTTGAGCTGGCGAGTCACAGAGGACACAAAATAGCAAAAAAGCAAGAACAAAAAAAATTACTGTTGCTAAATTCTCAATAGCAACTATTTGCTTATTTGCACATAAACATATATATACTTGTATACATACATACATACATGTATGACCATGCACTGGTTTACAACACTTTTCTTTCGTGTTTCGATTGCGAATTATTATTCCACTTTATTTGTTACTGATTGTCTTTCTTGTTGTTGTTCTCGTTTTTCATTTCGTTACTGCTTTCCATGCCTATTTGTCAAGCAATAAATCAATAAAATCAAAAGGGGCAAATCACCGCAAAGGTGTCAGTCAGTCTGTTGAGTGTGCAAGCATGCAAAGATCAAAAGCGGGAATACTGTGTCATAGGGAACAGAAAATTTGATTAGAAGACACAGAAGTGACAAATTGCTAAGTAGAGGCCAGAGACATTTCTGAGTATATGTGAAAGAGGTGTGATAATTTTTGAGCATGTGAAAAGAAATGTTTGAAATATATAGATATATATATATATATAGATATATATCGAATATAAGGAAATAATTTACGTTTGTGCTTGAAAGTTTTGTGGTTATGTTGCACAGATATTGTTAGATAAATGATTTTACTAAACAAATAATTTTAATATTTCCTAAGCCAATGATTTTTTATTTATTTCACTTCATTTTTATTTTTTTTATTTTTTAATTTACTTTTTTATTTTTATTTTATTTTCCAACATTTTTTATTTTCTTGGCTTCTTTAATTCTTATTTAAATTTTATTTTACCATTACTTTTATTTGATTTTTTTTTGTTCATTTTCTTTATTTGTTAATTTGTTGTTGTTGTTTTTTCTATTATATTTCTTAAATTTAATTTTATTTTATTACAATTTATTTGGTATATTAATTTTATTCCTGAACTTCAATTTTCAAATCTATTTCTTTTTATTTTAATGATTCTACTTTTAATCTAATTTAATTTTTGTTTTCATATACTTAGATTTGGTTTTAGTTTTAATTCAATCTAATTAATTTCATTTCATTAAAGTATTTTATTTTAATTTTTTATATATTTAGTTTTTTATTTCATTATATTTTGTTTTCATTCATTTAGTGTTTTCTTAATTTTAATTGTATTTCATTTAATTTTTATTTATTTAATTTTTTAGCATATTATTTTTTCTATTTTTGATAAAAATTTTTAATAAATTTAATTTTTTTGTTATTTTTAAGTTTAATGTAATTTAATATAATTCAGTTGAAGTTAATTTTTTATTTTGTTGTTGTTGTTGTTTTTATTCAATTATATTATTTTAATTTTATTTTATTTCTTTTCAATTCAATCAATTTTATGCTTTTATTTTCATATTATTTTATTTATTTATTTTGATTTCATTTTCATTTTATTTTTGCTTCTTATTTTATTATATTTTGTTTTCATTTACGCGTTTTTAATTTCATTTCAATTTAATTTAATTTCGGATTGTTTAATGCGGCCTGTAATTTTTTTTGGTCATAAGTAAATGAGCTGTATTCAAAGGCCTATTTTTGTTAGAAATTTTTTTTTTTAATTTTTTTAAATTTATTTGCTAAAAAAATTATATTTTCTGTTTTTTATATAAAGTGTTTTCCAAGGGTAATATGATTTCTAAGTGTCATTTTGGCTATTTTTAATATGTAATTTTTTCATTGTTTTCAATAATGCTTACAATTTCATTTCAAGAAGTTGTGATTTAACACCGACGACAGACTACTTCTTGTGAGGTTATTTGAAGTAATTGGTCTTTAGCAATCAAAACAAGACTCTCTTCAAGCATTAAAAGTCAATATTGAGTGTGCTTTGCATGACTTACGATTTGATTTAGTGGAAAAAGTGCTCAAAAATTCGGTTCATCGAATTCGTTGCTGCAAAAGAAATCGTGGAGGCCATTTAAATGATATTATATTCAGAACTTAATTGTATCGACTGTAGTCCACACTAAATTAAAAACATTTGAATTTCCTTAACAATTAGTGTGTTTTTTTGTAAAGGAATCATATCACTTCTATTTTTTTATTTCTTTTATTTTTTTATCTTTTTATGTTATTCCTTTTATTTAATTTTTTAATTTTAGTTTTATGTAATTTAACAAAATATAATATATTTATCTTTATTCATTTTTTGATCAATTAAATTTTTATAATTTTAATATTTTATTTTTCTATTTATTAATATATTTAATTTAATTTTATTAATTCTATATATTTTATGTTTCATTTCTTATTTTTATTTTTTAATATATTACATTTCCTTTCTTTACTTTATTTTATTAGTTCTAGTTCATTATTATTATTTTTCATTTTAATTTTTTAATTTTGTTTTCATTTATATTATTCCAAATATTTTATTTAATGTTTTTTATTTTTATATTTTTCATATTTATTTGTTGATTTTATTGCAGGGCTAATTTTTATTAATGTTTTTATATTTATATTTTTCTGTTAACTTAAATTTAATTTAATTTATTTTTATTTTATATAATTTTTTTAGTTTATTTTATTTTGGTTTATTTTATTTATTTGTTTTTTTTTCTATTCTCATTATTTTTAATATTTTTATTTTTTAATTTTAATTTAACATATTAGTTTTATTTAATTGTTTTATTTATTTCTAATTGATTGCATTTAATTTATTTATTTAAATTAATTTATGTGAATTTATGTGAATTTAATTTTTTTAATTTTATATAAAATTATTACTTTTTTAATTAATTAATTTAATTTAATTTTGTTTTATTTGCTTGCTCTATTAAATTGTGACAAAATATTTACTGTGAGGTGTATTGTAGCATACTTTTAGGCAACTTCAGAGGTTATATTCACAACTTCCACTGATATGTAATACTCGTACACTGTAGAAATTAAAGTATTTTATTTTGGGTAGCGATTGTGGAAAGTAGTGTTTCCTACAAAAATACTCTTTAAATATTACAAAAAAAAAAAAATTATAATAATAAAAATAAAAAATAAAAATAAAAATAAAAATAATAAAAATAAATAGTTAAATGAAAAAATATGATAAAAAAATATGAGTGGAAATATTAAAAAATATTTTTTCTTGAATAACAAGTGCTACGTTCAATGCAAGTTCCCATACACACACGTCCACATACATATTTTTTTGTAATAAATTGTCAATAGAAGCGTGAATTTATCGCTTATATATATAGTTATATTGTATTTGTGTTACTATTTCGGCACTGAAACCCTTCACTGTTTAAAGTAGAGCTTTTCGAAAAGCTTCAAATTACCACACGCACTCATAGAAATTTATATAAATATGTGTAAACATATGTATACAGCGAGAAGTGTATGCTTTGTGGTTAAACAAGTTTCTGCCAACGCCGCCACAAAAGCCAAAAGCAAGTAAATAATAAATAACAATATTTTATTATAATAACAACAACAACAACGAGCGGTTTTGACAGTGAAGTCATATGAGTACTGGAAAATAACAACAAAAACAGCAACAACAACAGCACTTGTGGCATGTAGCAAGTGCTTATTGTATTGTAAGTGGCAAGTAGTGCAGGTGAATGCGTATGTGTGTGTGTGGCATGTGGCACGTGGCGCGTAAACAAAGTTGCTGGTTGATGTTGTTGTTGTTTTTGCTATTTCTCAACTAGTTAGTCTAATATTTTTCACCTCAACTGTTTGTTGCCTTCAAATAATTTTTTGTTGTTGACTTGTATATTAATATTGTGTGTGTGTGTGTGTTTGTGTTTTTTACAAGTAAAATTTTACTTGTTGTTGTTTTGTGTTGTTTTTTTTTTTTTTGCACAACAACTCAGACATACTCCAAACAACCACATCGAGTGTACTCAAACCAATCAAATGAAGACTTGAGCTTGAGCTGTGGGCGAATGAGAGTGAGTAAAAATGTAAAAAGGGGGGAGGACGGACGGAGAGTGAATGTCAGACTATCAGTGGTAACTTAACGGACAGACAACAGTTATCTGTTATGCAGTTATGTAGTTAGTAGTTGAATGGACGGACAGTTAGACAAATTGTTGCACTTGCTTTGTGCTGTTGAAGGGTGATTGTGGTTACACAACTTGTTATATAATGGTAACGGTAACTATTTTAAGCTTTTTTGTTTTTGGTTGTTTTTTTCATTATTCTTTCTATTATTTGCTTTTACCGTTAGAGCTATAAGCTGTGGAGTTTGCATTAACACTAGCACTTTGTAATGGTAAATAACAAAGTATTCAAAAACACAAATTCTCACACTCGACCAGGTGGGAGTGCATAAATAAATAAATTGAAATAAAATAAAAAATATATACCACATATAAAGCGTTAAATAAAATCCGCATTCAAATAAAAATAATTTAAATATATATAATATTAAATTAGAGGTATATAAAATAATTAATAGAAAATGATAAAAAAAAAAAATAAACCAAAAAATCGAAATATTTGAAATAAAAATAAAATAATAAAAGAATGAAATAAATAAAAATAAAAATTAAATGATAAAAAATATAAAATCAAATAAATTAAATTAAAAAATAAAATTAAATTAAATTATATATATTAAAAATTAACAATAAAATTGAAATAAATTAACAAAAAATAAAAAATAAAAAATTAAATTAAATTAAATAAATTAAAAAATTAAACAATATTAATAAATTAAAAGTAAAATAAAATAATAATAATAGGACAATTGGAAACTGCCCTACCTGACACATAGATGGCGCTACTGGCATTAAATCCATGTCATTTTTAGTTAGCCCTAATCTTCAAAAGCCGTGTGTATAAATTTGACAGCTGTCAGAACATTAGTTTGTGAATTATAGCATTTTGTGTGAAGCAAATTTTGTTATTGTGAAAAAAATGGATAACAGAAGTTTCGCGTGTTGATAAAATATTGCTTTTAGAAGGGAAAGAAAATAGTTGAAGCAAAAACTTGACTTGATAACGAGTTTCCGGACACTGCGCCAGGAAAACCAACCATCAAGGATTGCTATGCTGAGTTTAGACGTGGTGAAATGAGCACAGAAGACGTTGAACGCAGTAAACGCCCAAAAGAGGTTGTTACCGATGAAAATATCAAAAAAATCCACAAAATGATCTTGAATGACTGTATATTGAAATTGAAGGAAATAGTAGGCACCCTAATGATATCAACTGAACGTGTATATCATATCATTATATCGAGCATTTGAGTAGGAGAAAGCTCTGTGAAAAGTGGGTGCCACGCGAGCTCACTTTGACCAAAAACAACGACGAGTTGATTCGGTGCAGTGTTTGGAGATGTTCAAGCGTAAAAAACTCCGAGTTTTTGCATCGATATATGACAATGAAGGAAACATGGTTTCATAATTTTACTCCAAAGTCCAATTGACAGTCATCCGAATGGGCTGCACACGATCAACTGGCTCCCAAGCGTGGAAAGGAAAAACGCAACAGCCAGCTGGAAAGGTTATGGCGTCTGTATTTTGGGATGCGCATGGAATACATTTCATTGACTACCCTGGAAAAGGAAGGACCATCAACAGCTAGCGACTATTGCATAGCGTTATTGGAGCATTTGAAGGACAAATCGCCGGGAATCAGTGTATCACCCTTGATGGAAATTATGCTGGCTAAAAAAAAGGGAAATTTGCAAAAAAAAATTTGTTATACTGTGGTCGGTCGGAATTTTGAACTATAAGTAATATAAAAAAAATATATATTTAAAAAAACGAAATGGACAAAAACTCAAATTGAATTATAAAATAAATTAATATTAATTAAATAATATAAAATAAGATCAAATAGAAAAAATAAACTAAGCCCAGCATCTTTTGTGTGGATAGTATGTAAGATAAAGGGTGATCCAAGTTTTTCCATAGCCTTTTTTTGACAGATCACACGTGAGTCGTGTCAAGCTGTCATGTTATTTTTGTTCAGTATTCTTTGGCATCTCATCATGGAAAAACTTCCGTCTGAACAACGTTTACAAATCATTCAACTTTATTACGAGAATTCACGTTCTGTAAAGAATGTGTTTCGCGCGCCTCGCTCAACATGCATGGTCAACATTATCGGCGCACCGAGCGTACTATTCGCAACCCAATCACCCATCTTAAGACCTAGCATTAATTATTGGATAATATTCGACCGAATAGCCCACGTTCATCATGCAGATTGTACACGAAGACCGTGGAGAGTCGATTCGGCGTCGTTCGCAGCAACTCGGATTGACGTAAGAAACGACTTGGAGCATTTTAATTCGAGATCTTAAATTAAAAGCGTACAAAATACAGCTTGTGCAAGAACTGAAGCCACTCGACCTTCCCAAGTGACATCGCTTCCCTGTATGGGCTCTTTAAAAGTTCCAAGAAGATCCGACGTTTTCGTGCCAAATTTTGTTCAGCGATGAGGCCCATTTTTGGCTCAATCGGTATGTAAACCAAAAAAATTGCCGCATTTGGGACGAATAGCAATCTGTAGAGATTCAAGAGCTGCCATTTCCTACCGAAAACCCAACGGTTTGGTGTGGTTTTTGGGCCGGCGGATTCCGGTCCATATTTCTTCAAAAACGATGCCGGTGAGAGTGTAACCATCAATAGCGACCGTTATCGCGCCATGATAACCAACGATTTGATGCCTGAAATTGAAGCTCGTGATCTGCGCAACATTTGGTTTCAACAAGACGGCGCCATATCCCACACATCGCATCATTCAATGGACTTATTTAGAGAACACTTCGCTGAGCAGATAATTTCACGTCGATCACGGCCGGTCGATTGGTCACCAAGATCGTGTGATATCACACTGTTAGACTTTTGCCTGTGGGGATATGTACAGTCTAAAGTCTATGCGGAGAATCCCGTTTCGATTCAGGCTTTGGAGCAAAAAAATCACCCGTTACCAGTCAAAAAATAGTCGAAATGCTTGAACGAGTCATCGAAAATTGGACTCAACGGATGGACCATCTGAGAAGTAGTGGCGGCCAACATTTGAAATAAATGTCAAAGAATTTTCTTTCGAATGATAATAAACATTCCCCATTAAATTTGAATTTTGTGTGTGTTTTTTTCTTTAAAAAAGTAGGGAACCTCGAAGTGGATCACCCGTTATATGTGTGTATTGCTGTTGAAGCAAAAAAATAAACTTAAAAACATAAAAATAAATGGAATAAGTACCCGGTTTGAGTGAAGTTATGCTAAATCGTTTTCTGTATGTACTCTGGTGTACATACAAAGGAATTGCAAATTAATATAAAATAAATATAAAGTAAAATAAATAAAAATATTTCTAAAGCATGCAATTAATATGCAAACTATTTGTGGAATATGCAGGGAATAATAGGGCAACAGAATATAAAAAAGGGCACTACTATTAAAATAATTAATATTTCAAAGGTATGGAAAAAAATGTGTTAAAAAGTATTCATAGAAATATTGTTGAGGTTATGTGAAATTTTTAATAATTTTTAATGAAAGCTAAAAAATTTAATAATTTTTTTTTTCAATTAAGTGAAGAGTGGGCAGCCGATCTCATAAATAAGAATGAAAAATGTTTTTAGCGGCGCTGAAGGTACTGCAGATGGGAAGCAGTGAACTTTTTGAAGCTTTTTCGTGACGAAAAAAAGCTGATGGACACAAAAGGCTTTTCAATGATTTAAAAGGGCTTAAGTGAAGCACCCTAGGGTCAGGAGAGCACGCATGTTCCACTTCAACTATGAAGAAGCTAAGACGCTGCAAAATTACATATCTTTTATGAAAGCGAGGAATGTGAGTAAGCTTTAGAGTCGAACAGTGTTGAAGAGTTGCTGCGTTTTGCTGTCAAAAACATGTGGTCTGCTGACGGTTACTTTTACTCAAAGTCAGAGCGTTAAACAATGCCTAAGAGCGAAAGCGCGTAAAAATCATTTCCGCAACATGAGCCACAATGAAATGAATACAACAACAACAACAAAAAGCAACATGAAAGAGGAACAGTTGATTAGCAAAACAAAACAAAACAAAACAAAAAGAAAACGTAATCAACAACGGAAACGGAAATGTTGCCACTAAGTACGGCAGCGAGCGGAAGGCAGCTGTAGTTGGGGCACAAACAATGGACAGCAGGTTGTGGGAAAGGAAGAGAGACAGAGAGAGGGAGGGAGAGGATGAGAGAGAGAGAGAGAGAGAGGGAGCGAGAGGCGAACTAAATCTAATGAGCTGAGTAAAAGGTATTAAAAGGTCGTGAGTTCAACTGAACTGTTGAGTTGAAGAGTGAGAGGAGAGCCACATTCTTTAATAAAAAAATGTATATATTTACATATGTATACGAGTATTACAAGCATTTTGTATAATATGTATGTATGTATGTATGTATGTATGCACGTATATCCAATGCTTTTTTGCTGCATGCACTCTTTTCTATTTGAATTTGCATATAATCAAAATACCACAAAGGCACAGAGTCAAAGCAGCAAACAGCTGAAGCTGAAACCTTAATAAACTGTAACAACAAAAGCGACAAGCGTGAGCGAATGGAACTATAGAGAGAGAGAGAGAGAGAAAAAAACACTAAATACAATAACAACGAGCTAACAAACGCCTTTGTGCTCGGCAAATAAGTCGAAAAAGCGCAAATTCATAAATGAGAAATTCATATTTTTAGATTGAGTGAGTAATTTGTGGCTTCCTTTTGTCTTTTTCGGTTTTTTTTTCTGCTTGCATTCCTTTCTGCGCTTTAATAGCGACCACAAAGCACTCATTTTAATCGTTTACCATTTGCTTTGTGCTTTTGTGCGGAAGTTTTTTCACTTTTTTTGCTTGATTTTAAATTTTTTATTTTATTTTTATTTTTTTTGTATTTGTTGCCAATAGTGATTTGCCATGCGCCTTTTTTACAGTTATTAATTACTCAAATTTGTTGCTGTTGTTTTTCTCTGGATCAGCCATGCATTCACAGTTTGTTTTCCCTACGTTAAACGAAGCCACTCTGTATGCTTTCACTAAGGCGAACTATATCCGTTTGTCAACACCTTATGGACCTGAAATATTTGAAACTGGGTGTGTGTGGTAGCTTATTGCTGCTATTATTGATGATCTAGCTTTGAAAGTTTTCCGCTGGCGGAAGCAGAGGAAGAAGAAACCCTCCACTTCGCTGTAAGGATCCGGTGGAGAGCGACCTGGCATCACTTGGTATTTCCAACTGGCACCAAACAGCAAAGAGAAGAAACGAGTGGCGCGCTATTGTTGACGAGGCTATAATCGCGTAAGCAGTGTCTACGTCAAAGAAGAAGAAGAGCATGTCCTCTTTTATGTGTGAGTTTCCTTAATTCGAGGATAATTCTGTGCTAAGTAGAATTCATAGTGTAGGTGGTGAGAGAGTATTTGAGCGTGTTTCTAATCTCGAAAATGAGACGTTTCATGATTGAGTTTTAAACAATTATACTTGTGTAGGGAGATACAGTTGTAAGTTGTAAGAAACTCTTTTGATATATGTTGTCGCTGTCGTTGTAATCGCAGAAAAATTCCCCAAATTGAGCTTCGGCGAATATTGCGGGAGAGGCAATCCTTGGCCGTATAAAAATCCGAGTCGTTCCGGTATAAAAACCCGACTGTCGCAGGAATTATTGGATTTTAGTCGCCTCTTACGACAGGCATGCCTTACACCACGTAAATTTTTGAAACCCTAAACTGCAGATCTACCATACTATTCGGTGGTCCAGGTCACAAAAGATATCCAACCCCTAGCCCTGCACACGCTTCGGCTTGAATGCTGTTTGAATTCAGCAAAAATTGCTAGTTTTATAACTTCCTTGTGGAATTTGCCTGGAAATCTTCTCTAAATCTGACGAGCACTTATTCTTTTGGCCCCAGTGCGCCGGAGGTAAGAACGCAGAGAGCAGTTTGTGATTAAGAATGACAGAAAGTGTGCCTAGTCGGTCTTCTAATGCAAAATATCTCGGATTTTTATGACTAGCTCTTATTTCATGTCGAAAGTACACCCGGAGGTGACGACATTCTCTGCCGAGGGACGACCGCAATTCAAGAAAAATAAATTTCTTTAATTTTTGTGTTGTGTTGCGAAGGGTAAGAACTAGTGGATTTTGATGCCTATGGGAGCTAAAAGAATTTTTTTTAATCCAGTTTTGACTGCTAAGTTCTTGGCTCTCTTCTCTTTGTGTTTACAAGAAAGATAAAATTCAAAGTACCGAGAGAGCAGTGGACTCAGTTGTTATCTCGAAAACATGAAAATAGTCCCAGATTATAACCCTGGTAGACTTATTTAACCAAATTTTCAGTTTCTGCTCACTTAAGAACCGCAAACTCTAAAAGACGTTGAGTTTATTGAGAGCTGTGGAAAGGTGGAATGCTATATTTAGCTTAACCTAAGTGCAGCGGAGGGAACAAACCAAAGTTAAAAAAAAGGAATAGAAAGCATTTCGGACAAAACGGAAGATGTTATCTGAACCCATAAGTCTTGGATGGTAAGCATGAAAATCTGATTTATAACTGTTTTCCAGGGACAGGAGGTTCGAGAAATCAAGGCAATTAAATTTTTACCCCTATAACCGGCGACTGCGAGATTAAGTTGACTTCGAAGAACGGATGGCTTTGGTCATTTATCAGAGAATGAGGAGTGATAGCTTTAAGAATACAACGCGTACTCTTCTTCTCTTCTTCTCTTCGTCTCTCAGCTTGCCTTTACTTGTAGCGCTTGGTTAAGCAGCTTAAAGAGTTTTAGTTTTTCTTTCGGTTCTTCTTACTCTTCACTACTTTTGTCACGGAGAAGCTCTCACCCTTCGTACTATCTTAGATTTAATCAAATCTCAAGAATTTCAAAGTTTCCTGCCAAGAAATGCTGGTATTATTAGAATTTATATTTTAACGCTTTATTTCACTCGATTATTTTGGGGTGCGTTATGCTCTGCATTCTATTGAAGATTTTCAAAATCCATTTTTGTTGTTATATTTTGGTAATTTCCCATTCATGTTTATTAGTCATTGCCATATTATGGCAAATTGTGTTGTGGCTTTTTATTGAAAGTATTAAATTCTTAGCTGTGCTCCCCTCTCTCTTCAACTCTCTTCCTCTCACTTATTTCTCTGACTGTTCTTCCTCATTTACCCCTTCCTCACTTCTCTAACTTGCACACATACACAAATTACCCGTTTAGCTCTCCCTCTTACGCATTTGTCCCTAATCCATTCATTTCCTTCATGACAAATCCGCTTCACTACCAATTGGAATTCTTCTCCTTCTTCTTTCTGGCTTTAATTTGCACTTTTGGTTCTTAAGCTTTGCAATGCAGAAGTTTCCGTAAGCATAACTTTAGTGACCTCAAACTCCTCCCTGCTCATTTCTCATTTCACATTTCTCTACTCTTTATCTTTCTGGTTCCTCCCCTCTTCTCATTTGCTATTATTTGCGTTTAATCTGTAAAATATTTTCCTCTTCATTTGTGGCTCAAATTCTGTGGTTTCACATTTGGCATTTTTGTGGTCATTTGCAGAGACATATTTATTGCAAGTAACAATTTTATTGTTTATTCTCACAATGGTCCCAAGGAAAAGCTTCTGAAAATTAATTATGAAATTTACAAGTGATTATCACATTTGGTTATTGGGTTTATTAAGAAGTTTAAATGAATTATTTACTAAGTTAATTTGTTAGGCAAACAAAGGAGGAAATAATTGAATATTCCTTTTGTGTGTGTTTTGTAAGCATATTTGTGGCTGAGAGAATGCCAAACGGAAATAAGAAATTTTAAACCTTTATGAAAACTTCTGGCTACTGGTCTTTTCCGGTGCCTCGGACAATAGAACAAATAAAGGGTGGTCCAAATAGAGGTACTTTTTTCAATAGCCTTTTTTTTTTTTGAAGAAAATATAGCGGCAGGTAGCTGAGAGTGTACACAAAGACCGTGGAGAGTCGATTCGGCGCCGTTCGCAGCAACTCGGACAGATCGGTATGGAACGACTTGGCGCTTTTTTTTACGTCCAGATCTTAAATTGAAAGCGTACAAAATACAGCCTGTGCAAGAAATGAAGCCGCTCGACCTTCCCAAGCGACATCGCTTCGCTCAATGGGCTCTTGAAAAGTTCCAAGAGCGACGTTTTTCGACGTTTTCGAACCAATATTTTCAGCAATGAGGCCCATTTCTGGCTCAATGGGTACGTACAGAAGCAAAATTGTTCCCGGTGAGAACGTAACCGTCAATGGCGATCGCTATCACGCCGTGATAACTGACTATTTGGTTCATGAAATTGAAGCTCGTGATCTGCGCAACATTTGGTTTCAACAAGACGGCGCCATATCCCACACATTGCATCAATCAATGGATTTATTGAGAGAACAGTTCGTTGAGCAAATAATTTCACGTTTTGGGCCGGTCGATAAGCCCCCAAGGTCGTGTGATATTACACCGTTAGGCCTCGATCCAGGCCTTGGAGCAAAACATGACGCGTGTCATTCGCCAGTTACCGGTCGAAATGCTCGAACGAGTCATCGAAAATTGGAGTCAACGGATGGGCCATCTTAGACGTAGTTGCGGCCAACATTTGAAAGAGATTATCTTCAAAAATATAAATGCCAAAGAATGTTCTTTCGAATGGTAATTAAAATTCCCCAATAAATTTGAATTTTCTGTGTTTTTATTTCTTTAAAGAAGGGAAAAGTATCACCTGTGATACTACTTTCAAAAAGTGGTATTTCCATATATTCCTCTTTCATTGGCAACTTAAGACGAACACTGGGTTATGACATAGAATCATTCTCCTGAAGTCGTAGAGTTACTCAGGTCCGTCTTTTTATGGATCCTAAAAATAGAGAAGTAGTTCTTCGCAACTATCTTCCCAGAGAGGGCAAAGCTCCCCACCATCTCTAAATAGGAATAAGTTTGTGAAGGCGGGGAGTAACGCCTCACTACGACTCTTCTAAACGGTAACTATTTGGTTACCGAAAACCTCTCAAAACTAGGTCCAAGCTACAATAGGAGTTGACGCAGCTCCTCACCTCATCGCTTATACTTACAACAGGCGCTAGTATCTCATCTAGTTGTGCAAAAGCTACTTGTCTTTACAGCAGTGGACTCACGACTACTTGTACACTTAGCGCCTCTGTTCTATTGTCGTACGGGACATCTGGGGATGTGAGGTTGTTTGGGATTGTAGTTTTAGGAATTCATTTCTGTTTTTTTTTTTAAGTGAAAACTATCGAAGCTCGTCAATGTTAAAAGAGGAGTTTCCATATCTTTCAGCAAGGGGATATGCATATGGAAAAAAATTGACAGCTTTCAGCTTCAGTGATCCAAGGTTTTATATTATTGACATCTTATGATCAGTCGATGATTTCTTAGTTTCGGCTTACAAGGCATAACTTGGAAGGCTCAACAACAATTTAGTTCAACAGCTCTAGGCTAAAGTCCACTCTGTCCTTGATGCAATCATTGAGTCATTCTTCGATTTCTTCAAAAGACCCGAGCCAGTTAACCCCAAACCTTTTTGGATTTGTCGAAAAAACCAGTATTCGGAGGGCGCAAGATCTGAAGAATATGATATTTGGGGTAGTACTTTCCATTTCAGTGTTTAAAGGCAGTTTTTGACCGTTACAACCATGTGCGGCCGAGTGTTGTCATGTGCAAAATCACCCTGTCATGACTTTCGGTCGTTTCTGGTTCTTTTTCGTACAATGCATGGGTCAAGCGCATGAATCATAGTCGATAACGAGGTCGGTTTGCATTTGGCATGGATCTTGAACCAGTGTGAAGCCACTAATTCCTCATTTTCAAATATCTCGGGTTTGACAGGGTTTTGTCTTCGACGCTAAAATCACCACTTTGGAAGGGTCGAAACCACTCTCTGCAAGACGTATCGTTCGGCGCAGATTAAGTATAAACTTCCCTAAGCATAAGATGGGGTTTCAGCAGCAATTTTCTTCAGAAGCAGACGCTGATGCATACTAATTATCATTGACTGATGTCAAATCTTTCCAATGAGTTTGGTAATGGCTTCTATGATCGACCAGCACTTAAAGATTGAACCATCTTTTGCGAACGGACCAAATGAATTAGTACACCAAATAGTAAATACATAATAATCACCTTCATTCCACCCTTTAGTATAATGTCTAATCTCCAAATCTTTATTATTCTAAAACCCACTTCGAATAGCTTTTACCGCAACTGCATGAATGGGCAGGATGATCACAATAAGGGGTCACCATTAAACCGTAACATTTTCAAATTGTAATTTTGTGGTAAACTACTTTTAAGCAAACGAAAACAACAACAACAACAGCAACAAAAACAACAACACAACGTACATTAACCAACCAACAGACGACGAAGCAGGCAAGCAGATTATTGTTGCATAATTTGCGAGTAACATTTGCACTTTTCGAACAGGACAAACTCTCGTGTGTGCGTGGGAGGGGAAGTAAGCAAAAGTGGCGATGAGCAGGGCTGCCAGTGAGGAGAGCACAGAAGGAGTGAGGTCACGCATATACGATGTGGCAACATTTTGCAATGCATAACACGAAACTTGTCACACACACACGCACATACATACGAGTACATTGTCACAACATATCAGCGCTGGTAGCGTGAAAGGGGGACTGGACGGAGGAGCCACTACTAACCGGCAGAGTGATGGAGGATTGATATAACTAAAAATAAAAACCGAAAAGTAAAAACCGAAAGCTAAGCAGCAGCACTAACAAGTAGCTAAGTACAACAACAACAACAACAACAACAGCAACAACAACACTAAGAACGTTCGGTAGCTCTAAGCTCCAGTAGAGCGGCCGCCACAGCCACTTGGCGTCGCGTATTTGTGTGAGAGTTTGTATTTTGTATTTTGTAAATCTCGACACGTACGGCACGACGCCGTGAAGTATGCTAGCATTTGTGGTAAAAATCATGCGAAGATCAGAAACACCCAAACACACACACGACCAGAGAGAGAGAGAAATGTGGTGGCGTGGTGAGCATGAGGTTTCGCAATTTCGCACTAATGTTGTTGGTAGAGCAAAGTTATGTATAAAATTGCATTTTTGTGTGTATGTGTATTTGTTCACATGTGTGTGTGTATGTGTGTGCGATTGTGACAGTGGTATTTGCTGTTTGAATGATGATTGAATTATCAAAAAAGGTTTCTTGACTTTGGCGCTTGAGCACACACAAAGCCACACACAAACACACACACACACGAACACACACATACATTCTCGAATTCATAAACGAAAATCTGAGGCTCATTTGGTCGCTCGTCCATGTTTAGCTTGTGACAGCCGTTGCCAAATGTCATTTCAGACGTGCCAAGCTTGACAGCTCAGCTCGAGACCGCGGTTTGTGTGTTCATGTGTGTGTGTGTGTGTGTATATGCACTGCTCATGTCTTACTTGTCTACTACTAAGTCACCATCAAACTATCACAACTAATAGCAGTAGCTCGCTGCTCGCTGAATCACAGTTCTAACCTCTCAGCATCGTCAACACGTACGACGCGTACCAGCTCGGGTTATTGCATTCGCAGTGAGCTCATAATTTTCGTTGCCACAAATATTCCACTGTTGCACAACATGAAAAGAGGTTAAAATAATGAAAATAACTGTTCACATATACCCTACTTGTTTACTTATTATTGCTTGAAAAGGATTACCCGCCATGTACTCGTATGTGCCTAAGCTCGTGACAACTTTTCAAAGGCACGTGAAGGACTTGGCCATATGTTCGCTTTTAGCTAAGGTTTGCAGAGCGAAGCTGGTTGGAACTCGCTGTGCGAGGAGTGAGGGAGTTCTCTTAAAAATTCTTATGTGACTTTCATGCACCTTCGCGTTCTCAAGCTGTATACTGCCCTACCTCATCTCGGTTTAGATCCGCTCAGCGGATTTTCATCCTCCTCTATTCATTTGGAGTGGAACTTTTTGAAGGAGCTCTCAAAATCGCAAGCTCGTAGATGGAAAAACTCAAGTAAAACTGCTTCTTACCTCCTCTACCATGCTGGCTTAGCTTCAGAATTTTTGCCGCTTCGGACTCATCGATTGAAGGGATAATTTCTTGGCAGAAGCCTACAACTCAATCGTCTGGACTCGGAAATAGATGTTATTTTTTCAGCTATGGAGCGCTACTTTGATGACGGTTTTCTAGATCCGATGCCAAGGCCATTAGTATGCCCCTGCTCGCGACTTCCTACCGCTCACAGTAGGTGGTGCTGGTAAAGTGGAGGAAGGTAATGTTCCGTAAAACTAGGTTCCTTACGAATTTGAAGGAGCTTTGTGTTGTGATGAAATCATGTTCTGGAAATCTTGAGTCTGGAAATATTGAGGTTTCTTGGCTTACTTCAGACTGACCATTTATTTCTCCCCCAGATATTCGCTGGAAATTGGATTCAGACTCATTATGTGCCCTCATGCTGTTTTCAGAGTACTCTGAGCCTTAACGTGAGCGTAGATTGCGGTGGCTGCTTCTAAAGGTGCCACTTCGATGCTTCCTAGTATGCCGGTTCTGGTTCTTCCTTAATAATTTTACTAGCCCGAGGACGGGACGACCACATCCAACCATCGTAGCACCCGTCTCTTCAGCATTGTCTTTGAGATGAATATCTGTTGACTGAGTTGGTGGTTTGACTTTCCCGTTTTGAGAAAGACCTCTCGTAGGTATGGAAGAACTCTCTGTGCATTTTGTGCTTGAGTAAAACATTCGTTCTCTTGGTGGTTTTGTGGGGGAAACAAATACGCTGTTGACGTTAGGTGCCATTGGAATACAACCCTCTCAGAATTACTGTTTCCATTTTGGGTAGCTTCCTTGGCTATTTATTTAGGGAAGCGCAGAATATGGGAGACCATGATAGAAATGCAAATTACAACAAGTCCAGCAATGCTCCCGGCATTTGATTCGTGCCCAGGAGGCTCAAATTTCTGCTTCCGAGACTGAGACCCGCAACTAAAAACTTCCAATTGAAAATACAATAAACCAGGCCACCTTCAGGAGGCACTTACAGCTATGTAAATGAGATGATAATGTCAGAAAATTTGAAAAAAAAAATTTTGTGTGTAGGAAAAACCGGCTGAAGGGACGCAAAACTGAATGCAGAGGACCAAACGCCGTCAGCGTTCATTGACCAACAGCAGCCACTTAACAAGTGTTTATTGCTGTTTGTTTGTAGGTTGTTGTTGTTGTTGTTGTTGTTGTTGTTGTTGTTGTTCTACTCTAACTGTTGTACTACATGGAGATTATTGTTGTTAGCTTGTGCATTTCATGGTCATTTCAAACAGCCTTTCAAACACACACAAACTCCAACCAAAAAGTGAGACTCCAGAAATGCCGCCAGCAAAGTGAATGGACGTAAAGTAGGAAAGCTTGACTGGAACAACAGAAGTTTGTGGAGGGCGAGAACGAGTAAAACAGGGTGCTATAAAAAGGTGCAATTGCTTTTTTTCTCCACGAACGCATGTGTGAGAATGTGGGGCTTGTCAGCCACATATGCATATCCGAAAGGAAGGAAAGCACAATGGTCAGGCAGTTAAAATGTTCACAACGTGTCTGCAGTGTCACAGACAGAGCGACTGCTCGTCTGACTAAGAAGACTTAGTACCACACACACACTGTTGTTGTAGGCTAAAGCACACACTGCCAGTTTGTAGGCAGTTTGAGTTGTTATGAGACAAACTCTTATGGGTATTTATGAAAAGTGCATGGATGATTGTGGGTGAGTTGAAGAGCGGCCCAGAGAGACAGAGACATAAACAGTAAAATGCATTTTAACACAAATATAACTGTATGTATGTACTGTGTAGCGTAGTGTGCTCCATAAAGCCTGCTTAAATGGCCAGTGATGCAAGAGACACTGGACACTGGAAAAATCTCTGCAACGTAGTTGCTGTAGTAATTGGTGTCTGCTACACGTGACGCACGAGTATTTGGAATTACTTTGTGAGTTGTAGTTTTCATAGCTTAAGACTTAGATTTTCAAAGTAGATTCCACATATTCAAGAAGAAGAGAAAATTTGAGTCTGCGAATGTAGTAGAAGCTGCAACTTAAATGCGGTAAATCGTTGTCGCTAGAACTTTTCTTAACTCTCCAAACAAAGTATTTGGCTTGATGCGAAATTTCGTCTTCGTCTCCCATTGATGGTATACCAATTCCAAAGAGGAATCTCAATTGAATACCAAAACACGTCATCACCGAAGAGAGCACTTTTAAATGAAGGTGTACTCTTAATCACTCCAAAATTAGAGCTAAAATACCCAGGAAAGTCTTCCAGATTCTCAGCATCGTCTACCCAAAAAGCCTTTTCCTTTAGTCTTCTGCCTAGTGTTGGGCAATTGCATGACAAGTGGAAAGCTCTCATCCTTCTCTTTCACATTTTTGCAGCTCCAAAACAAATCAATTACTTTTCAGAGTTGTTTTTGATCGGAGACTAGAAGCTCTACGACTTCTCTCGATTACATTTCGATCAAGTATGCTTGCGTGCGAACGAGTTTTATTCCCACTTTGACACGTTCGGTGTAGCATGAAATCCTATAGCTGCATTCTTCTTCCTCTCTATGATCCTGTGTGGCCATTTTTTGCAGAGATCTGCGACAGTCTGGCATGATTTTAGATTTGATTAGAGCTCAGTTTTTCCACCGAGAAAAATAAGTAGAAACAACTGGCGGATAACCTCAAGAAGAACTTCTCGTAGAAGCCCAGTGCAGTCTGTCGCAGATGTGTGGATATGTTTTCGATAGAGAAGAGATTTTTGGTTCTAAACTTTTTTTTAAAGTCGGAACTGCAATTCTTGCTTAGATTAGAAGAAAAAGCTTGATATTGAGCTTTACGAAAGAGCTTTTCATTTAACAGCTATTGATAATTTAAAAGCATTCATCGTTTCACCCAAAAAAAAAAAAATTATAGTACTTAAGAAAGTGAATATAAAAAAGCTCATTAAAGCTCATTAACATTTTTTATTAGAATTTTTCTTTATGTAAAATATGAAGTAATCGAAAAAAGTGAACAAAATGGCTTAGAAATTTCATAATGCTTAAACAAACTGCTGCGAAAAGCTTGCTTAAAGCTCTGATGTACGAATTTTTAATAAAAGCTCATTTAAAAAATATCTTTAAATTAATTTTAATTAAATAAAAATAAATAAAAATATAGAAAAAATATATTTGAGCATTTTTTTACTTAGAATTTTTAGATATCTTATCTAGATTGGGATTGGGAAAAAGTTCGAAATATAAACTAAAAGAAAATTTTTCTAAAAGCTTTTTCAATATAAAGCTTTGCAAAATAATTTTAAAATAGAAATCCACATAAATTGAATAAAAACCAGAAGAATAAAAAAATGAAAATCTTGATCTATGATCATTTAAAGAAATTTTTGTGAAAAGCTTGCGGTTCCACTTTGCGTTGTAGAAACGATTTTTAAGTGGAGAAGTTAGCGAAAGGCAGCTTTAGAGCTTAGAACTTCATAACAAATAATATATTTCATAGAAAAAGCACAATTCAGACAACTTTAAATAAAGCTTTAAGGAAAGCTTGCGCCAAAGTAATCAAATTAAGTTTTAAACATCAAAGAATTTTGTAGACTTTTGTTTAATTTTGAATTTTCTAGAAAATTTTTAACTTCTGAGAATTTAAAGGAATCTCTGTGAAAAGCTCGAGTTTCCACTTTGAGCCATAGAAGCCAGCGAAAGGTAGCTTTAGAGCTTAGAACATCAAAACAGATAATATAATTCAGAGAAAATGCACAATTTAGGCAATTTTAAATAAAGATTTAGTGAAAGCTTTCACAAAAGCTAACAAATTAAGCTTTAATACTTAAACTATTTTATGGAATTTTTTTTTAATTTTTCTATAAAATTTTCAACTAATGAGCATTTGAAGAAATATCTGTGAAAAGCTCGCGATTCCATTAAAGCGATCTTTAAGTGTAGAAGCCAGCGAAAGGTTGTTTTAGAGCTTAGAGTTTCACAAAAAATAATACATTGCAAGGAAAAACAAAATTTGGGCAACGTTGAATGAAACTTTCATGAAACCTCACAAAAAAGCTAGCACATAAAAATTCGAAAAATTTAAGGATATTAACAAATTAATTTACATATTCTACCTTTAAATTTCTCTACAGATATTTTAAACAACTCTGCAAAAAATCTTGAATAAAATTTCTAGAAAATCCCATTTCTTCTTTCTTCATTAAACAACGAGCATTTACGTTCGTTCAATTGCGCAAATTCTTACGTAAGCACATCTGCATTGTACATACGTATGTACATACCGATTACTACCGAAGCATTCACAATAGTCAACATATTGCATAACACTTTTAATACCCGTCAAGCTTAAAAATACTTGAATTGCATACTTGCAGGCGTTAAGCACGACTAGTAGTACGACGAGAAGCAGTAGTAGTGTTGGTGATGAGAGTACGACAGAGCAGAGGAAAGTAGAAAATTCAATTGAGAAAATAGAAAATAGCCGTTTGCTCATATGAATGAGTAAAAATAACATGCTTTTCAATTTAATGCGCAATAAGCTGCCAACCACAGGTATGAACGTGGTAAGGAAAAATAAGCCGCAAAGTATGCAATGAATTTGAAAAATAAGTTGAGGAATTTCGTAGAGAAAGAGGGATAAAGAGAAGGGGATGCAAAGAGAGGCGGAAGTGTAGTTTGTTTTTAAATGTTTTCTGTAGGAGTTCATTTTGAAGGAGAAAGAGAATGCAGATGCAACAGAAAAATGCTGTAAAAAGTTATTGGAATGCTAGGTAAACTACTACGTACTTAGAGACAAAAAACAAAAGTTTTGCAGACTTCAAAGCGAAAGTCTACAGTTGACTGACTGCTTTTGGCTCGTCTCGACTAGTGATTGAGAAACAAGCTTGAATATATGTATGTAAAGACAGAAATTGAAGAGCTGTTTGAGAATTTCAGTTTGTACAATGCATAAGTTAAAAGCATTGCATACTTTCAGGCCGTCGCAATTTTTTTTTTTACCCTTCATATACCAGTTGTTGTTTGTCTACTTAGAGCTGCATTAAAATTTGTCAACTGCAATGAGTTGGAAAAAAGGTGTTTAGTGCGAGAGAAATAGAAGCAGAAGGAGCAGAAGGAGTGAAAGCAGCTTACAAAATCAGCTTTCATAACAAATTTTCCAATAAATAAATTGAAATCAGCTTAACGGTTATGTGGCAAGTAATGAAAATGAAGAGAAGAAGAGTTGATTGGAATGATATAGCAGCCAAAGCTTTTGGCCTTGCAGTCCTTGAGGCGTGCAGTCCCAAGAATGCGTAAAATAAGCAGAGAGAAAGCTTAAAAGAACACCCTAAAAGAAAAGTGCAATACCAACGGACTGGCGACGAAAAGTGGCTTCATTTCAAAAGAATTTTAAGTAGATTTGTTGAAAAAATGTTTGCAGTGAAAAGTGGTGGCCAGACACAATATTAAGTCGATGCAAAAGTGTCGCATTATGGCAGGAAGCTAAAAAGTTACTTTCAGCGCTCCGTCAATGGCAGTCAATTTCGATGTGAGTTTCAGGGTTGCATTCATATTTTTATTGCCTTTGACTTTAGCCACATTTTTTTGTTTTTCTTAATTTTATCAATGGCGCTTTCAGAACACTAAAGTTGAAACAAGAAGCCGGAAAAGCTTTGCTCAGTCCTCCACTACTCGCGGCTGCCATATATGAGTAAAAGTAAAATTTATCAAATAGCTCCTTTCTAGTCCTTCAAGGAACCAGAGAGTCAGCCAGTCACAAAAGCTTCTTTAACCGAACATTTTAGTCGGCTTTCTATAACTCGTGGACCTGATATATGAGTAGAAGTAAAGTTCATTCAGTAGCTCCTTTTTAGTCCTTTAATGAACACTAAAGTCAGTTAACTTTTTGCAGGAAAATTTGTAAAAATCCACCACGATTCAAAGAAGGATTAAATGAGTTGAATTAGGGCTTATATAGGTAGACAAAAGAGGTTGAGAATTTGAGAGCATTGGCATACTCAGGCCAAAATAGATCCATCGTGATATAACGTAAACTTCCTTTGTTCCTATGGTTCTTATTCTATTCATTTGAACACCCTTACAAGGTCTCAAATATAACTTTCTGCTACACGGAAAGGTCCAACAACGAAAGAAACTCCAGAATGCCGACCTCTTCCTCCACTTAGATCATATTAACCGAATAGCGGGTAGAAAATTTCCTTTTTCTTCTCCTCTTTCTTGTACTTTTTAGGAAATCGCCCTTTTTTTTTAGAAAATGTAAGACATTGTACCTTCTCCGGCGCCATTTCTGGGCGTGAACAATTTAGTTCATACCTTAACGTGGCCTGTCCATGGAAATATTCCTTTGGCAGTAGGTTGCAATTGGCTAAAGGCATACCAATGCGTTCTTAACACGTAAGAATCTGATTGATCGTACCTAGATTAACGAGTCCGTCAACTCTACAGTTCCTCTCTTTGTGCCAGTGGCCAGAGACCCAAGCGGGATAAGATCTATACTGTTCAAATATCTATTGAAGAGGACTTCTAAAAGTTAGTGGAACTTTGCGGGAGCTTTTTATGACTGAAGAGGAGAGCTATAAAACTTACTTCCGAATATGTTACTGTCTGTTCATTGAGCTTTTGAAGTTTTTGAAAACTTATTTAAAATATTTTAAGCTGAAAAACAGTTTTGAAGAGCTCAAAAACAAAAAAAAACTGATATTTAATGTAATTTTTTAGTACTTTAAAATCTCAAAAAAAAAAGCTTCCAAAAAGCTTTAAAAAAATAAGAAGCCTTGAAAAGCTCAAAATCCAAAAAAAAAAAATTCTGAAAAGATATAAAAAGCTAAATGTCACAACCTGAAGAAGAAAATAAAATAAAAATAAGCTTTAAAAAAGCTTTCAAAAAGCTCATAGTCACAATTAACTGATTAATTTTCTAGTGCCCAACTCTTAAGCCAGCTTAATTTTGCGTTCCTATACGTTTAAATTTTTTTCTATGTTTAGCGGAATATTAAGAAAGAATGTTGTTGTTGTTGTTGTTATTTGCAATACTTGTCAATTGCTTTCTCACACTTTCCGCAAACTATGCGCACAATCACTTGTAAGGCTATCAACGCTGCCAATTTCCTGCCAAACTTATGTAGGAAGTAGAATGAGCTGAATGCGAGCGAAAGACATGAGAGCAAAAGGTGCAGAGGTGTCAAACAACGAAAAAGTGCACAACTCGAAAATATATATTTATAAGTACGTAAATAAATACACCAATTCAACTTGCATGAGAGAAAAGAGATTTTTTCTTACACATTTTTTTCAGTTTATCTCCCCCACTCTTTTGCTCTTTTGACTATTAAAAAAAAACTTCATAAAACTGCTTAAATTGGGTATCAACGCCTGCGAGTATGCAACCAAAAACCCCACTTGCCTGTAAATATATAAAATTACAATTTTTCCTCTCACTTCGCTTCCTCACTTCACTCCTACATACAAACATACATACTTTTCAAAATACTTTTCACACGCTTGCACTTTGTTGATGATGTTCGCGTATTTTCTTATTTTATCTTTCAGACAAAATTCTATCGCAGCTTAGACACTGCAGCTAAGGAAAATTACTTTTGGGTTTATGCAGTGAACAGTTTCCAAGGGTGATGCTGCCTCTTTTGTCACTACATGGGCTTGCATGCTGAGCATCTAGAGTTCACTGCAACTTGCAGCAACACAAGAAGCACAACACTAACAACAACAAACAAAGGTAGTAGTTGTAAAATACGACATTGACAACTTTGCTCATTACGTGGCCTTTGGCAACTTAGCTTCACAACTTGAGCTTGCATACTTTAAGGCGTTTGCCAATAGGCAGCCTAAATGTTGGGGCTTCAGTGTATGGAGAATCTCGTGTAGAATCTATTTTAAGTGAAAATTTTGAAATTTAAATGCACTCCCATCGACTTTGAGGGATAATTAATGATGGAAATAAAGACTGAATTCGATACTGATTCAATAACATGTTAATGGAAGTACAACTGCAATGAGAGCAATGGATTTTGTTCATCACTGATACGTTTTCGAATGATATGCTTTCGAAAACAAAATTTTTGAGAGCAAAAAATATAAAGTATTTTCCTGAGATGCTAAAGTTAGTAGCGACAATTGGAAGTGCTTTCCCACCTGATCTTTCTTATGAAGTGAAAGCCTTCTCCTTCTTCAGCTTCCGTCGGACAGTATTGCTTCCAAAAATTTCAAAGCTGGTTTTTTGGACATCTGGAAGGCATAAAATAGCCAGCAAGGCCGCTGTTTTCGTTTTTCTCCTAAAGCTCATCATTCCATCTACCGCGGCATTAGCCGTCATCAATGCGAATAGGTACATAAACCATTAGTCAAAGCTTTTTCTCGAAAAAGCAGTTGTATGCTCTTATAGTGCATCGTACCTTCTCTGCTTACCTCCGCCTTTCGTATTATTTTCACCAGTATTAAGTTGTCACGCGATAAAGAATGACCTCGTTTGAAATATCGTTTAGTATCGAAAGGCTCGGGATGGCCCTTTCCGATTCTGATGGAACTTATCGTGTTGCTGAGCGTATAAACTAAATTCAGATATGACGGTGTGTAACCATCTTCTTTTCATGTAACAAAAAGCGCCTTAAAGCTATGGAGAGGTAGAGTGTGCCGATCCCTTTCTTATATGTCTTTGCGAAGACTTGTCGCTCAGTGGATTTACCAGGTCTAAGGCCATACTGGCAAGGTTCTATCAGTTTTTTGACGATGGGTTCTGGTATTTCATGCGGTACGCTCGGTAGAGCTTTGGTATCCTAATTTTTGTTGCAAAATTATTTAAAAAATTATTAAAAAAAAATTACAAAAAAAATTATTATTTTATGTAACTGAGTTCAAACAAGAAAGTGTTAAGAAACCTTGTTTTGAAAAAATAAGTTTTAGGGTTGCCACCAGTTTCAAATAGCTTATTAAAATTAAAAAAGGAAATAAAATATTAAATAAGATTAAAATATAAAAAAAAGTGGAAGGGTGAGCGGGAAATTCTATTGAGAGAACCGCCTGGATCGGAGGTAATCTTTATAACTCTCCAGCGGAGAATACCCATAACGAGAGACGTTGTAAGAACCACTTATCCGTAGTGAAATTCCTTACAAAGTTTTAGAAGCTTTCCTAGCGCAACTGGAGTTAGTCAAAATGGGAACGCGAAGCTCTAAAAGGTCCAAAAGAAGATCTTCTGTATCCGAAACGATCTCGACCGGAGTAGTTGAGTTAAAATATATAGGAATCGCTTATCTTGCACCTCGGCCGGAATCAGGGTCGAAGCCGAAGTATTTAAAATTTTTTCGTTCGATCGGGTATAAAAATCGGAAACATCTACTCAAACTGAGTTTACTTTTACCTCTCTGTGGCCAGTAGCAATGTTGGTTCAGAATTGTCGGCGGAGCCAGACTCAAAACCGGAGTATCATTATACAAATTGTAGGTCAGAAACGGAGTCGGTAGGAGTAGGGAAGGGAAATTCACACGGATAAATGGAGTGAAAGCTTTAGAATTTGATTCGTGCCTTCTAGTTGGCGGAACCTATACCAGCCTAAAATAAAAAGTAATTTTAAGGAGAGTTGCCACTTATTTAAAGAAAATTAAAAAAAAAATTAAAACTAGAAAACATTTACAAATGCAACAAATTACATACCAAAGTATTTTGAGAAAGTTTTCAGTTATAGATATTTTCTGGGGCTGCCAGCTGTTATAAATTTTCATAAAAAGGGATGATAAAATAAATGAAATATTCAAAATATATCATATATTTTGGATGTAGAATTAACCTTTTTCTTTCAAGTTGAATATGGAGATAATTTTTTGAGTAGAGTTGCCACCAGTTTGAAAATTTAATTAAAATTTTCAGTATGAAATAATAACTTTTTATGAAAGTTTTATGGAAAATATATGCTTTGACAGTACTTGAAGGTTTTTAAATTAAATCGGAGATTTTTAAGTTCTAATTTAAATTTAAAAATCTTTATCCCAACACAGTTCAATGACACCGCCACCAATTGCTGCACTCAAGTTCAATACAACTCCTGCGCCAAGCGCTATGCATGCAAAATTTAATCCACAATATTTATTCCAAAACGTTTTAGTTGGCAGTCATCAACACTCACTTCACAAAATATGCAAACACATGTTTTGTGTAAACTCATGTAAGCCACAAACTAACCAACAAACACACACAGACACATGTATATGCAGACATACTGACGAATAGGTGAATGTTTACGCCTGACAGAAGCTTCTACCGCCTGCACACCAAAAAAAAAAAAAAAAAAAAAAAAAATTGAGTACTTAAAGAAGAAAACATGCCAACATAACAACCAACAAAACAACAACAACAACAAAACAATCAACAACAACAACCAATAAAAACAACAATAACTCCAAAACATGCTTACGTGTAAGCAGCGGTAAGCAGGTATAATGTGTTAAGTAAGAGAGCAGGCAATCGAAGAAGAGTTATAGACTGTATGTGCGTGTGTGAGAGAGAGTGCAATAATACGAGAGATAGAGAGAGCGGTGGCGTAAGGTGGGCAATATATTGAAGTGTAAGTTGAAAAGCATTGCATAACTCTAGAGATTACAGACTCAAACTCAAAATGTTTGTTCATGTGTAGTAGATACGAGGAATACAAACACATACACATGCACACACACGCACACACATGCACAACAAACAAGCTGCAGCCGAAGAACAAGTAGTCGAATAACAACAATAAAAACAAAAACAAACTTTATGCAATGAAACCAACAGTGGATTGCTTGTAGACACTCAGAAGAGAGTAGAGTGGCGTGGAGTGGCGAATAAGTGAGCTCACATAACGGCAGGTTGACAGACTCCTCGAGTTTACCTTAAATGTGGTCATGGGTATGAGTGCATAGCATACACTTAGGCGCATAAGCAAAAGCAACTGCAATAGTGTGTGGGTGTGTGTGTGGCTTGAGGTAGGTATTAGTTTGCGTAACGATTGGTAAACTGAAACGCATGCAACAGAGAGAGACGATGAGTGTGAGAGTGGAAGAAATGGAGTGCTGGTTTAGTGGCGCCGCATTCGGTACCGTAGCTTTCAAATTTTGCTTCGTTGAAACCATTGTTGGAGTTGCAAGAACAAGTTTTTCTGAGCTCCGTTAGCGAAATCAGGATTCAAGGGGGAAACTTTATTGGAAAACCGTCTGGAACCGAGATAATTTTTATAACTCTCCAGCGTAGAATACACATAACGAAAACCCCCTGTGGGTTAAGGGTTCAAGAACTAATGTTCAAGAACTGATGCACGACAGTCGTAAGATGCGACTAAAATCCAATAGGATTTTTGTCCGGCCAAGGACTGTCACTCCCGAAATATTCCTCAAACCCCATTTGGGGAATTTTTCTGTGGTTATAACAACAACAACAGCAGCAGCAACAACAACATCCCGTAATGAAAGACGTAGTAAGAGCTACTTATCCGTAGTCAAATTGGTTACGAAGTCTAAAAAGTTTCGTCCGCACAGCTGGAGTTAGTCGAAATCGGTACCGAAAGCCTTAAAAGGTCCTAAACAAAACTTTAGCGTAAAAATTTACTGTATCCGAAACTATCTCGACCGGAGGAGTTGAGTTAAAATATATTGGAACCGCTTATCTTCCATCTCGGCCGGAATCTTGGTCGAAGCTGAAATATTTAAAAAAATTTCATTCGATCCAGTATAAAAATCGGAAACGCCTACACAAACTGAGTTTACTTAAACCTGTGGCTAGTAGCAATGACACTTCAGGATTTTTGGAGGAGCCAGAGTCAAAGTTGAAGTATAACAAATTGTTGGATAGAAATGGAGCCGACCGTAGTAGGGAAGGGAAATTTTTGAAACGGAAAAGAAGAGCGAAATCTTCTAAATTTGGTCCATGTGGAACTGTGCTGGTACTAAAAAGACAAGCGGAAGCTAAACCAAACCATTCAGCACTTTGCGACCTCTGCATGTGATATATCGGAAGCAGTATCGTCCCGTATGGAGGTTTAAAATCAAATAAGTACCGAACTTTCTTACAAAGTGCGCTGACATCAACTCTCTTTGAGTTAAAAGCAAAAGTCTACACAAGTCATCAGAGTATTTACTTATGGGCTGGTAGACTTACAGAAATTCTAGAAAAAATTGGCCTAGATTGAATACTCACTGAATATGTACTCTCCAAAAAGTTAAGTTATCTCTAATGTAAAGTTCTTGATGGGTCGTTTCGTTTTGGAAGTTGCAAAATCGGTAAGGAAGAAAAAGATCTCCCTTAATTTCTGGGAAATTACTTGCCTTAGGTAGAGGTAGGATATCTGTTAGCTTACTTCCTCGAAAATCTGCCTAAGATAGCAAGGAAAATTATATAATAAAAAGGAATCGAGGTAATCGAGGTGGAGGCTCCGAAGTGTTCCACATCGTTAGACACTCCCATCTATCTGGTTTTCGATAGGTAATTTATCCACTGATGGATATAAATAAGGGACCTAACTAAAATAAACTTGGTGGGTATGTAATAGATTCAGTCAGGGTCGAAATCACTGCATTTTCTAAAAATTCCAACCTTGTGGAACTGTAGTCAATTTCGAAGCTCAAGCCAACTGCGAACTACCTAAACGTCTCTTATCCATAAACTAATCTCAATCCAATATTAGTGTGCTCAGTTCCGTAAAAGGTACGTCAATGAGCTTTCGGGATCCATTATCCACTTCGATGGCTTTAAGTTTTTTCATAAGCAATTGAGGAGGATTATAGCAGTGGTGAAATTATGATCAAGCAGCTCTGCCACTTCCTCGGTAATCGAAGCTACAAATCGTTTCAGCTCTAATGACGAACTCCCTTCGCTCCGTAAGAGAAGTTCAGCTGATTGCGTGGTAAAGAAACATGCTAGACGACGCGCGCCAGCTAACAAGTGGTGTGAGTCCACACTACACGATTCGTACTACGCTAGTTGTTTGTTTGTTGTCTGCAGTTCGGCGCTCCTAACGGTTTGATTACTTTAGTATTGGCGCTGGCGTGGTGTGCGCGCTCGGCCGCAGAGGGCTTGCCGTTTACCTATAGCCAACTGTGATAACTACAAGTACTAGTTTGCTGTTGCTTTACAATGTACTTCGATTTATGTAAGACCATGATGCAGCACGTGTAAGTGCGACGGCTGGAGTTGAACGTCTGCTGATGTTATATAACGGCACTTATGCAGCAGTGTATGCTCGTATTTATTTAGGCGCATATAGTAATATCTACGCTTACTCTCGCATATATACTTGTATATAATAATGGATGCTTTTGCCTTGATTGCGGATCCATGTATCGCCGGTAATGCACTTAATCGAATAATTTTCAAGTTCGACAAACATTTTCAATGTCGATTATATGCAAAAAGCGAGTGATGTGTAGTGGAGGGAAGAAAGTTGGGTAGAGAGAGATAGAGTGTGAGAGAGTGAGAAGTAAAAATGCAGAAAAGGCCCTCAGATGACAGACAATTTTGAGAAAAACCAAGAAATTCCGCCAGTGAGTAGTGAAGTGAATAGTCAGACTAACAAAAGCGGTTTGTATTAAGCTTGTGAATTTAAATGTGTAAAGCAATGAGCCAAACAATACTTAGTTGTGAAAAGTGAGCAAAAGCGAAAGAGCGAAAGAGAGAAGGGGAGAGGGAAGAGAGCGTGAGTTTTAGTGCAGGCAGAAGTAGTATTTGCTTAGCTTAAGGCGGTGGGGCACGCGCAAGCAGCAATAGATTGTCAGCACAATGACAGGCAACTTCATGCAGGGTATACCGTTATAGTATATATGTAAGTATGTATAAAAATATCGACAATTTAAGTCTGTCGTACTTATTTGAGTATTCATTATGCGCTTGAAAAACTTTTGTCAAAGTAGAAAAAGTGTGCGCCAAACGCATTTGAATGTACTGCTGCTGTTGGAGAACAAGAGTTTAAGGACACGAAGGATGGAAAAGAGAAGTTCGACTATGGATTTAGCAAGTAAGAAATGTCAACTAATGACATGACGTCGCGGAAGGTAATGGCTTAAAGAAGACCAAACAAAAGTGGAGTGCGGCTGGAGGGATAGCTTATTGTTGAAGAGAGAGTTCATAAAAAGGCGAGTAACTCTCAAGAAAGGAGCAGTTTGAAGTGAATTAGAATGAGTCAATAAGGAAACAGTTAAATATTTGAAGACCTTACTCAAAAAAAGGGAACTTCGCGGAAATATTCAGCGTCCAAAGAGTGACTAAAGAAACTAAATCTCCAAATAGTCCTTCCAGATTGCAATGCATTATCTATATGAATAGTTCTTCTTCTCAATTGATCTTTGATTTGCGATTAAAGTTAGTCATCTTCGAGCTTTTTACTGTTGTTGCAATTAATCGTGCCGGGGAAGTGGAAGCTGAAAATACGTTCTTGTACCTAAACTAATCTTAATCCTATATTCGTATGTTCAGTTACGTGAAAAGTATGCCAACTTTCGAGATTTCGGGATCGGTTATCAACTTCGACGGCTTTAACTTTTTTCTTCTAGGGAACCGAGGACTATAGCAGTGGTGACATTATGATCAAGCAGCTCTGACTCTTCCCCAGGAATCGAAGTTACAAAACCGTCTCAGCTCTAATGACGAATTCCCTTCGCTCCGTAAGAGAAGTTCAGCTGATTGCGTGGTGAGGAAATATGCTAGACGATGTGCGCCAGCTAACAAGTGGTGTGAGTCCACACTACACGATTCGTTTTACGCTAGTTGTTTGTTTGTTGTCTGTAGTTCCGCGCTCCTAGCAGTTTGATTACCATGAACTCTAGGTAGTCTGTATTGCAGTTAAAGTAAAACAGCTGGAAATGACGAAACCAAGAATAAACGTTCCGCAACGAACTGTGGTGAAGTTCAAATAGCTATTGCCCGATTGAAATACAACATAACGGAAAGAGCTGATGGTCTACTAGCTGAGCTTTTTGACTATGCTGATATAGAGCTGGCAAGGTGCATGCATTAGCGACTTTCTAAAATTTGGTCGGATGAGCGCGTGCACTAACGATACGAACTTATGCAATCCACAAAATGGGAGACTCTATAGTCTGCGCTAATTATCGTGGAATACACCTCTTGTCTTGTCTAGCAGGCTGTGTGCTGAAAGTTTTAAGCCCATTATCAACAAACTGATCGAAACTTTTCAGTGTAACCTGATCAGGCAGATTCGTGGCTGACCAGTTATTCGCCAAGCACGAACTTTTGAAAATGCATAGGGAGAGATGGGTTTACCTCAACTCTTCATTGACTTAAAACTCTCTTTTATAGAACCAAAAGAAACAGCCTCTATGCCGCCATGTCTCAAGTTTGGTATCGCGGCACAGCTTCTTCAAAATCGGTAAGGACCTCCCGAAAGTGTTCGATACTGAACGAGGTTTCTGATATTCCATCGCTTTATCGTCAGTGCACTCGCCCCTGGGCTCCCACGTCACTGTTGGTAGACATAACTTTAAAGTCGTAGATAAGTTCGTCTATCTTGGAACCAGCATTAACACCAACATCAATGTTGTCACTGAAATCCAATGCAGAATCACCACTGCCAACAAGTACTACTTTCGACTAAGTAGGCAACTGAAAAGTAAAGTTCTCTCTCGAGGAAAAAAGACCAAACTCTGCAAGGTTATGAGTTTTCCAGAGACAAGTTTTGCAAAAGATTTATGGATCTTGGTGTACCAGCGTTGGTTGTGCCAGAAAGAGAGCAAGACCTTCACCCCGTTGGAAAGATCTTGTAAAAAAGAAATTGGAAGTGGTTTTACTTGCTGTCGCAAACCGAAGAAAATGATCGATTTACGTGTTGTTGTCGAACCAGCTATAATTATGCAAATCCTGTCTAAGCCAAATTCAAAGAAAAATACTGAACATCAATGAAAAAAATCTCTATTTTCCGCAGAAAAATTCTGCAGTCTTCACAGCTTTTGTGAATCATTGCATTTGTTCTTTGAGTTTTCGAGCAATTTCTCTCATTGCGAGGTCCTGAAGCTCTTCAAACTAGCATATTTCATACTCTCCCTTTTTCTCTTCGCAATTGACATTCGTTTTCTGCTTCCGCGTCACACTTTCATTCTGTCTTACTTTCCCGTAATGATGTGGGTCTTATGTTGGGATATAATCATTTATTCTCCTCTCTAATGTAGTGGGGCATTCTTCATCCTACCGAATCTCTCTTTTTTCGAGTAAAAAACCAAATCTTCTCATGTCGAGATGTTGATGAGCGCTCTCAGCAAACTCAAGTGGAACTCAAGTGGAAATCCGTTTGAATGCAGCTGCTTTTCGATATCAAATTTTGCTTGGGGTTTTTTGACTTGAGTTTTTAGCTGCACAAAGGCTGAAATTATAATCCGAATCAATATTTGCATCTCGTAGTATCTAAATCATCAAATAAATGGCTTCCTTTTATAACAATGCAGCCGATTTGATGACAAGTCTTTACCTTTGACCACCGACAGAGACGAGCGACTTCTGCGCCCCCCTGCGGGTAGGGTCTTAAGAATTTAGCCACGGTAAGGCATGCCTGTCGTAGGAGGCGACTAAAATCCATTAGTTCTCGCGACAGTCGGCTCTTTATACCTGAACGACCCGGATTTTTATCCGGCCGAGGACTGCCACTCAAGCTGGGAATGTTGAAAAATCATTTTGGGGTACATTTTTTGTTACATCAACAACAACATTTCATTCAGGGAGGTCTCGTCGATCTTGCTGTTGTGCCAAAGTCTAAATTTTTACCTTTTCCGGTAGTAATATTGCTGAGCGCGATTTTGTCTTCATGACGGGTTTGAAACTTTCTTCGTCACGTTGGCGTTTTGGTCTTCAAGTGCGCTTTGTTAATCTCAACTTCATTTTCTCAATTCTTATTTTTCCAGCTTTTCCTATTTTAACCCACTTACCCCCGTCTCGCATTCACTCAAGTGCAGAGTTTTTTTTCGAATCGCACAGCCACACCGTATGCACCGTATGCACCGCCATCCTCAGTTTGCGTGTAAAGTTTGCGCAAATCCCTAAGATTTTCTTTCATTCTTTTTTAAAGCAATTTACTGGCACGTTCGTTTGCCGCCTTCTCACCTTCCATGGCGCATTGTTGTACGCGCTTGGCTTTGGTGCAGCTTTTTGGCTTAAAAGGATTAAAGATTTTCAGATTTTTCACTTGAAGTGTGTATAAAAGGGCTTGGCCGTGTGTGTATGAGTGTGTACGAGTTTGTGATAGTTGAAGTGGAAGGAAGTTAAGAATTTGAGGTTAAGTGACACATGAATTTTCTCATTAGACTTCTCAACGTATTTTTGCTGTAGAACCAGATATCAGGGGTTCCTTTGTCCTTCCTTCCTTATAAAAGTCATTGGAAGGAATTTATGAAACTTCTTATTAGCTCTCATGAAGAGAGTAAGAAATTGGGCTCGTCAGCGGTCAGCGGTTATCATCGAGCTAAACTAACCGAAGCTCCATGATATGATCTCGTTTGACCAGCAAGCCCGGCAGCTACAGGAATGTTGTGGAGAGCAAAGCGTTGGCCCAGCCGAAGAGCCGTGGGTTTCAATATGGGCCGGTCCAACTTCCAAAAAAAAAATTAAACAAAAAAAATATTTTTTATTTTATTTTGATCTCCCCTCGACCAAGAACGCCAACCTCTCTGAGTGTATTCGTAAATGTACACTATAAATTGGAGGAGAAGCTTATCTGAAAGTCGCCTTGGCGAAACGAGGCCAGTAAACAAGTAGTGAGTATTGTACGGAAAAAGGCCGTTAAGTGCGGGTAAGATGAAGGTTCGGGGAGAAAATTAAGGCCTGAAACCTCTTTCGGCAGTAAAAGTGAGTGATGGAGATTTAGGCGCGGCTGACTGGTATGGATCTCGGCTAAACGCTCTCATATAATGTCTTTAGGCATAAAGAGGTCAGATGACTCAATCAAACTACTTAAGTCAAATCGAAAATAAACATCGGAGGAGAGGATTTATCCCCTACTACCTTCCGGCAAGGTGTTTGAAACTACTAGGCTTGAGAAACTACTACCTCTACCAGAACGAGCATGACCAATAAATTCAATAGTAGTCCCTTCTTGTGAAGGACTTCTGCATCCTGAACCTCAGCCAGAACTCAGAGTACGTCCTCCTAGTATACGCAGCAGATGTAATCTGCTGGAGCAAGAGTAATCTATAGTGTTCTAAGCTCAGGAATGCGAGGAAGGAAACCGTTCTACTGTGGTATGGTACTCCTTTTTGAACTCCGAAAGGCTTCGGAAAAATTCAACTGATGCCCGATGAACTAAGCCGGCTTTCGTGAGGCTTGTAAGCGCTTCTGGGAAGTTTCTGGCTGTACTTGGTGAAATAAGCGAAAGTTCTTCGAAGAAACTCTGTGGGCTCCAACTACACGATACGTTTCTTACCTAACTACACGTACTAAGGCAGGTTCTTCAAAGGCCATAAAAAATATCATTCGGCCGTCGCTTAATATGAATCTCACAGAAGAAACCGCATCAAAAACGATTCATAGACTTTTTGAAAGTCTCCTTCGTAAGCATACTTAAATTATAATCTAAAATTAAGTTAAAAACTCACATCATCGCCATAGCTCAAGCTTTGCGCACTCGATGCGCCGCCTCCATGTAGTTCCGCTTCAGCTCCAATTGCTTTCACACCACCGCCACCGCCGCCATTGTACTTCGCATTCGGATGATGTATAACTTGTTCCACTACTAATTTAGTCCTTTGTGCGCCTTCGCCTCCGCCACTTTCACCACCGCTCTTCACGACCTGATAGTTCGGTGACAGACCATATTCGATATATGAGTTTGGTAGCGGCGCCTTCGGTTCGACTTTGATAGCGACATATTGTTTGGGCGCGGGGATGGCTATATGTTGCACCGAGCCATGAGCGCCACCTACATTGCCGCCACTAGCTGAGGCTTTCTGTTCAGCTGCAGGACCATGTTCCACAATGGGTATATACTCTTTGGACTTGGCCATGCCGATGAGACGGCCATGAAAGACGCCTGCGTGTGCTTGTATCTGTTGTTGTTGTTGTTGTTGTAGTTTCTGTTTATTTTCGGCGATCTGTTGGCTCTCAGGTGGAAATACGATGGGTGCAGTGTTGGTGTGTGCCTCTTGACCTTCAGCGACGTAGAATTTCTTGCGTTGCAACTTCAGTTTATTCTGCATCTCTTTGGCCAGCAGGTAAGTGAGTCCGTGAATTTGATCTTCCGTCGATTTGCCAACCAAAGTGGATAGCTCTTTGAATTCTGGTAGCTCTTTAAAGTTCTGCTTTATAGCATCTTCTGGACCATGGTATTCAATTTTTACTTGAGGAACTTCAGCTGAATTCTGTTCTTGAGCTGCGGCCGGTACCAGTTCATATTTGTATTGCTCCACACGCTGATGACCAGCTTCGGCGCTATGTTCCCCACCATATTCCGCAACAAAATGCTGCTCACCACCATCACCTTCATGACCGCCACCGTGGACAGCAACACTATAACCGCCATGACCTCCTACCTCTCCGCTCTGTGCACCACCGCCTTCAGAGAGCTTATTTTCATTTAGTAGTGGATCTGGTTTTGAGGGTCGGAAATGCACAGCTTTTATGGCAACAGCCACGGGCACCTCCTCTTGCATAGCGTGTGACACATCGGCCGCATATGTGTGATGTACTTCAGCGGGAGCAGCTTTTTGCAACTGATGTCCTGCGCCACCAGCCTCCTGTACAACAATCGGTTGTGCGATACCACCACTTTCGTGTGCGCCACCTTCGCCCTCGTTACCTTTTGCGCCAGCATAGTCCGCAGCTGCATGTGCGACCTCAACCATATGTTGTCCTTGTGCTACCTTAACTGCGTGTGCGGCTTGTGCAGCTTGCGCCTCGGCGACGGCATGTACATTGTGACCGGCATAGGCTGCTTGTGCGGCATGTGTAGCGGCGGCATGTGCAGCGGCTCGCTCCTGAGCTGCGACGGCTGCATGCGCATCTGCATCGTAACCATGCCCAGCTGGTGCGCTTGCGACGGGCGTATATATGTAACGGATCTTTTCCACCACGGGTACTGGATGGATTTGTACCTGCAGCTGCTCAGCCTTCTGATGCGGCGGTATGTACTTTATGTACGAAGCTGGTGAGAGCTTGCCAGCGCCACCAATACTATAGGTTGCCGGTAAGGCGAGTTTGGCGCCATAAAGCGACTTTAGCTGGCGATAGTCGACCATGTGTGCGGGTATGTATTTAACATAAGCTTTACCGCCACCAGCGCCGGCGCCTTGATCCTTCATCAGATGTGTAATGATCTTTTGAACCTCTACTGGTAGGGAGCCAATAGATTTTTTCGCTTTGATGACGGGCGCTTCTTTGTAGACGAAGAGTCGTTTGCTTTCGCCGCCTTTCAGGTCCGAGTCGCCTTCATCAACGTCCTCTTTGACGGGTTGCTCTGCCGGTACTGTTGGTTTGGTGTCCATGCGTGCCTCGCGTTTGTTTAGAGCTGAAGGTTTCTCCTCAGCTGCATGCGGTTGATCTATACTCTGCACGTGACTTTGTTTCGCCAAACGTAGTTGCTCCAACATTGCTGTGTTCGGCTCGCGTGCATCCTCCAATTCGAAACGTATCATTTGTGGTGCTGAGCGCTTGACGCGTTTTCCCTTGCGTTTCATGAATAACTTGCCCGTCTTCGGGCGATAGTACTTGCCCGGATTGAAGGTTGGCACAGGCGCTGTAAGCGGTTTGGTTAAAACAGTTGTGGCTGGTGCATTCCGATGTACGCGCACCACAGTCGCTGGTGGTGCCGTGCTAGTCGCTTTGGCTGTGCGCAACTTTTGTAGCTCCAGATTGCGCATACGTCTTATCACCTCCTTTGTATGTTCATCAGGCTCACGCGCTTCTGAGATATCGAACGGTATGAGCTGCACTTGGAAGTTGAAGGCTTGCTGATTTGGTGTGCCCGCGGTAGCTCGTTTCGGGCGTTTACTACGTGCGCTTTTAGCGCGTGCGCCTCTTGCAGCGCGCGTTGGCGCTACAGTTGTCCGCTTAACTTTCGCCTTGCCGTCGTCCTTGCCAACACTCGAACTGTTGTTCTCTTCACTCGCTTCAAGAGGGCTCGTTGCAGTTGTCAATTTCTCTTCACGGCTGCGATGTTGACGTATTAGTTCTTTCACTTCAGCGCTCGGTTCAATGGCATCAGAGATTTCGAATTTCAACAATTGTGGTTCGCTTGGTAATTTTCGCGCTTGCTGAGCGATTGTTGCGCGCCGTGGTCGTTCACGTGAAGCGAGTTCATGGTGCTCATTGTAGGCGGTAATGTAAGTGTCGTCCGTGGGGTTATCGATGTAACGCTGATTGGAGCGTTGACTGCGCGAGGCAATGTAGCGGCGCATATCCTGTGGAGCAGTAGAGAGAAGAGTGAGAGTTAGTGAGAGATGACGATTGAGTATCAATAAGTTTTTACCTCATAATTTGCGTAGGCCTCCAGATCTGGTGTTCGCACCTCTAAAGCAACGCAAGATGAGAGCTGTGTTGGGAGAAATGAACAAAATTAGTTAAACGCTTTAAAATATATAATTAGCCAATTTGAGAAAAATTGTAAGCAATACTTTTATACTGGTATAAATATGTGATATAATTAACTGTAAACAAATTTAATCAATTCAGCTAACTGTCTTAGTTATTCAGCACACCTATTTCAAAAACATCAATAACTACTTATTTACTACGCCTATGACAGTGGTAAGCACTTTGCTATAAACTTAAAGAGACTTTTCTATCCATTTAGTGTCTTAAAAGCAGTGAACTGGGTCTTTCAAGGCAATTCAGCGCCTGATACAGTTATTCAGCAACTGAAACTAATATATAATTATATTTTTTATCTTATATTTATTTACATATCTTTAAAAGGAATGTATTCAGCCCGGTATTTTAGGTTTTTAGCGCACGAAAACTCATAAGTTTATTAATATCGAGTGCAAAAGTTACCATTTTCGTGCTCTTTTGTTATGTATGAATATTGTAAACATCTCTAGTTTATCCACAGTACTTTTTATTGCTAAAATTTAATCATTAACTGCAACTCAGCGCGACAAATACATATTCAGCAGCTTAAATTTACATTTTTATTTATGTGTTGCACTTTTATGCTAATCTTAGCTTTAAATAAAAATATTCAACGTCTTCTTTTAGTTATTCAGCGCATAAAATTTGATATAAATCTCATTATTATTACTTTACTATCTTTTTCATTCGGTTCTTTATTTTTTTCGGTTCTTTTGTTTTATATAATTCATATGGAAATTCAGCACCAATCAATTCAATTCAGCATGGTGTTTAGTATTTGTATTAAGCAGGTTTTACCTAGTAGGTATACAAACCCGTTTTGCAGGAATTTTTTGCAAGTTAGATAACCAAACATAATTATTTTCATTAGTTTTATCTTTAATTTAACCCAAATGTTCTTTGGAAACAAATTAATAAAAATTTATCTATATTCAGCGCATTAAATTTCAATTCAGCTAAGTTGCATTCAATTCAGCGCAAATAATTATTATTTATAAACAAAAAATGTTTAATCTAAGATACTATACTTTAACTTGGAGCCCAGTAAATTAATTTAGCACACGCATACAGAATTAAGCGCCCTTTTTCTTGACACAAAGACTATTCAGCGCAATTTTTAGCATTCAAATTCTTAAACAAAATTATACAATCTCAGAGAGTTGAAATCCAGTATGAATTAGTTGAATTCAGCTCCATTTTGATGGTGATGTTTAGTTAAAATTTCCAAAAGAAGCTCACAGACACTAACTACTCAGCGCATTTAATCGCATTCCTTTCTATGTAGGTTTATGGTAAAAGTTTTCAATAAAATTTTAATACGAAACAACACTAATTCAGCGCCAATAAATTCAGTTCAGCGCAAGATTTTATTGTCTAAAAATATGAAATATTTATGAAAATGCACTTTCCAACTTGAGCGCGATGAGATAATATATATTCAGCTCAAAATATTGTAATATGAATGCAACAAATTCGCTAACAAACCAATTTAGGCGCCACAGCATCAATTTAGGCATATTCAGCGCAGTTGTTTTTGGCATTAAAAAAGACTTTCACTTTCACACAAGTTACAAACAAGCGAAAAAAACTCAAAACTTGTGAATTACAGCAACGTTAATAAACTGAAGCCACATTGAGAAGAGTTCGAAGATTTGGATGACTACAATTTGCTGCGTAATCAATAATGGTATTCCATTAAGTGTTCGAAAAAAGAAATAAAAACAAAAAAACTTCATAACAAGCCGACGTAGCCGCACAAAGAAAGGAAGTCTGCTGTGGAAACCTCAAAATAACGGTAATCTCAGTCATTAATGACGGAGAGTTAGCAGAGAGTAAAAGAGAGTAAAATTGAACTGAAAGAAATGGAGAGCGAGAAATAAAAAAAAATGTTAAAATAAAAGCACTGAAGGCCGTATCAGCTTGCAAGTGTCAATAACAATAATAATAACAACAACAGTTTGCACAGAGTTTGCATTGAAAACTGGTTGAGCACGCGCTGTTGCTGGAACAATCGCAAGCAAGAGCCTAACACGAAGAGCGCATGAGCCAGGCGAGTCAAAAACAGGTAGGCAGTAGCCGCATTGTGGCATGCCACATTTGGATTTATGTATGGGTGTGTGTATCAAAGCATGTTTGTTTGAGAATATGTTTACACGGCTTTTGTTGTTGTTTTTTTCGTTATTTTTTTATTGTTTCATATGATGCCTTCCAGCGCGCTGCAAATCGAGTTAAACCAGCTGAATGTCATTAACTTGCAGTGATTTATTGGCAAATGCAATTGACCATGGCGTGTTATGTAATTTCGAAATGCTACGCGCAGCGCTCATCAAATGCCACATGTTGCATAAAAAGGCAAATAATAAATTAATGTGAATTGTTTATATACATATGTACATACTGAAATGGAAATACAAATCTTTTCATAGCTGGAAGTAGTTTCTGAACATAAAAATTAAAAAAAAATTTTTTTTATGGCTTGTGCTCAGCGGCGTCCGTCGGTATTTGAAGTGAGCTTCACGCATGCCAGTCTACCTTCAGAAATAGCGGCGACTTGTTGCAGTACGTAGCTCTCTACATCAGTCAAACGTTCTTTGTCCATTTTTTCTTTTTTCCGTTCAGCGCAAGGTCACAAAAGCAGTAGGTGGCCAAAGAACCAGTTATTGAAATGCTAAAAACTCAGTCTCGGAACAACGCACGGATAAAAAAGTCGCCAAAGCACACAGTCGATCAGGCCTACACACCCTACCAATCCTCTTCGGTTTGTGGGTCCCCTGGAGATAAAGTAACCCCTGTTGGCCAACAGGTTTTTCCTAATATATATAAACTAAACTAACAAACGCGTCATGGGGGCTCACGTCTCATTAGTTTAAACCAAATGCTGTCGAGGAACATCGCGTTATGAAATCACATTCATAGGAAACCGCATTGGCGAAGCTGATTGGCCTTAACTTCGATGTAAACCTCGGGAATAGTAAGAACAAATGACTCTAATCAAAGTTTTGGCTGTTCTAAATCACTACTGAGAGACCTACCCAGGGGCAGGGAACAGAGGAATAGGTGTGAAGTTTCTAACGCTTTTGAGAAGTATAAGTATAGTGCCATCCCAGTCGAAAAACTGACCGAGGATGATCAGAAGACCAGCCTCATAAGGAGGAAAAGGCACTTAGCAGGAAATGACAGTGAGAAACCAAACCCTTATGTACCCGTGGGCAGCCTTCAGTCTCAGAAAAATGTGTTAGTTGCAAAAAAAAAAAAAAAGGATTTGGTCTTGACCCTTTTAATTTGGTCTTTGCCATTTTTCAGTTTTTACCTTCGATATCTATGGCTGACTGATCGTCTGTTGCTCCTCAGGTGGTCTAAGTGAGGCGTAACAACCAGCCAGTATAGCCTTAGCTAATCTAATTTGCCCAGGTTAGACAAAAAAGTGAAGCGAATGGGTCTGAACGAGGGCAAGACGAAATATCTCCTGTCATCAAATAAACAATCATCGCGAAGTCGAAGTCGAAGTCGTAGATAATTTCGTCTATCTAGGAACCAGCATTAACAACACCAACAATGCCAGTCTTGAAATCCAACGCAGAATCACTCTTGCCAACACGTGCTACTTTGGCAAATGAAAGTAAAGTCCCCTCTCGACAAACCAAAACAAACCTCTACAAATCGCTCATCATCGTCTGGACGATGTCCTTTAGGAGTTTTCGAGAGAAAAGTTTTGTGGAAGTTTTATGATCCTTTGTGCGTTGGCAGCGGCGAATAAAGCAGACGATGAAACGATGAGCTGTAGGAGCCATAGGACGAAATTTACATAGTTCAGCTTATCAAGAGACAGAGGCTACGCTGGGTAGGTCGTGCTGTCCGAATGGATGACTGTACTCCAGCTTTGAAAGTATTCGATAGGGTACCCGCTGGCGCAAGCAGAGGAAGAGGAAGACCTCCACTCCGTTGGAAGAATTAGGTGGAGAGCACCATGGTATCACTTGGCGCCGAAGAGCAAAGAGAAGAGACGAGTGGCGCGCTATTATTGATGCGGCTACAAACTCATAAGCGGTGCGAGCGCCAAAGAAGACGACACTTTTGGACCTTTCAGTCATGCTAAGACGGATCTGAGCGGCTGTTGGATTTTCATGTGGAGCTTTTTATTTCGAAAATATACCCGGAATGCTGACATCCTCTGTCCAGAGGCGTAAAAAAATATTTTTTTCTATAATTTTGGATGTGTTTCAAAATGAGAAGAATATTCTCCATATACCATACTTGCAGTAGTACTATTTTTTGATGAGCAGTCTCGTTTACCGTGGGACACTACTCTTTTTGTATTCTTGCTTGAACTTTATCTTATTTCCATAGTTACCATTTTGACTTTGAGCGCACTTTTATCTTGCTCTTCATATTTATTATTTACAGTAGTTTTTGTTTTCAAAACAGTAGATATGTTTGAACTTGCGCTTGTAAAGTTTTGGCGAAAACACTTTTGCTTACCAATTTCCGAGCCAATTTCACTTATTACACTTTTTACATATTTTTCGACAATAAAAAACTTTTTTTTTGTTTTCAGTTGTTTTTGTAGTGTAAATTTTCAAGTATTTGTCTTTTACCCAGAATTTCTGTAAAAATTTTCGCTTTGAACGAAATTTTTTGGTGAAAAAAAAAACGTAAAAAAAATGAAAATGGGAATAAAAAAAAGTAAAAATAATTGCAATGAAAATGCAATTCCACACCAATTTCAAGAATGAGCACAGCGTAGCTACAAAATGCATATACATACATACATACATATATACGTTGGAATACACTTATGTGCGCCCTCGCCATTGTTGCATGATGAACCTTGTGTGGCAGTAAGTGAGTAGCTACATACACATGTGTATGTAAATCAAAAAATGTAAAAGTGAAAAATAGCAAAATTTTATAATAAGTAGTGCAACAGAAGTGCGTTGAAAAAAATTTCAAATAAAAGGTAAATAAGTAATATATATGTAAGTAACTTGGAAAAAGTGTTGCCATAAAGACCCTGACACTCAGTAAATGCTCTGGTGTTGGTGGCAGTAAAACTTTACAGCTCAACAATTAAGTAACTGTATATACTCATTATAAAAGCTTGTTAATATATGAAAAACGTGCTAAAGAAATAAAAGATTTGCTGGAAATATATTTCTAAAAAATTACAAAAATTTTTCAGTTCTTCAAAAATGCTTTTTTCTACCAAATCACATCCTTTTTCTATATCAATTTTCTCGTGCGCCCAATTTTATTAATTATCAAGTCAACTAAAGTGCTCAACTGTCATCAAAACACTTCAAAATTAATATATATTTTGTAAACGTAATTATTTGCAGAAGATTTGGCTGCCCAAAAAGCGCATAGAAAATAAAACTAAAAAGTCTGCCACTTCAGAAGGGCAATTTGCAGCAGCTGTGTGGAAAAAATTGTTTGTGCCAAAAAAACTTATAAAATTATATACATCAATAAGTATGTGTATGTGTACCGTATCTGACTTTGTCTGTATTTTATTTATATATATATATATATGTATGTATATATGAGCATTTATGTTTGGCTGCTACCATATTGCACTGCCGCCATCAGTACAAATGTTATTAGTAATGATTTATGATGGCAATTGTAAGTGGCAATTGCCGACGAAAAAGTGCCGTTAGTAATGGACAATTGTATGAAATGCAACATTAATTTTAGGCGCAACATATTTTGTCGAAAAATTATTAGTGGAGAGAAGAAAAGTGCAAAAGAGAAGCGAAAAATAAAGAAAAAAAATTTAAATATTAAAAAAAACTAGCAAGCAAAAAACCAAAAAAAAAAATTTAAAAATTTAAAAAATTAAAAAAAAAAGTAATAAAAACTAAAAAAAAAATACAAAAATGAAAAAAAATAGGAAAAAAAATAAATCAAATTAAAAAAAAAAAATAAAAAAAAAAAAATAAAGTGAAACAAATAAGATAAAATATAATAATAAATGGTGGGTATCCATTGATTGATTTCGAAAATGCAGGACTATGTTTTGACATCTGTCAAACTAACCTGTCAAACGAAACGTGTTTTGTTTTAGTCAAAATTCAGGCCTTTATGAAAATGAACCGCAAAACACGTTAGAATTGTTGGAACCTGCTAAAGAAAAGGTGACTCAAACGTGGCCACGTTTCGTGCTTTGAGAAGAGATTATGGTTGTAAACGTCCAACTATTCAAGAAATCGCTAAAATTTTAAACAAATTCGAAGAGACTGGATCGGTTACAGATATTGTAAGGCCTGCGCGCATCATCGTTTTACTCGTTCCGCCTCAAATATCGCTGCTGTAAGTGAAATTGTGGACGAAGACCCGATTGTGTCTATTTCTCGCCATACAAAATCCAGCTCACATAGCAACTGAAGTCAGCTGACCGTTCACAATGCCGTTTTTCCAAAAAAATTTCTTCTGCGAGAAGGCACATTTCTCACTCGGTTGATGAGAAAATAAGCAAAATTCTGGCATTTGGGTCCCCGAGAATGCTCAAATAAATGAAGAGAGAGACAAAAAAAATACTTATTTTCTGGTGTGCTCTTTGAGCCGGAGCTCGGATTGGACCTTACTTCTATGAAAACGATAACGGCGGGACTACCAATGTCAATTCATAGCGCTATGGTCGTATGATAATTGCATTCTTTTTGGACAATATGTGGTTCAAACAAGATTGTGCCACATGCGAATATGGTTTTATTGCAAGAGCAATTTCTCGGCCGCGTATTCTCTCGTCTTGGCGATGTCAATTGACCACCGAGATTGTGAGATTTGACACCGTTGGACTTGTTTTTTTGTATGGGGTTAAACCTTTAACTCTTGAGTACATGAAAACCAGCAGTCGTCAAGTTGTGGCTGAGATACTGCCCAATACGTGCCAAAAAATGGTCGAAAATTACCTCAAGTTAATCGAAATTTGCAAAAATTCTCAAAGACGTCATTTAAATAATGTGGTTTTACACATAAATGGTTATCCAAATAGAGGTACTTTTTTCAACAGCCTTTTTTTGACAGATCACGCGTGAGCCGTGTCAAGCTGACATGTTGTTTATGTTCAGTATTGTTTGGCTTTTCATCATGGAAAGACTTACGTCTGAAAAACGTTTACAAATCATTCAACTTTGTTGCGAAAATTCACGTTTTGTAAAGAATGTGTTTCGCTTTCTTCGCTCAACGTATGGTCAACATAATCGGCCTACTGAGCGTACTATTCGCAACACCCGCCACCCACCTTGAGACACAGCATTCATTATTACATAATATTCGACCGAATAGACTACGTCCAGCACGCAGTGAAGAAAATATAGCGTCCGTAGCTGAGAGTGTACACGAAGACCGTAGAGAGTCGATTCGGGGCCGTTCGCAGCAACTCGAACTGATCGGTATGGAACGACTTGGGGCATTTTACGTTGAGATCTTAAATTGAAAGCGTACAAAATACAGTTTGTGCAAGAACTGAAGCCGCTCTTGAAAAGTTCCAAGAAGATCCGACGTTTTCGGGCCAAATTTTGTTCAGCGCTGAGGCTCATTTCTGGCTCAAAGGGTATGTAAACAAGCAAAATTGCCGCATTTGGGACGAACAGCAACCTGAAGAAATTGTAGAGATGTCATTTCATCCAGAAAAAAAAAAAAACCATTTGGTGTGGTTTGTGGTCCGGTGTAATCATCGGTCCATATTTCTTCAAAAATGATGCTGGTGAGAACGTAACTGTCAATGGCGACCGTTATTGCACCATCATAACCGACTACTTGATGCCTGAAATTGAAGCTCATGATCTCCGTGACATTTGATTTCAGCAAGACGGCGCTACTTCCCACACATCGCATCAATCAATGGATTTATTGAGGGAACACTTCGGTGAGCAGATAATTTCACGTTTTGGGCAGGTCGTTTAGCCACCAAGATGGTGTGATTTCACAATGTTAGATTTTTCCTGTTCGGATATGGAAAGTCTATAGTCTATGCGAACAATCTAGCTTCGATACAGGCCTTAGAGCAAAACATCACGCATGTCATTCGGCAGTTACCAGTCGAAATGCTCGAACGAGTCATCGATAATTGGACTTAACGGATGATGGACCATCTGAGACGTAGCCGCCGCCAACATTTGAAAAATAAAAATAATTAAAAAAAAAGTAAATAAAAAAATAAAATAAAATAAAAATAAAATAAATTCAAATAAAATAAAATAAAATAAAATAATTTAAAATGAAAAAAATAAAAATAAAAAAAATTATGAAAAAAATTAAATTAAAAAAATAAATAAAAATAAAATATTATAAAAACAAAAACAGCACAACTAGCTTCCCACACACCAGTAATAAAAAAAGCTGGTAAAAGAAATTAACAAAACGCAAATGTACATTTAATTAACAAAAACAAAAAGAAAATTTGAAGAAAACATGAAAGTAGAAATATTGAATAAACCACAACACATTCGCAATTGAAATATTTTTTTTTGTTGCAAATGAGTGAGGAAGATGCAACTGCCAACTTCCGGAGAAAAAACAAAAAAGACGAAATTAAAAAAGCACAAAAGAAATGCAAATGCAAACAAACTATAGATAAAGACTAAGTAGAAGGAAATGGAAAAAATATTAACACACAATGCTGCCTTATAGATACATAAATACACAATGAATACACATAATTATGCATGTGTGTGTATGTTTAACTGGCCTAATGAATGACGGCATGCATAAAGACCGACACAGTGCAATGCAGTTAATGCGCTGAAGCGTTGAAGCGCTGCAAAAGTGTGGAAAGTCAATTCAACAAAGTTAACAAAATGAAGTGAATTGACGTGTTGATGACAGTTAATAAGGTGTGGAGTGTTACAAAAAAAAGAAAAATTATGTTTACATGTGTGTATGTTTTTGATTTAAAATTTTAGTTGTTTTTATTTGCGTTTGCAAAATGTCGACAAAGCATGACAGCGTCGCATAGTGTGAAAATGTTGCCATAAAAATCGACAGAGCGAGAAATGTGTGGCGCCTGATTCACAGTCATTATTATCATATCTTTTTGTATTAGGTGGGTGTATTTTCCCCAGGGTGAATTCGTGCTGAAATGAGTGTGTTTTTAGATGAATGGAAGGAAATATGTTAAAAAATTATGAAATATTTCCTTTTTAAATAAATTTCATACACTGTTGCACGGGACAACACTCTCATTTTTGAGATTTTAATCTTTTATTTAAACACTTTCATGTCAGAAATGTTGTTAAATAATTTAAAAGTTAACCAAATCGTACTTTTTCTCTATAACTGCCCTAATCGAGCTTTAATTTAGCGCGAAAAAAATATTTTCACTACATTTCTTCCAGTTCAAAGCTTGCAATTAACCTCAACCTTAACCTAAGCAAATGTAATTGAATACAACTCACCACTGTCAAGGTGACGATGGTGGCAGCAGCAAGTGCCACAAAATTGCGAGTCAGCAACATTTTAAGTATTCCTTTTGTAGGTTTTTTTTTGACAAATTCGTTTGGTCGCAGTTTTGCGCTGTAATTAGGCGTGTGCTGAAGTGGCGCGGGCGGTATAAACGCTGTACACCGAGGTTGACCTCCGTTTGAAGGTAACTGGTAGTAGTTATTACTTGGGCTTTACACAAATCTCGTTTTTGGAATTTTTTTGAATTTTTATTTTAAATCTTGTTTTTTGCCTTATTGGTTTGTTTTGTTATTTTTGAGTCAAGCAAATACGGTTGGAGATTTTCTGTTGTTGTTGTCGTATTTTGTATTTTGTAAAATACACGAATTATTCACCACTTAATGCATGCGTTTTGCGAGTCAAGTTCAAAGCCACTGCACGCAAATTATGGGCGAAAATCTGAAGTAAAGGAAATAACACAATAAAAACAATAAACAAATTTTTCGCTGAATGACTGAGTATTTAATGAGTTTTTATGAAGTTTTCAAAAAAAAAAAATCTCTAAAAAAATTTTTCTTCTTAATTTTTTAAAGAAATTTTTTTGTACATATTTTTTTTAAATGTACTGAAAAAAATATACTGTAAAAATTATTATTTTTTTATATTAATTCTTGGTTTTATTGCTTAACAAAAATCTTCTCTGATTTTAATTTATATTAATTATTTCTGACCCATTTTTGGGCTTTCGTAGTTCAATATTATCATTTTAAACTCTTTTAATATTTCTAGAAATAATTTTATGCAATTTCAAATTAATAATATAATAAAATTTTTTTAATTTTGAAATTAGTTGCTATTAATTTTTTCTAAAAATTTTTTCTAATAATTTTCTCTAATCATTTTTTCTAATAATTTTTTCTGATAATTTTTTTTAATTTCTGAATTGTTTAAAATATTTTTTTTTAATATTTTATAATTTTCCACTTTCTTTGTTTTATTTTTAATTATTTAAATCATCTCACATTTATATATATATTTTGTAATTTTTTCAGTTTTTTTTTAATTCAGTACCTCCACTTTAATTAGATTATTTGTAGTATTTTTTGGAACTAGAAACTGTTCCCGGTTTAGCATAAACTGTTCTCACTTAACATAAATAAGAAAACTGTTCTATTTAATGTAGATGACTTCTAAAATGAGGTTTTAAAAACTGTTCCCATGCTTCAGTAAACTGTTCCCACCCTCCTCAGATCAATCAAATCTCTTCTACATAGAAAATTATTTTTGGCCCTGCATTCTTTTTATAAAAACTTATAACCAAAATTAATAATGATTTAAAATATAATTTCCACTGACGAACAACTACTCCCAGCTCAGTACTAGCTGCTCATTTTTCCATAAATCTATTTTATTTTACGCTCGAAGCAAATGAAAAGAATTAACCCCACTTTTTAAAACTGTACCCTCTATATAAAACTGTTCCCACTTTTATTGAAACTGTGCTCACTTTGTAAAAGACCTAGCTCCATATTTTTCAGTAGATCTATTTTATTTTACGCTCGAAGCAAATGAATAAAACTGTTCTCTTTATATAAAACTATTCCCAGTTTCATTGAAACTGTTCTCACTTGGTAAAAGTCATAGTCCTCATTTTTCCATAAGTCTATTTTACTTTACACTCGAAGCAAACCAAAAAAATTTTCCCACTTCATAAAACTGTTCCCTCTATATAAAACTGTTCCCATTTACGTTGAAACTGTTATCACTTTGTAAAAGTCGCATTACAAAAATATATTCGCACTTTCCACATATAAGGTGAAGCTTATTTTCTTAAAATTAGTATAAGAGAAAATAAAATTTAATTGTTTTTCATATTGAAAATATTTTTTTTCGTTCAATAAATCATTATTTATTATTTTTTTGAATCCCAAATCCCAAAAAAATAGACTTTTGTACATATATACTTATAAAAGATTTATCATAATTTAATTTTTTAATTAGCGATAAAATTTTTATAATCTAAGCAGGTCTAGATATATATTTTATTGTATTTCAAAAGATATATTTTTTTTCTTTGTCTAAAAAAATTTTTTTTTATAATAAATATTTATTAATTTGTGAAAATTGAAGATTTTAAATATTTTTTATTAATAAATATGTTTAAAAAAATAAATATATATATAAATTCATAGATTTTTAGACTGAAAGTAGTATTTTATATATTTTTAATTATTCTCAGTGTAAAGTTTTCAATAATTTATAATCATTTATTATTTTTTTAATTTTTTTTTTCTTTAAATATGCGACTATTTATTACTTTTATTTATGATTTTTTCTTCTTATTAAATCCTAAATAGCTAAAAAAGGAAATTTTATTATTTTTTTGCTTATTATTATTTTTTCTAAATATATTTTTTGTATTTAAAAATTCAGCTATTTCTTCATATCTTTTCACAAGTAGTTTTTAGCAATTCACTATCTCCGAATTTTCACGAAATATTTGTAACTTTTTCTTGATTATTTATCAACAATTATTATTTTACCCACAACACTTTTTTAAGTCCAGTTAATATTAAAAAAAATCTTCTTCGACCAAGTCAATTTAAGCGTTATTTAATTGTTTTATTTTATTTGTAATTTTAATTTTATCCCACATTAATTTGGTACACACTGGGGTCTTGGTCGCTTTAACCGTTCGCGATCTGCACGCTAATGCACCACTAATTCAACTGTGCAACAGTTTTTCGCGTCACTTGTGTTTTGTTGCATGCAACAGGCATTTAGTGAAAAATTTTCCTAACAATTTTCCTTAAGCAACACAATTCACCATTATGCTAAGGCAAAAAAAAAAAAAAAAAGATAAAAAAAGCTAAGCAAAAAAGCAATAACAAGTTGCTTGTAGACAAAGTCTTGGTCATATACAACACAAACTGGTCGCAAACCAGAGGTCTCAAGTGACTTTTTTGTCTGAAAAACACTTTTATTTTCAATAAAATTTTTTTTTTTTTGAAATTGTTCATAACTGCACATTTACTTTTTGCAACTCACCTACTACGCACGCCTACTGCGGGAGCGCAATTTTGCAGCAGGCAGGCGCGCATGCGCTGAGATGATCATTCACTCAGTCAGTCATTTCTTCAATATCTCAAAATTACTCAAACACTCATCTCTCTTGCACGACACTCTCACTTTCGCAGTAGTCTCGTTGGTTGGCCTGCAGACAGGATTTCTTTTGCAGCGCCTTAATTTTGGTGAGTCGCCCAACCGGATGCGCACGGTGCGCACAAATAACTGTAAACATTTTGCTGTCATTTTTTTTGGTATGTTTATTTTCATAACCAGATTACGGTTTTCCAGCCGCTTATGATCATGGCCAAATGTGTGCTGATTTTATTATCTAATAAAATCATTTTTAATATTTTTTTATGTTTTTCTTGGATTTTTTTTTGTATTTCTAAGCATCGAATTTGTCAACGCAGTGATTGTATTTGACATAAATACTTTGGGTAAAATACTCAAATTTTTAATTAAAATTTTTCATAATAACCTATTAATTAAGCGGCGTAATTTTCTTCTTTTTTTTTTTGGTTTCATGCATTTTTCTTTTGGATTTCCTGTTGCCTCGCCTTAATGCATTTGTATTTACTGTTTGATCTCCTTACTTTTGCTGCTGATGATTGAATAGATTGATTTTTATCTCTAATTATTACCGAATTAATTATTTAGTTGATTACACAGTTCGCCAACTAAGGTCAGTGGTGGTGCTGGTGCGCACATAAGGCTTTGATCTTAATTAATTTCTCATTTCATATCATTTCTGGTTCCATTTTTAATGTTAATTCGAAAGTGAAAAGGAAAGCTAGGAAATGAAATTATGAAGTTGGCCTAACTAAAAATGGTCTCTAGCTTATAGATATATGAAATTAGTATTATTTTGGAGTACAAACATATATATTCTGTATATTTCATGAGAACATATTCAGGCAAATAATTCCTCTTTCCAATTGATATAAAGCATTTTTGACATTTTCATGCAAAAAGCTATCTCCCAACATATTCCTCAATTGTAAAAACTGTCATTTGTTATAACTGAACTGGCTAAAAAGCTGTTCCCAGTTTAGATAAACTGTTCCCAGTTTAATATAAACTGTTCTCACTTAAAACAAATTCGAAAATTGTTTTATTTAACGTAAGTATCTCCTTTATTGAGATTTTAAAACTGTTCCCATCATGAAGTGAACTGCTCATACTTTCTACAAACACTTCTTATCTCTAGGAAATTATTTTTATTCCCAGTTTACTATAAACTGTTATCATTTAAAAGAAACACAAAATCTGTTTTATTTAACATAAATATATTCTTTATTGAGATTTTAAAAACTGTCGCCTTTCTGCAGTGAACTGTTCCCACCTTGTATAAACTGTTCTCATCTCTACGAAAAATTATTTTTTACATTATTGAAGTATTTTCTAACAAATCCCATTGGTACACACATTCTGCCTTCCTTTTATGCGAAAACCTTTATCATTTTTTAATTGTTCTCAATTTGCAAATATATTTTCTTATTCATTTTAATTCTTCTCTTAGGAAAAATTTCATTTGCGTTCTCATATCAAATGTTTTTATCAACCAAATAAATAATAAAATCTGATATAATATTTAAATTCTACTAACCAAATAACTGTTCCCAGCTCCGTCAATCAAGTGCTCTTTTTTCTGGAAAGCTATTTTTTGGCGCTCCAATGCGCTCCAAGCAAATTACAACATTGTTTGCGCTTTATAAAATTTTCCTCACATTATAAAAGTGTTCGCATTTTTATGAAACTGTTCCCATTTTTATGAAACTGTTCTCAGTTTGTAAATATCCGCCATTATAAATATGTATACAGATGGTTTGTCTTCCATTTGTAAAAGTTCTGTTCCCACTTTTTTCCTGTATTAATCTGATCTTTTTTTCATGTAAGTCAGATTTGTCGAATATATCTTCTTTGTCCAGCTTGGCGTTATAGTCGTCAAGCAAAAACTTCAACGTAGTGCTGGGTGTAGTGCTCATAAGTAAGCTCCAGGCGCACATAAAATTCAGCTTTGTTCACATCATCCTCCACTCAGTCGGAACGTGGGCGCAAATCAGCGCTGGGCTGTAGTATATGTTATAAAGGCCTGCCCCAGTTCCGTCCATCGCAACTGGTGGACGGCGGTAATGTCCCCTTTTATTTTTACGAGAACATCAAGCGCTTGTTAAGAGTTGTTCACGTTTCCATCTAACGCTTCTTGACCTGAATGGGGAAGGCAAAAAAAAAAAATGTTGAAAGTCGTATTTAGTGAATTTTTTTTTGGTTTGAACATCCAACAAACCAAAAGATGTGACCAAAAGTCGAGGTAAAGTGTAGAAAAGACAGGTGTTAAAAAGAATTGAGGTGCCAAGGAAAATACATACTCTGTACTACACACGCATGTAGTACATATACGAGTTCGAAGCGATGTGTGGACGAGGAGCACAGTTGGTCAAATGATGCTCTGTGTCACAGGCAATTAGAACTTCTACGATGAGGACACAACAGTACGGCAAAACCTAACGAAGTGTAGCGAAGCGAAATGTAACGAAAATGTCAAATTGACAGCAATTACACAATTTCAATTGTTCATACGAGACTACAACAACAACAATAACAACACTAGAAACAACAACAACATAAAGCCAAGTCAAAATAAACGTTTGTGGAGCAACAACAACAAAAAAAGTAAAGCAGTGAAAATCGTTTAGGAAGCGAGTGTGATGCCAAGCCAACTGAAGGGGGAGAGGGAGAGCCAGAGCCTGTGTAGGAGAGTGAGAGGAGTAAAGTGAAATTAGGCAGAGCCATTGGCGACTCTCTCTCTCTGTGTGTGTGTGTGTCTGCCTCGGAACAATTAATGGGCATACTTAAGTGAATGAGACAAAACACACACACACGCACACACATACCCCACACACATTACGTACCAAAAGGACTCACATGTGCTTTGGCGAGCCAACGATTGACCTCTGCGCTGCTGTGCTGCTCTGCTGCCAAATAACATACTCCCACAGGCAGCTCAAGTTGAAGTTAAATTGCCCAAAATCAAGTGAAATTGATATTATTTCCGACATCGATGGATCGTGGTGGTGGCAGTGCGATGTGAGGGGGACGATCAAATGAGGCGAGTTACTGTTAGTGTGAATTACAATTCGTCTAACTCGTTCTGTCATTTAACAGTTAGCTACATTCATACATGCATGGGCGGGTACTTCCGCCAACAACTGCTTATATCAGCCTGTATTGTGGCCCCGACCTACGTCTCTTCGCTCTCTCTCTCTCTCTCTCTCTATCCGTCTGTCTGTTTTGCTGAAAAATTGCGACAATTAAAGTGGCAAATTGTCTATCAATTCTTCTGCTTCACCCACTCTTTGCCTTTGTAGTACAATTTGCTTCGCTCTATGCCTTGTTTGTTCTTTCGCCACCTATTGGTCTTGTCTGTCCTTGTCTCGGTGAGAGAGGTGAGTGGTGGCGGCATGCGAAGAAAGAGTAATTGAAAAGTGGCATGCTACTCGAGCTTCATTGACTGTCATTATTGTATATTGACTAGAGTTAATGATGCTACATTGTTGTTGTTGTTGTTGTTGGTATAGTTATACAGTTATTTTTGCTGTCAAACGAATGCCTATTTTGTTTTATTCTATTAAATAATTTAAGAAGAGGGCAATCATTAAGAAAAATCGGAAATTAGATACTCTACTGGATAACTCCGAATGTACTTCTACGAAACCATGGGGGTTTGAGAGATTTTTTCTACTGGGAATACTATAGCTCACAGGCGTAGGAGCTAAAGAGGGGGCTATAGAGATAAAAAAGACTAAAAGAGAAGATGAGAGAGATTGAGACCGATAGATCGGGAGAAAGACAGGGAGAGAAGCTCATCACTACACTAGAGGGATTAAGAGAGAGAGAGAGATGAGGAAACGACTTGTGTGTTTCTCCGCTCATGTCAACTCAGACAAATAAGAAAAAACCTCTGTTCTTCGATATTAGCAAGCCAAAGTCGCCGCCCACTATCTATGATTATTGAATTTTCATCATTGTTTAAGGTACGAGTCTGGTTTTGGAACCTTTTAAAAGATCAGTTCCATTCTTGGCTCTGAGCAATACTCTCACAATCTTCTTAACTAGAAGTTTCTTCTCGCATGGTCTAACCTAATACTTTTTAAACTACGTAAAAGGCTATGAAAGAGGCGACCCCTCGTTCGGTTAGGCGTGGAGCTGGATAAAGCTGAGCTCGCAAAGAAGAAAACACGGTCACCTAACATATATAAGATCTGTTTTTGGCTGACGACTTATTCTAGATTCCTGAATATTTCAAAGGAAAATAAGTCCCACAAAAAATTTTTTTAGGTTATAAATTTCAAAAATTTCTGGGTCTGTGAAGTTGAAAAACCTAAAAAATATCTGATTTTGAAGGAATTTTCGTTTGTCAGGTTTCATAATCAAGACATTTCAAGTTCTAGAAGCTTCTAGAGTCAGTGAGATATCCCCAACAAAGAAACTTGGAGTTCTGCAGAAGTTCTGGGGCTGTGATGTGAGCACAACCAAGAGATTTCGACTTCTGAACTGAAAAATTTCATATTTTGAGAGTCTTTTGGGACTTTGAGGTTGGTATACAAAAAAAATTTAGAGATCTGAAGGATTTTTGAGTCTGTAAGGTCGGCACAACCAAACAATCTCTAGTTCTGGACCAAGAAATACCGAGCTCTAATGAATTTGTATCACCACGAAACTTGTATAATCAAAGAATTTGGAATACTGAAGAATTTTCAGCTTTTTGGGGTTGGTATATCTAAGTATATACGAGTTGTCAAGGATATTCAGGTCTGTAAGTTGAAAAAAAGGGTTCTGAGTGAGTTATGTTGGCCAAGTACCAAGAAAATTCGAATTGTGAAAGATTTTCAGTTCTACTAGGCTGCCTCAGCTATGCAATTTTAAACTAAGAGGTACTTTTGAGTATGTGAGGTGGAAATAATGAAAAAAATTTGGGTTTTGAAATTTTTTTGGGATTCTAGGTTTGAGATAAAAAATACGGGACTATGTATGAGTTTTGGGTCTGTGAGGTTGTCATAACCAAAAAAGTTTTGGATTTAGAAATATTTTTAGGTCTATTAGGTTGCCAAAATCAAGAACTGTTGGGTTTTTGAAATTTTTTGGAGTACATCTTGATGAGAAAATCAAAGAATTTCCGATTTTAATTAGAAAATTCAAACATTTTCAAGGATGAGAGAGCTTAAGGTGCTCCAACTGCCTAAGATTTCATTGAAATTTATTTCGAAACACTTCAACTCATTTAATGCAACAGTGGCTAAGCGTTGATCACCGCCTTTCACAAAGTCACACTACAATTTTCAGTTTCGACGTGAATTACGTGCTTTTCTTATTACCAATTAAAACCGTTACGTGCATATAAAATGCCAACTTTGCCACCAATGTCTACGCAGGAAATTCGTAGAACCGAAAAAAAGTCATAATAAGAGCAACGGCAAAAGCCGAAGAGAGTGTACACACGCCAACCATGTCATATTTCGTCCAATAATATTTTCATGCTTTGCCAAAATCAATTGATTGACAGCAAAATAATTGCGTTTCCTGGCGGTCAGAGTGTACAAAGAGAGTGTTGTGTGGCATTGGCGTAGATAAACCGACCGACTGGAGCATAGCTATGAACAAAGCCATGGACGTGGTGACTCCTATACTCCACTCCACTCTTTATCTATGGCGCGTAATCATTTGCGTGAGCGCACGTTTTCTCACTTTATTATTGCTTTTGAGTGTCAGTGTATTGACGTTAATAACACATGCACACACACACACTCGTACTCGTACGTAAATATATTGGGATTGTATTTTGACATTTTGAAGTCCAACATTATTATCCGCCCCCATGATATGTCTACTCATTTGTCTGATTAGTGTACTCTGTGCTGTTGGATGTAGTCTCAGAGGCTCGGACTCGCAAATTTAGTCACGTAGTGAGCCATCAGCAGCTCCTCATATATAAAATATATATTTATGGCAGTATTCTTCTGTAGAACAGCGAAGAGGTCGATGATAAGACTAGTATCGAGGTTGATGGGGGAAAGAGAGACCGCTAAGAAGAGGTTGGAACGAGTGCATTGATATATTGAAAGAAAAAGTTGATTCTTCTTCGAAAGTGGCAGACTTTGATGCATGAGCTCAGTTACAGATACTCATGAGATCTCTGGAGATCCTTACCATAAAAATGGGATCTATATCTAAGGCAATGGCTTTTGTAGAGATTGGAAATTGTAAGTAGGAAGAAAAGCCCGACAAGTTGGAGCAAATTTTCTGTAAAACTTCGTTCTCTCTCTCTCTTCTAGTAAGGCCTCGCAAAAGGTTCTTAAAAGGATATATTAAAAAATAGAGAACAACGACAAGGTAGAGCCATCCCTTAATAATGCCCGCATGGTACGTTAAGGGAAGACTATGTGTGACATGTAGTTCGAGCAAGCTAAGGTTTTAGTGGGACTACTTCCATTACATACGAAACGAAGTACTTATAGTAATTTCGACCTGGAAAACATTAAGAAAATAGATCTTTGGAGATCCAAGAAAGACTAACTACATGAAAATCGTACGCGTAGTCTCAAATGCAAAAAATTTGAGTTTGGCTGATAACCATAGATGATAGAGACTTTGCTCAGGTATGGAGGGACAGCTGTCACTGTCATCTGTTTACCAAAAATGATCATCGCGAGAGATTCACTTGAAAATAAAACCATTTTCGTTTCTTGAAAGCTCCAAGCCTTCGTCCCAGCAGCATGAGTGGTCTGAAAGATCGAGCTTTTGATAAACTAAGCAAGGAAGGCTGGGAAAATGGAGTTTTTGATTGACGTTTCCTACGATGTACCTTAAGTGGACCGTTGGGATGTCGTCGTTTGCATACTATGAGGTCGCATGGCCAGTGGTCCCAGCAAACAAATTGTGTTTTGACAAATTCATATTCAAATAATCAAAGTTTGGTTGGACAACAAGAAAGTTGATCTAGAGCTCTGAGATCCAAGGAAGGTCGTCTACATGAAAACTGTGCGGGGGATCCTAGCTCACTTCCAAATAAAGATTTAAGTTTAGCTAACTCAAACTCATAATGAAACTTGCATTAATCATATCAAGATCGATATGATATATATTTCCTGCTTCAAACCGTCAATATGTTTAAGAAAAGTCGAGACGTGTCTGGAACCACAGTTTCGCTACTTCCCGTACAATCGCAACTTTCAGTACACCCAAAGAGGGATACACAAAGAGCTCCCTCATCATATCGTAACTTTAACTCGTTCTCTTACTCCAACGACAGAGATAAGTTGAGGAATTTACTATAAAAGTTAGTCTACGGTGTAAGACGGGGTGATTTAATGTGAATGGCAAGCGCTCAACTACAATAACAATTACCAAAGCAAGCGCCTTTGCGGTTGTGAATCGTCGCATCAAACAGCTCATATAGCAAATGGCAAGTGGCGGACAGAGACTGTAGCGTTGATTTATTGCACAAATAGCTAACGGTGCAGCAACTGTAAATTTAAAATGATTTTTATCTCATATAATCAGCGCCACAAACTACAAACAAAAAGCAAAAAAGAAAAAACGCGACAGAAAAACTCTTTTGAAACAAAAAGCTAACAATGAAGATGAGCAAACCAACCAGCCACCCAGACAGAGAGACAGACAGACAGACCGATAAACCATAACCACCGGCAAGCGATTAGACAAGAGCCTAAGCGCCGCAGCAGCAACGCCAGAGTCAGAGCCCAGAGCAGTCACACTCGCTGCGGACGAATGTCGTAGACGCGGCGGCAAATATTGCATTGTGGCAAACGCATATTCCCAGGCTGCAGGCAAAATAAAAAAAATATTATCGCGCTCCTTTTTCCCCTCCCCCGACCACTGGTAAGTCAACCGCGGATGGGAAGGAGAGTGAAATGCGGTGGCGGACGAAATTTTGCCAAAGCCGAAAATTGTTAGCGGAAATCACACATTTGCTGGCTGTTGTTTGGGCGCATGCCATACTGATGCACACACTCATACACACAGACACAGACACACTCCAACCAACGGATGCCGCACGCAGTCAAGTTTATATATTACTAAATACTATTTATGTCTAAAAAATGTATATGCACGCTTGTATGCACATAAATAGCATGCGGATGCATTTGTGTGTGATTGTGTGCTCGCAAAAATTATACAAAATCAAAAATAAAAAAATCAAATAATGGAAAAGCACGGAAGTGGTTGACTGACTTAGCTGGGAGCGAGTTTGTTGGGACAATACAGTGGGTTCGCTGAATGCGGCGGAGAGAAATATGGAAACCCACTGCACTAACAAGCATGAAAAGATCTGAGAAAATAGAAAAAATTAAAATAAATAAAAAAAAAAATTAATTTAAAAAATAATAAAAAATAAAAAGCAAAATAAAATAAAATTAAGTAAAAAAAATATAAAAAAATAAAAATAAAAATAAAATGATATAACGGGTGATCCAATTCGTGGTTCCCTACTTTTTTAAAGAAAAAACACAGAAAATTCAAATTTAATGGGGAATGTTTATTATCGTTCGAGAGAACATTCTTTGGCATTCATTTTTTTGAAGATAATCCCTTTCAAATGTTGGCCGCGGCTACGTCTCAGAGGGTCCATCCATTGAGTCCAATTTTCGATGACTCGTTCGAGTATTTCGACTGGTAACTGCCAAATGACACGCTCCTATGTTTTGCTCCAAAGCCTGCATCGAAGCGAGATTGTCCACATTGACTCCAGACTTTACATATCTCAACAGGAAAAAGTCTAACAGTGTGATATCACACGATCTTGGCGGCCAATCGACCGGCCCAAACCGTGAAATTATCTGCTCACCGAACTGTTCTCTCAATAAATCCATTGATTGGTGCGTTGTGTGGGAAGTGACGCCGTCGTCTTGTTGAAACCAAATGTCGCGGAGATCACGAGCTTCAATTTCAGACATCAAATAATACGCAATAATGGTCGCCATTGACGGTTACATTCTCACCGGCATCATTTTTGAAGAAATATGGACCAATGATTCCACCGGCCCAAAAAACACACCAAAACGTTTTTTTTTTTGGATGAAATGGCAGCTCTTGTATCTCTTCAGGTTGTTCTTTGTCCCAAATGTGGCAAATGCGGTCAGAAATGCGCCTCATCGTTATATAAGTTTTTGGATCTAAAACTTCGGATCTTCTTGGAAGTTTTCAAGAGCCCATAGAGCGAAGCGATGTCGCTTGGGAAGGTCGAACGGTTTCAGTTCTTGCACAAACTCCATTTTATACGCTTGCAACTTAAGATCTCGACGCAAAATGCGTCAAGTCGTTCCATACGTCAGTCCGAGTTACTACGAACGGTGCCGAATCGTCTCTCCACGTGTACACTCTCAGCTGCGGCCGCTATATTTTCTTCGCCTGCGTACTGAACGTGGTCTATTGGGTCGAATATTATCCAATAATGAATGCTGGGTCTCAAGATGGATGGTGTTGCGAATAGTACGCTCAGTAGGCCAATTATGTTGACCATAAGTTGAGCGAAGCGCGCGAAACACATTCCTTACAGAACGTGAGTTTTCTTAATAAAGTCGAATGATTTGTAAACGCTGTTCAGGCGTAAGTCTTTCTTTGATAAAATGCCAAACAATACTGAACGAAAATAACAGACAGATTGACACGACTCACGCGTGATCTGTCACTAAGAGGCTATTGAAAAAAGTAGCTCTACTTGGATCACCCTTGAAAAAAAAAAATTAATATGAATAAAAAATTAATTTAAACAGGAAATATAAAATCTAAAGCAAAATTAATTAAAAAAATTTAAATTGAAATAAAAAAAAATTATTAGGCAATAAAAATAAATAAATAATTAAATTAAAATACATTAAAAAAGTAAAAAAAAAATAGATTAAATTAAAATAAAATAAACAAATTAAATAAAATTATATAAAAAAATGAAATAAATAAAATAAATTAATTGAAAATAAATTAATATACATAAAATAAAATTAAAAAAATTAAATAAATCAAAATAAAATAAAAATTATTTTTTTTTAATAAATAAAAAATTAAAAAATAAAGTAAAGAAAATAAATATATAATAAAATATAAAGTAAATTTAATTTAAATAATTTTTTTTATTAGGTATATCCAGTCTTACTCATCATTCCTGCCCACAGTGCACGGAATTCATTTCTGCTTATAAAAATAAATTATAGCCAATTGCCAATGACACCAGTTCTGGCCGAGTCAGCGTTTAGCAACGCGCAACATATTTTCATCTCGTCTTTATTTGACTTGACTTGACTTGACTGACAACCGAAATGATTGTTGTTGATTTACAAGTTTTCTATGCGCAGCTTCCGCCCAACGTGTGGTGCTGTTGTGTGCAGCCTAGTGACTTCAAAAGCATGTTGCAGCATGCAACATGCAACATGCGACACAAAATAGCATCAGGCTACATGCCTCCAGAAATGTACATTAACCAAAAGGCGGCCACACTGAGACAATTACCTGACAAAGTAGTCTAATTGTCTGCGATTTTATTTACTTTATTGACCAAAAAGGCGTGAAGTTACCAAAAAAAAAAAAAAAAAAAAATTGAAAGTAGAAATGCAACAGTAAATAAAAATTGGAATAAAATGTCAAAACTGGCACACAATCATATATATATATATGTACAGCATTTTTTTCCAATACAATTTTCTTCATTATTTTTTACTTCCCCTAAAATGAAGTATTTTTTTTACTTAATTAAAATAATTGCCACATTTCCAATAAATATTTATGTGCAAACTTGTTGGTTGAAAAAAGCGAAATTAATGAGGAATTTTGAGTTTTAGGGTGTATGTTGCCTCTATATGTGCCTATTTTGGGTCATCATTAATTTTTTTTTGGTTTTTTTGCAAAAAAAAAAAATTTTTTCGAATAAACTGTCAGTGGAAATAATTAGTGTTTTTCTTCTTCTTCTTCTCGTCCTTCGCAGATTTTGTGTGTCGAATTCTCCGCTCCAAATTGGAAATGTAGGACAAACTGTGACACTCTCATTTCCACCTTAATTAAAGCCACATGCGTGTAGGTATTACTTAACCCAGCAGTGCTTTTTGGAGTGCAGTTGTCCACAAGTTAACCTTACTTCCGGCAGCATAGCTTAATAAAAGGTGATCCAAGTAGAGGTACTTTTTTCAATAGCCTTTTTTTGACAATTTTGTTCAGGGATGAGGCCCATTTCAGGCTCAATGGGTTTCATCCAGGAAAAACAACGGTTTGTTGTGGTTTGTGGGCCGGTGGAATCAGCGGTCCATATTTCTTCAAAAATGATGCCGGTGAGTGCGTAATCGTCAATAGCGACCGTTATGGCGCCATGCGAACCGATTGTTTGATGCCTGAAATTAAAGTAAGTGGAGTGTCTGATGATACAGGCGCTGTCCATCTCAGCGAAAATGATGTGCTTTTTCAGGAGAGACTCCACAAGCTTTATATGGACTACCCGAGATCCATTTCTTAAAGCGCTTTTATTAAAAATTCAGAAAAACCCACTTCTGTGCTGAGAAAAATGATAAGCGCGTATCCCTTTATAACGAGCCCTTCTTCGAGTTACTCAAAAATGCCGTGTAGTTCTGTGTTGGCTGACTTGCCCGTCGAGTGGACCAGCTGCTTTGGCGAGAGACTGTTCCAGAGTAACTCTTGGCTTATATAGCTTTGAAAAAAATCAGGTGAGACTGATGAGTCGAAAATCCTTTTCTGCTACTGCAGTTATAGGAAACAGAAACACTTGGCCTACGTGGGAGCTGATTGTAACTTATAGAGCATACCAAAAACTGGATGTTGATAAGGATAACAATATATTTCGTCGCAAGATGTAGTTTGACTTCTGAATATACGATGTTTGGGGTTGCGGAGCTCTTGGAATGCACTTTCCATCGCCTGTTGTTTTCTAAGCGTCCATCAGTTTGACTTCAGAAGGTTCTTCAAGATTCCCTGTGTGCTTTCCTAACAGCTTTATTAGAAGATTTAAGGCAATCGAAGGCTTAGTAGTGTGTGCCGCCACTCGGAAGGCCTGGATTCGAGTTATGGTCCGACCAACATCCAAAATTAGTCGCCTCTTGGCAGGGAGTATCAAGCCCTCCGAGTGCATTACTCACATGAAATGTAAGCTCTTCATAAAAATTCATCGGCCGTTCGGAGACGGCGTAGAATAAACTGTAGGTGCATTTGGGAGTAAAAACATCAAGACACAAAACCTCGAATTGGACGAGGAGCTCGGCCAAAAATCGCTTCAGCTGTCACAAGCGCCACTTACGTGTATATATAAGGATTGGCATTTCCTCAAGATTCATTCATTTGGTTTGATAAAACTTTTCATTACCTAGTCTAAGAAGGATCTAATTCCGCCGACAAATGAACTACTGGCGGACTAGTTACATATATTTTTCGGAACTAACTACTTGTGATTTGAGAACTTCTTCTTCTTGTTACTTTCAATTTTTCATTAGTTTATTTTCTATACCGTTATTACATAACAAATTTTACACCTTCCCTACCACATATACATACATCCATACATACAAATATCTCCAACATACATTTGCACATTCCAATACCTATCAATGGCATTGTCAATATTGCGAAATTGCATTGCATTGGAGATTTGTCGGTTGACAATAACTGTCGCTGGCATTTCACTAGCTCTGCAATAATCTACTTACACATACACTCATACACACACACACACATACGAGTATGCATGCCGGTCACATAAATATCTAAGGTATTAAAGATCATTTGGTTTGGTTTGTCCCTTCACTTCACTTGGTCAAACACACACACACTTCACTCGCTCGCTGGTGGACAAAGTGTCAACGCAAATATGTCAAATCTGCCTGTCATGTGGCCGTGTGAGATATGTCATTTTGTGCGTTGATGTGTATGCGTGTATACATATGTGAGCGCGCGTGAGCATATGTTTCTGCTGTACGTGAATTGTCAGGTGGTTAGGCAGTGAATAATCAACTATTTCGTGTGATTAGTTAGTGTTTCTGTGGTTGGAAGTGTCAAGTTGACGGAAATCTGCCTTCCTACGCATGCATGCCCTCAGATGTTGTTGGTGTTGTTGTTGTTTATGTAACGGTTTGTTGGTAGGTTTATTAATTATGTTTTATGGGTTTGAGTATGTGACACATCTCGCAGAAGTTTACTTTCCATTTTCTGTGTTATGAGGAACATAACGAAAATACTTTGAATTCTGCCCAATTGGGGTACACTTGGAGAAGGAAAGACATCTCTGGAGGTGGAAAGATCGAAGTCTATACATTTTTTTTGTAGTAGATGATGAGATCATGGGGTGCTTAGGTGCCTGGATTATTCGAGTCTAAGTATTTTTGAAAGATTCACGGCAATGACAAATACCACATTTGATGGACCAAAAAGCTATATAAGAGGTATGAAAGGATATCAAAGAGCTCACAGAAATAAGATCTACCCTGGCAAGACTACTTTGAACCCACAGAATTGTATTACTTGGAGAATAGTGAGTCCGCTTGCAAGTACCTATTATTGTCAGACACAAAAGGCTAAGATTTTGAGATTCCAGAGCTCTCTCTAAGACAGCTTAGGCCATTTTGCAAAAGTAAAGCTCTGCAGCAGTGAACAGAGAGGTCAGAGGAGGCACATTCGTTATTATGAAGGTCTTAAGATCCCTAAATATATAAGTTCCCTTAAACAAAACGTGCTTACCCTCATTGTACTGACGTAGTCAACTCAAAATTGAATGAAAATGAAAAATGCCAACCTCACAAAGAAATTATTCTCTTACCTAAACGAGCTCAAGCTGTTATTGAGTGACCACTACTTACTGTCTATGTCTATCTGAAAACCAGATCCCTTAAATCCTTAGTAAAACTTTAGCTTCTAACTTTTCTTTAAGCTTTCATCCAGCCCTTAAGTAGTTCAAAGCAGCCATAATTTTAATCACATCTTCTTCACTTTCTATTTGTCTTCTTCAAAATATTCCACCTCAAATACTTACTTACGCCAGCTTTTTTTCTAAACCTCGGAACGGTTACGATAAGCATTCTTTGAACTGCGCTTGAGCACTTTCAGTGATTCCATTTTTATCTCCTCAATCCTCGCAAAATATCTTCTTTTCCAGAGTCTCCTCAATCTTGGGATAATCTAAAGGCGACAGGAGGCCAATTGCAATGTACTTCTATAAAAAATAAAATTTCAAAATTGAGTCGCTCCTCGGCAGAGGGTAAAAAATTCGAAGGTGGCTTCGAACAATTTGGCAGTACGCCAGCCCCGTTTAGGGTCAGGCAAGTTTAGTTTTAGTCATCGAGGTCATCTAACGGGTGGCCCAGGGGACGTGCTGTTTCGACGGGTTCGGATCAGAGGGAGAGGGGTGTTAGATGAATCGTTAAGTGGCATCCAAAGAGGTGGTTAGTGTCGACTCCGGGAACACCATTCACCGGAAGGGAGTTCACGAAGGTGTTAACGGACTCTCCGTGAACGATGTTGATGGCCTGTCTGTACGCCGTTCTATCCAGCGGGTCTTGTCTGTATTGCTGTACGTCGTCCCGGTAGTCAAGCATTCCCTTCTTGATGTGCCTAGGTGGTGGTTCAGCTTCCAATAGATGTCTGTTGGGATGATCCCTGCGGTAGCATCCTAGCAGATATTGCTTACACAGCATAAAATTATGCTCCTTAACTGGGAGCATAGATGTTTGTTTCACTGTGTAAGTGGTGCTCCGGCGCCACCAGGGGTTTTCCCGTCATGGCCCAAAGGGCGGTATTCTGGCAAGTCTGGAGCTTCTTCAACTGCGTCTCGCTAGTCCCCGGCGACCAAATCGGCGCAGAATAGTTCACGACCGGCTGGCCAATTGCCTTGTATGTTACCAGCAGCATTTTTTTGTCTTTCCCCCAGATGCTACCGGCTAACGACTTGAGGATTTTGTTGCGGCTTTGTACTTTGGTGGCAATTGCAGTCGGATGCGAAGTGAAGGATTGCAGGCAATCGAACGTGACTCGCAGTAACTTTAGGCTGTTCGTGGTCGGAATTTTTACGTCATCGACCTACACACTTCCGCTTCTTCTGTCGAAACCGACAAAGCGACAAGGAGTTAGCTCTGCCGCGACCGGTTTCAATAACGATCTTTATTTTAGGTCAAAAATGCATTCGAAGGGCTTGACATTCCCAGTCGACTGGTGATTAATTTTGGATTTTAGTCGAACAAGAACTTGAACCCTGACTTTCCGAAGGGTGGTACAGTGGTACTTTAAAAGATCCCAATAGCGTCGTATACTGACCTACGCATACAACTATTGGATTTGCTCTCACTGTGTGTTTTTTATTCAAGTCGTTGTATGAACTGATTGAGAATTATAGATTGCGGAATTCGTTCGAATGAAATACGTCAGTTTGATAGCGTGTATTAAGGAATGCAATGGGTGGTAGTGGAGGGAGTGAAACGAAATTAAATATTCTCAATTTAGTTCATTTTTGGGTTGTTGTTTCTGAGTAGGAATTGTTTCAACTCTGCCAAAAAAAAAAAAAAAAAAAAAAAAAAAAAAAAAAAAATTCAATAATAATTTTTTTTCTGAGCTTTTAATATTAATGATGTCATTTTGCAAAATTTAAACATTTCTTAATAATTTTTTTTTCAAACACACATTTTGATACACCCACTTTCTACACATGCCAGTATGTACATAACGACGACGACGCATGTGTCTATGCAAATTTCGTGCAGATATTTTCAAGTGTATGTAAATCAACTCATTTGAAAGTTATTGTAATTTACAGTAAGTACGTGCTCAACACACAACCTACCTCTTCCTCACTTTCTCTACACTCTAGCCATTTGCTCACGCTAAACTAGACAGGCCGCCACGCGCCCCACATCCGGCACGCATTTCTAATATCGTAATTTTGTCACTTAATTAACCGAAAATGTTGTTACGAATTTTCTGTAAGCATAACACATACCCACACACACACACACACACACTTGCATATGCAACAACTTATGGTTGGCTGTGTGTGTATGCCACAAAAACCGCCAAATGACAACCAAATTATATGTGCGAAATGTATGGAGATATGGTAATTCCTTCTTGGCGAGCGAACCGAAACCGAAAAATTTCTAACCTCAGACAACAAAAACAATAACAACAACAAGCGCGCAAGTGGCAATAGCAACAATGTAACCACGAATTTGCATAGCTTCAAGCAGTCGAAGACGGCGTGCATTTATGTGAGTGTATGTGTGTGTGGGTTTGAGCCTTCTTATTTGCATATGTTCTTTCTATAATATATTTGTATATGTATATGTGCAGTAATATATTTAAATGCGTTTGTATACAATATATATGAGTATACGCATGTTTTTCAAATTCATTTTATGTGGTTCTTTAAGCTTTTTTGTTAAAAACAGAAATTTTCTATGGCTTAATAGATACATATTGCAGCAGCAAGGAGTGGGCAGGAGTGTAGCATACTTACAGGCACCAACACACACTTGTCGTAGTTCATTAGGCTTAATTTTGCGTTGAGTTTCTAGGCTCTTCAACAACATCAACAGCAGCAACAACAACAACAATAATGATAAATTTCACAAAATTTATTTTAATTTCTGTTGACAATTAAGCGTTTATTTGCATTTGTTGTTGTGTGAAGTGTATGAAGGCGTACATATGTATACCTAACTCAGCAAGCTTAAAGTACAAGCGAAACAAATGTTTTAGGTATTGAAAAGTTTAAACGAGTTTTTAGCATTTTTTTCCTATTTTGCACACACAAACATACCCTCTTTTTGTGTAATATTACTTTAAGCTCGTAGAAACTTGAAGTCACATAATTTATTGCCTACTTTTAGGCAAAAATGTCGTACGCGGCTGTGTTAATTTAGTTGCCACATCAGTTTGATGTGTGGTTTAACGTTTGAACAAAAGTTTAGTTGTTTGAAAGCCACTGGAATGCCTTTAAACGAGTTTGGACGAGATGTTGTAGGAAGTAGAGCTCTCGATAGCCGATTAGCGAGCAGCATGAGCAGCTTGATGCTCGCTCGTTCGTTTCTCAACTACTCAGCGGTAGAAAATCTTTAAATTTTATTTGTAAAAATTGCTTAAAAATTTCAGTGATTTTTACACTTTGCATAAGAAAATTTCAAATTATAAAAAAATTGCTTAGAAAAATTCAAAGTTTTTAGTTCAAATGCTTGAAATGCTCGAAAATGTTCGAGTAAAATCTTGAACTCTAGTATCAAGGGATTTCTAGTGATATTCTTCATTAGAGTAGAGTGTGGAGTAGCATATACTTTTAGCTCTATATGATTACACTTTGAAAAGTCGGAGACTTTTTTTGAATTCAAAATAATTTCTTCGGCAAAAAGGCGTTACACTTCTCACCACAGTTACTTCTTGGCAGATACTGTCAAACCCCCCGAGTGTATTTCTGATGTGAAATAAAAGTTCTTCATGAAAATCCATCAGCCGTTCGGAGAGGGCTTAGAATAGACTGTTGGTCCCTGCATTTGTGGGAAAAACATCAAGAGACACACCACACCTTGGACGAGGAGCTCCGTTGAAAATCACTTTAGCCATGAAAAATTTTCGTTTTTATTATAAAAAAAAGAATTTTTTTTTTCAATAATTTTGTCTTCATTAAAATGCCTCAACTTTCCATTTAATGCTCATTCGTTTGTATGGCTGCTGCAGCTGGCCTTGTAGTAGCCCATTCGCTTCTGTCTGTCACCAGAATTTTTCAACACACCTTCGATTATGCTACTCTGTGGATTCAATGACAACTCCAATATTGTAATTTAAGTCATGAAGCGTTTCTGTATGATTGACCCAGCGGCGTGGTGACCAGTTGGCATCGCCAGTTCGACTAATTATGAGATTTGGGAGCACTGTTTGCAGAATATCGATTGTAATGTTGTGTGTTTGGCACGTAGTTCCGTCTTATGGAAACCACACATCACTTATGTCATTTTCTTCAGCATTTCGAAACAAATAATCTCTAGATAAGAATCTGCTAAGGACTGGCAGTGACGGCAACGACAGCTTCATACTCGTTTTCCATTAAAAACACATCAATGAGACCGTGAGTTCACATGCCGCACTAAATAGTTACTCATTGAGGTTGCATTCGCTTTTTTATGGTTGTGAGAGGCCTCTCCACTGGAAAATATGATTCTTCGCTAAAATTGCTTATCTTCCGCCAAGCGAACTTCCAGCCATGGAACGAAGCAAATCGCATTGGGTGGCCATGAGGCTTCAGTTCTCGCCTTCATGGCGAGATCTTTATGCAAAATCCTCTTGTTCTTTTCGGAGAACAATACTTAATACTGATTTTTCTCAGACTTAGCCTTAGCATGAGTAAGAGTAAGACAGGCTCTGTAGATGAATTTATAGCTGGCTGTTTGACGAAGTTTGAAATTTTTGTCATGAATAATATGGAAAAATAATAGTTCTCCCTTAGAAAGTATGGCCTCGGTTTATAATCTCAAGTATAGCCCTAAGAGTAGCAGTAAGTTATGGAACGTGGGACAGGGATTCCTGCCGGGAAGCGCTCTTTACACACACATAGACCAAGAATTTAGCCCACTCGTCAGTAGTAATAATACTGTTATTTTGAGTAAGAGTTGCTCTCAGTCTTGGCTCTCTTAGCTCATGGAGTTACAGAAGGTTGATGCTATCATTGGTATCCCATAGTAAAGAAACCTGAATGTAATTAATGTGAATAGTGAAAATGGGCTAAAAACAGGGTTAGTTGGTGGTGGCTAGATGAAGATCCTGGCTGCGAGCGATCGCCGTTGAAACCATTGAGTAGGTAGACAGTGTATATTTCACTCGATTTGATAAATTTCTCTATTATCCAAGCGTACTCGTTGCCGTAAGTCGAAAGCTTGGACGAATATGGCGACATAAATAACATCAATTGGCCTGGGAGTCAGGCATACCTAAAGGTAAGGCACCAGAGTTTCATTCTTCTTCGTACATTCGCTTTACTTAGCTCAGGTTTAGCCCGCCCCATCAGTACACCTGTAATAATGGTAAGTTCTTTATTGCTTAATACAAATAATAGTCTTCCCGACTTAACAGCGCTCTACGTAGAAACTGCTACAAGAACTTAAGTGTTTCCCAAGCATCCACTCACGGCTTTGGCTAACATTTTAGTGCTCTGAAAGTGCTGAAGCAATCAGTAGTGGGTAGTCTCAACAGCGCTAACCAGCTTGTGCGCACCTTTTCCTTGCCTTCCATATTCGCGTGATCCTCGTCAGTAATGCTCTTTTTTTCTGTGATTTTTTTCTATTCCTCACCGTTCTTGTAACTCTACAATGTTTCTGTCTCGATGTCACTGCGAACAGGCTCCCAAATGAAATATAATATATTCTCTTTGATCATCCATTGTAGAGATTGCCGACAGTGTAACAGCACAGCTTGAACTACACTGCAAATGCACGGATATTGTGAGAGAGAGAGAAGGTGAGAGTCTTGAGAAATCTCGAAGAATCCTCTCTCAACTCTACTATCGAGTATCGATTAATTCGATCCATTTCTGTGCTGTCGACTGGAGTATAGACGTTATAGCTGCCCCTTTTGGGGCATTCCGTCATATAACTGTTAGAAGAGTTGAGTAAAAACGATCTGTGGCTGTCTGGTATGAAATTATACTTTTCCACGGTTTTCGATGGTCAACTTTCGTAGATTCTGTTGCCTGGAATAATATTTCTCTTGATTTTATCCCTACAAATTTGGTGACGACAATTTAAAATTTTTTTTTTATTGATTGCGTACTGTCATTCGGAAGAACAGGGTTCGAGTCCTGGCTCGACCAACATTTCAAATTATAGAAAATTTATCTTTCTAATTGCGATCGCCCCTCGGCAAAGAATGTGCAGCACTATGAGTGGATTTCTGGCACGAAACAAAAGCTGCTCATAAGAACTCATCAGCTGTTGGGAGGCGCTTTAGAATAAGCTGTATTGCTAAAAGTAGTTGAAAGTGTTTTTGGAGACATTTCATACTCACCCATCACGTTCCTGAGGCGTTCCCTATTTTTTTTTTATTCACTGACTCGGTAACAGATTCTGGATGATTATAAAATGAGTAGTTTCGAACGAGATTACGGAGTTGATGTGAATGGAAGTGGGTTATTTTCTATTCTATCTTCCAAAAAGTCCTGTATCTTTTCCACTCCACATATTTTAGCGTTGAAAGCACAATTTTTTGTCTTAATTTCCAAATGCTCTGTTTTCGTATACATCAAATCACCTATATGCACTTCATACGAAGCTTCCGTAGTGAAAGACTCACACACTTTGTCTATTACTCTCATCTCTCCCTCTCCCACTCCCACTTACACATTTTTGTGGAGCTTAGTTTGTAAGCGAATAAGAAATCTGCATGTCATCTTGAATACCGCATAAATCACAAATAATCCCAAAGTAAAATAAGATGAGAATTGCGTAAGCAACAAAGTCAACTTCAATTGTCGTCGTCGTGCTTCGCAACACACACACCCAAGCACACATGCGAATATATGTATACTCGTATTCATAAATACTTATGCAAGAAATGCTTAACTAAACAAATAGCTTCGAATACCTTTAAGAAAGCTTCGACAAATACACAAATACAGATGCACGCAACCACACTGTCTTATACGCGGGAGCTTCTTGAGCTCATTACGTGACTTTGTTGTGGTGTCTTTGTCTACTTTCTTCTCTTCTTTCTATCACTTTTCGCCTGCGACCTTTCGTTATGTACTGTTATAAGTTATATAGAGTACTGTTATGCTACTAAACAATTTGTTGTGGTGGTGATTGCGTGCCGAAGTTGTTTTGAGATTTTGTTTTCGAACGCTCGTGCTGGATTATTGTGTGACAAATCTATTCGTTTCTGAGTTGAAATGAACCCAGAAAAATTTTTTTTTTTTTTTTTTTAATAAGAAAATAAAAGTTTAGAGAAATATCTGTGTATATGACTCTCTTTGGCCCTCCCGACTCTGCGTAGAAACTATAATTGAAACGCAGGCACCCAGTAATGTATTCCGAATGTGAAAGAGGTGGGAGCGAGACCAATATTGAGCGTGAGAGTAGTCCTTTGCGCTCCATTATGACACCTTTTTGCTCACACTACATCGTTATTTAATGTATTCTCTTAAAGGAGTCATTTCTCTGTTAGGCTTGGCGTGTTTTTAATCGAGAATTATTTTCGAAAGCATCAATTTTGAACATTAAAAGAACTCATATCTGGCTGTCAGCTGATGGAGAGCCTAGTAGATCTTGTAGTCCATATTATAATTGAAAGAAATACTTTTTTTTCGGTGGTGGGTTGGTTGGTTGAATGAGGAGAGTGAGCATCTAATCACAAGTGGCTGGACCTTATGGAAAAGGCAGGAGATATAATCTCAAGGGTAGAAGCCCCGCCAATGCATCTAGTACTAATAGTAATTTGGCTTTTGCTCATTGCAGGTAACAATTTGAGCTGGCGTGGAAGGACACTTTCCTTACTTGCCCTTTCGCCAGCATGGAAGGGTTTGGGCATTACGCTCCCCACTTGTAAGCTCACTATAAGAGAGTTCTTCATTGATGAATGACTTTCAACTCTTACCACGCGACTAAATTAATATGGCCGGCATGGAATAGAAGAAGGTCCAGCGAGCTTATCACATTTACAAGGTAAGAAATATCTACAGTGGTGAGTCTTTTTACTGCACATCTTCTGTTAGGTAGGTATGCAGAGAGGTAAGGTGTACTATCAAATGTCTTCTGCAGAACTTATAGAGAGGAGTAAGAATCAGAAACCTTAAGATACTGTCCTTCAGAATGCAACGACTTTGGCGGAACAGGCTGAAGTCTCTTCTCTCCATAATCCATTAATTGTCTCTTTGCATGTTCTCACATATTTCGGCTTTGTGCTGACATACTTAATTGTCTTGATTGCAGGTTAACTGTCACTATTCCTTAAATTTCGGATTAAGCGACCGCAATAGCCAAATGGTTAGCATTGCGTAGCACCATTCGGTAAGTCGGCGTTTGAGTACCGGTTCAACCAAAATCCAAAATTATGGGGAATTAAATTTTCTTATTGTAATTGCCCTCGGCAGGGAATGTCAAGTCTCCATTTGTTCGTATGGCAAGAGGGAAAAACCAAAGATTGGAGGAGGGGCTCCGCCGAGAAACGCTTCAGCGAATACAAAACGCCAATATATATATAAGTACATATGTACGAGCACATTCAGCAGATCCCAAAACAGCAATATTTAACTTTCCTCTCACTAACGCTCTCCAATGGCACTTATCGGCAGTTAACGGTATATTGAATTTTACTACACACGAGATTTTTCGATCAATTTCTGTTATAGTGATTTTTGCAATTGTTTTGTGAACCGGATGGAAATATTGCGAAAGTGAATGTCCGTGGCCAGATCGAAATCTAAGTCGTATCCTATTATGAAGACCCGACCTTCGTGAGAACTATTAAATAGGCTTTAGTTGTCTCCGATGACAGTTATGCCTTGACGTGTGAATGTTCCGAAAATCGATATGAAATTGCAAACCTAGTTCCTCGCACGACACTGTGTGGGAGTCATAACTTTGAAGTCGTGGGTGATTTTGTCTATTTATTGACCAATATTAACACAAACAACAAACTTAACCTCGAGATGGCAGAGTCAATACTCCTCTGATGGAGGACTTTAGCAGTTGACAGTTCGGTGAAATTAGCCTGACAGATTATTAGATCGAGAGTGGAAGCAAGCTTTTTGGTTGGCCTGCCGTTATATGACAACATCGTCAACAGCCAACACCAGTGTCCCGGGGCTAGTGTAACATACGCACTACCCAATTCCAAAATCCTTACACAAATTTCTTTGCGCGGCGGGCCAGCTCCAGTTGTTTGCACTCTATTACGTCTAATACTATGTTGAAGATTTTGGAGTGAACGCAGCCCTTTTTGGTTTCTTAGCTTCTTAACACTTCTTCACTGCGCAGGATACCTATAATTAAGCATTAATTTCACGCTCAGAAACCAGTCTCAATGACTTAGATCCCCTTTCGAATTCAAGACATACCATTTTTATTGAAATCGGCTTCCTGAACTTCATTGCTTCTATCAGTGAAACGGGTTCTTTACTCTCTTCTCCAGTGTCATATCGATCATAATCTCTTTGTTGGATTTGGTAGATCTGTAGCCTAAATAGAGTAAAAGAGATGAATTATATAAGCTTTTGTGAAGCTTCCATGCGTGGAGAGAATTAGCTAAAGCTCAAAGATGAAAGCTCAAGCTTAGTGCGAAGTTCAGAGCTTAAAGCTCCCACCTTCTAAAGGAAATTAAAAGCTTAAAATATTATTATAATTAATAAAAGACATGGATCTACAGAGATAATTTTTAAACACAGTTCAATAAATGGAGAAAATAAGGAAGAGAGAATTAAAAATCGGTATAAATTTGAGTGAACAAGTAAAAGTGTAATTTCCGCTGCTCGCAGAACAAATTTTCAACTGGCTACACGTACGGTGGTCATAGACAAACACACAAACGAAAGAGAAGGCAAACGCAAGTGAGTGAATGATACGCAAAGTAAGTAAGGAATAAATAGTATTGAAATTTATGTATGCATATATATGTATATGTTAATATATGTATTTTAATTAAGCAAATGACTATATGAAATAGTTTATGCAAACAGACAAACATACATCATACATAACCTATATTCGGAGCAACCTTCTTCAACTGAATGACATATACCCAAGAACTCATATATTAACCTTAATAACGGTGAATTTGTTATGTCACAATCACTAAACTGAATCTCTTCGCGCCGCTTGGCAAGTATGGATTACTAAGCAGTTATTTTTAGATGCTCTCTTATGCATACATATGTATAACATGTATATAGGTATTGGTTAGATAATTTGTTACCTATACTTATATGCACACATACACTAAAGAGGAGACTACATTTCGAGCGGAATTAAAAACTTTCATTTCTCCTAGTTGACAGGGCGACATAAACACGGATTTACTATTAAAGAAAATTAAATAAATTTGTAACGGAAATATTGCTCTTCTTCAATTCTTTTCTTTTTCGTGTCTTGTAGTTGCTTGCATACGTACAATTATAGTTGAATGTATGAGCTTTTTGGAGCACCGGAGAGAGTAAAACACTTGGTGTTGGCCATTTTTGGGCTGCTTGCAGTGAATGAAAGTTTTGTACATGATTATCTAATGACCTAAACGGGGTTAGGCACATCAGCATGGCTTCCGGAAAGTGCACAGCACCACAAATGCACTTAATGCCATAACCACTCAGATAATTCTTGGCCTTAACCAAAGTCGACCTTGTGCGTGAACTGTTCTAGTAGCACTAGACCTGTCGAATGCTTTTCATACGGTTAATTATGCAGTGCTACTATCGGACATTGAGGATTCCTCATTACCGTTTAGGTTGAGGAGGTGGACTATGAATTACTTGAGTGATCGACTATCATCGGTTGATTTTCGAGGTCAAACCTAAAAGCTACGGGAAATTAAACAAGGAGCTCCCCGCAAAGTGGTGTCCTCTCCCTGTTGCTGTTGAATTTCTACATTTTGAGGTTTCCTTCACCACCAGAGGGTGTCTATTTGTTATCATACGCCGATGACTGTTCGATTTTGGCGTCCGACCAGCATATTGATAGCCTTTGTTCGAAAGAAAACTACTATCTAGCCGACCTTTGCAACATCTTCACTGCAAGACATTTACATATACAGTTAGCCAGTAGTACCTGTGGAAAAGACAAAGAAATACTGCTGGCAACGTACAACACAAGTGGCCGGCCGGTCGTAAGCTATGCTGCACCGATTTGGATGCCGGGGACTAGCGAGACGCAATTGAAGAAGCTCCGGACTTGTCAGAATAGCGCCATTCGGACCGTGAAACCTCCTGATGGTGCCGGTGCACCACTTACACATTGAAACATCTATGCTCCCAGTTAAGTAGCATAATGTTATGCTGTGTAAGCAATGCTACCGTAGGGATCATCCAAACAGACAGTTATTGGAAGCTGTACCACCACCTCGGCACATCAGGAAGGGAGTATTTGACTACCGGGACGCCGTTTAGAAATACAGACAAGAGCCGCTTGACAGAACAGCGTACAGACAGGCCGTAAACATTATTCGCCAAGAGTCCGTTAACATCTTCGTGAACTCTCTTCCCGTGAATGGTGTTCTCGGAGTCCAATCATCACCCTTGGCAGAACAAGAGCTCTAGCTGCCTCGAGAGACTCACGTAACCCTGGCACAATTAATATCTGGATACTGTAGCAGGCTTAACTCCTACCTGTCCAGACTCGACTCTGACATACCCAATACATGTCCCGCATGCAACGAATCCTCGCACGACATTAACCACTTCTTTGCATGCCCACCTAACCCGACTAATCTAACACCCTTCTCCCTCTGGTCCGAACCCGTCGAAACAGCACGTTTCCTGGGCACATCCGCTACAATGACAACGACAAGATTATAAAATATTACGTGACAGCAAGTTTCCCTTCCCAGCGAGTCGTGGTCAGAAGAACAGTTAAAGCAGTGTCTTCTTAATACGGTCAACCCACGATAGGGAATGTCAATATGTAGAAGTTTAGCTCTCACATGGAAGTTTTTCATAAAATCTATCAGACGCTCGAAGGCGCTGGACCAGAAGAAGAAAATGCCGAGGCAGACGATAGAAAGTTATGCTCTATAGGTTAAGCATGATCCAAAGTTCAGTCATATAAAAATAGAATAGGCAATGAGCTAAGAAAACCTCATCCTCCTCAGAAACACAGATATTATCCTTACCTTCCTTGAGGTATACCTAGTAAGAAGGGCCTAATCATCTCTTTACCTGCTGGTATAGTCCCACTCTCTCTCTCTTTCTCCCTCTATCTCTCCCTCTCTCTAGTTGATACGTGAAACTTTAGAAATACTAAGGTGTAATAAGGACTAGTGAATATAATTTTTAAAATCATCTAGTGATGGAAAGCTGAGAGGATGATCAGCACTTACGACAAGAATAAGAATCAATGCTGGCCTCTGAGATCCTTGAAGCGTAGTCGCATTACTAGAATGTTTCCAGTATCTGTCTCTAAATTTTTGTTTCTCATTTGATTCTAAAATTTTTTTAAATCAGTAGAAATCTTCATTAAGATTGCTGATCGCCTGATAAATAACTTAAAATTATCTACAGTCTATATCAGGCATTTTTAGTCACTTTACCGTTGGAGCTTTTTGAATATTTCATACTTTCCAAAATCATTGTTTTGCCTCTCTTATTTCAACATAGTGATACAATGAATTTTAACACATCATGAATATGTTTATGTGCAGTTTTATGGGTAAATGCTATTTAAAAGCTCAAGTATATTTCACGAAAGCTTAAAGTCAAGTGAAAGCTTTAACGAATTCAAATATTTCCTATCCCAGCAGAAAAGTATGCCATATGAATAAGTTCTTCAGAAGAAATAACATAGTTTTTTTAAAAACTCTTTGCTTATTAATGAAAAAAAAGGTTGCAGTGGAAAACTTCAACATTCAGCTGTATGTGCGAACTCTTTGTCAATCTATATATCTTTGCGGTTAGTGAAATAAATTATTTTCCTTCCCATGAATAAGAATTAATTGGATTTATTTATTTACTGAGACACAAATATTCTTATTTGCTAAAAACTTTTAAGTGTGTATTGGCATGAAGAACGTAAATAAAAAGAGAAATGTGCTTGCTTCAGTGCTAGTTTCCAACAGCATTTCGTGGGTGTGAGTTATTTGCATGTGAGTTGTTTCGAAAATTCTTTCATCCCTTTTTTGTGTAATTTGTTGTTGAGTTTGCGATAGATATGTATGTATGAATATTTTGTGCATATATCGTATATTGGTTCTTCATGGAATTCTTAATGGTGTAGTGTGGGTTGAAAAAGTTTCTTGACAATCAAAGCTGTAAATTTTCGCACATACGAGTATATATGAAAGTTCTTTTTGGGGGTCTTAAAAAGCCATTATTTAATTATGTCAACAACTTTCATGTGTCAATTATATTTGGATTTTAGTGGATTTTTGTTTTGTTGAAAGTTTTATGGCAAAGCTTTTGTAGTGACATTTTCTTAGTTAAGGAATGTTTGTATATATGTTTCAAATAAATAGTTTATTTTTATTTTTTAATTTGAATGTGTGTGAGTCAAAAAAAAAGCATTTTCTGATGAAGAAAAAATTATAACGAAAAATAATCATGGAATAAATTAGAAAATATATAACATAACTAAAAAAATGAATTAAAAAAAAAAATAATATAAAAAAAAATTAAATAAATTAATAAAAAAAATAAAATAAAAATTAAATTGAAATAAAATAAATTAAAATAAAATATAATAAATAAAATAAAATAAAACAAAAATAAAATAAAATAAGAATAAAATAAAGTAAAATAAAATAAAATTAAAGTAAAATAAAATAATATTAAAAAAAATAAAAAAAAAAATAAAAATTTAATGGAATAAAATAAGAAGAAAAAAATTTAAAAAAATATAAATAAAAAAAAATAATAAAAAATAAAAAATAAAAAAATAAAAAAATTTAGTTAATAAAAAATAAAAAATAAAAACAAAATAAATAAAACAAATAAAATAAAATAAAATAAATAAAATAAAATTATTTAATATAAAATAAAAATAAAAATAAAGAAAAAAAAAATTAAAAAAAATAAAAAAAAAAATTAAAAAAAAAAATAAAATAAATAAAAATAAAATAAAATAAAATAAAATGAAATAAAATAAAACAAAATAAAATAATATAAAGTAAAATAAAATAAAACAAAATAAAATAAAATAAAATAAAACAAAATAAAATAAAATAAAATAATAATAATAATAATAATTAAAAAAAAAATTAATTGAAAAATAATTTAAAAAAATAACATAAAATGAATTTAAAAAAAATAATAAAAACATTCAAACAAAATGAAATGAAGAAAAATATAAATAAAACAAAATTATAAAAAAAATTAATTAAATTAAAAATTAATATAGTAAAAAGGTTTAAAAACTTAACAGGTCAATTGGCCTACCATAGCAAATTCCTGTTTTTTGGCAAAAATCCTTTCTTTTTCATTCCAAATAGTTACTTTCAAGGGTGATACACTGCCTGACACTGATAGCGACCCTCCAACTTTCGATACAATTTTTGTACTACGCTGTGTCCTTTGCTCCAAAAATAGGCCTCAATTTCGGCGATCACCTCTTCATTCGATGAAAATTTCTTCCTAGCGAGCATTATTTTGAGATCTGAGAACAGGAAATAGTCGCTGGGGGCCAGATCTAGAGAATACAGTGGATGCGGAAGCAATATGCAGCCCAATTCATGGAGTTTTGCCATCGATTTCACTGATTTGTGACACGATGCATTCATTGTCTTGGTGAAAGAGCAATTCCTTTTCCTTCGTTTTCGTCTTTCAAACTGTCCAATAACGCTACGTAATGGTTGTTGGCTGTTTATGAACCTTCCTTTTCTAAGGTATTCATTGAAAATTATTCCGTGTTCATGCCAAAATACAGACGCCATAATCTTGTCAGCCGATTATTGCCTTTTTCCACGCTTTGGAGCGGGCTCATCTTGCGCAGTCCCCTCGGCTAACTGTCGCTTGGACTTCGGAGTGAAATGATGGAGCCATGTTTCATCCATTGTCACATATCGATGCAAAAATTCGGTTTATAACACTTTCAACAATAACATTTCCAAACACTGCTCCGAATCAGCAACTCGTCGTTGGTTTTGGTTAAAAGTGACCTTTTATCAACACGCGAAATTCCTTTTATCCATTTTTTTCACAATAACAAAAGTTGCTTCACTCAAAATGCTATAATTCACAAACTAATGTTTTGACAGCTGTCAAATTTTTTTGGGTTAGGGCTAACTAAAAATCATATGGATTTAATTCTAGTAGCGCCATCTATGTGTCAGGCCGGCAACTGTCCAATTGACCTGTTATGATTGTGTCGTAGTAAATTTTGATATAATTAATTCAACTACTTTCTAGCAAATCCTTGTGAGCCAAAAGTGAGCTTTAATTGTTGATTTGGAGTACGAGATTATAAAGGACATATAAAATGTGTATATCGATGTATATACATTTTAAAGTATCAAGATAACTGGATATTTTTCCAGCTTGAAGCAGAGGTTGAGGGGTTGAAAGCTTTAGATTTATTCATGTACATATGTAAGCAGTTTGGACTTAATTGAGTAGTCTGAGTAAGTGTGCTGAGCTACTGGTGTATACATATATCCCACTCTAGTACCAAATGAGGGCAAAACAGCTGGAAATTTTGTCAACTTATCTATGCGCATAAACATACTCTTGTCAGAGGATTCATCGCTAACGTTGGGGAGCTGAAACCATTGCCTTACTTACCCTACTACCTAATGACGACAAGTAGCTTGACTGTTACAGTTCAAGCTTTAGCGAAAAATCAACTCAAGTAGTGAGTTGATGAAAAATCAACCAAAGGTTTGATGGGGCGCAAATACTCGTATGTAATGTGGAGCAGTATCTGTCCTCCCTGCTACTCTGCTTCAAAGTGAAACCGAAAGGGAAACTACATACCGACAATGACAAACAAATTTTTACCAATGAAATGAAGTAAGTCTTGGTCTTGAGTTGCCGTCAATTGGGGTTGGGGTTGCATAAAAAGTAAAGACATTGCTGCCACTGGGCCACAACAGATGATACACAAATGATGCAGATGATGATGAGTGTTGGCTGATGCGCTGTTGGTAGCGTTGGCATGGTGAAAGTACATACAAAATGGCGTAATGTTGTTGCTGATGATCGGCATGTTGATGGTTATTTTGTTGTTGTTATTGTACCTATTTTGTGGTAAACTCATCTTGTATTGCCCGTACTTTGCTTCGGTTGTTGCAAGCCTTCTTGTGCTGCATTTTTGTGTTGTTTACACAAGTAAAGGTCCTTTGCTGTATGCGCGTATGTATGTTTGTGCCTATTTCCTTTGCTGATGAAGCTATAAAAGCATTTTAATTTATGCACAAGGACTCCATTGAAGTTTTTCGCTTGAAAAATAAATTTCTGAATGGGTTAAGGATCAAGAGAGCTGAGTAGATATATATATATATTATATGTAATACATGAACGGCTTTAAAGTAAACAAATTTGGCCATCTTAAAGGACCAATGGCAAGGAAAGCTATCTAGAAGATTTTGAAATTTTTTGGAATGAAAATTTTGAGTGTTGAATTTGAATTTGTCTAGAATTGAGTTTGAGAGATTTTCAGTAGTTCTACGTAGTAATGTGTCTTGCCTCCGCTTCTAAAGGTGGTTGATCAGAGCGAGTAGTATATTCGACAGTGAATGTCAATCTCCTTGAGGGTGTCTCTGACATGATAAAAAGGTTCCTCACAAAAAATTCATCAGACATTCAGAGGCGGACTGTAGGTTCCTCCATTTGTTGGACAAGCATTGAGACACACATCACAAATTCGCAGAGGAGCTCGGCCAAAAATCGCTTCCGCGGTTACAAAGTACCGATTGTACACCTTATTTTCATTTTCTTTCCCTTCCAAGTTCTTTCCCCTGTGCCTTACAACTCTCCACGTAACTGAGCTGGAGATTTATACCAAAGACTGAGTGGGAAAGGAATATTGAGAAATTATTTAAGAAAGTATACTGTATGACCTTCCATTAGCTCGGTGGGGGTGATAATATATATCGAGTATCCTAATATTTTTCTTCGTGTTAACCAAACTCAGCTAAACTCTTTCAAGCGTAAGCGTAAGTACTAGGCACAGAAAAGAGCTGTAGAGCTCTAATCTATAACAACGAGAGGATACAGAAAGCAAACGAATACTCGAAAAACCAGAAGGCTCTGATATTCTTATCGTTACCAAAGGTACACTCTAGTAACATTAACTTTTGTAGCAAGATTTTAAGCTTACTGACAGATTAAATCGATAGCTCCCTAATTGGTAATGAAAAAGTTGACGAATTGACCAAGATGGAAGGTCTGTCTTGACGAATGAGAATCGGAGACAACACAAAGCACCTTAAAAATTATCGAGATCTTAAATTGAAAGCGTACAAAATACAACTTGCGCAAGAAGTGAAGCAGCTCGATCTTTCCAAGCGACATCGCATCGCTCTATGGGCTCTTGAAAAGTTCCAAGAAGATCCGACGTTTTCGAGCCAAATTTTGTTCAGTTTTTGACGCCTATTTCTAGCTCAACGGGTATGTAAAGAAGCAAAATTGCTGAATTTGGGACGAAGAGCCACCTGGAAAGATTCAAGAGCTGCCATTTCATCCAGGATAAACAACGGTTTGGTATGGTTTGTGAGCTGGTGGAATCATCGGTCCATATTTCCTCAAAAATGATGCCGGTGAGAAATTAACCATCAATGGCGACCGTTATCGCGCTATGATAACCGACTATTTGATGCCTAAAATTGAAAGCTCGTGATATCCGTGACATTTGGTTCCAACAAGACGACGCCACTTCCCACACATCGCATCATTCAATGGATTTATTGAGAGAAGCCTTTGGTGAGCAGATAATTTCACGTTTCATCGACCGGTCGATTGGTCACCAAAATCCTCTGATATCATACCGTTAGACTTTTCCCTGTGCGGATATGTAAAGTCTAAAGTCTATGCGGACAATCCCGCTTCGATTCGGGCCTTGGAGCAAAACATCACGCGTGTCATTCGTCAGTTTCCAGTCGAAATGCTCGAACGAGTCATCGAAGATTGTACTCAACGGATGGACCATCTGAGACGTAGCATCGGCCAATATTTGATAGAGATAATCTTCAAAAATAAATGCCAAAAAATGCTCGAATGATAATCAACATTCCCCGTTAAATTGGAATATTCTGTGTTTTTTGCTTTAAAAAAGTAGGGAACCTCGAAATGGATCACCCGCTATATGTATATACATAGAATTAAATTATTATTTTTTAATTATTATTATTTACATTTGTTATATTTCCCAGTGTCAATTTTTCTGTCTTCATCACTTTTTCGCATAACTTCCAATTCGTCCTCTGCTCTCTGCCTCGTTAGTTGTTATTTGTTTATGCCACAATTTGGTTAACAAATTTATGCAAGGCACTTAAGTGGTTCGATGAAGTGCGATAAAGTTTTACTACACACAACGCATACACACACACACACCAACACATGTACACACGTCAACATTAACATGCATAAAAGTGTAATAAAAACAAAAACAACAAAAAAACGGGAAACTAATTTAACATATATTGTAGCAAGTGTAGCATACTTTGAGGCGTTACCATTTGTGTGCTTTGAACACGTGTGTGCGCAACATTGTTGTACTTCAAGAAAATTTATTTGTTTCCTTATTCACATACTCTTTCAAAAGACTACGTGGAATATGAGTGAGCGTGTTGCGTGTTTTTGAATATTCATAAATATTTATGTGTGTACATATATATATATATATATATATTTGCACCCAATTTCAAACCTATACGCATCTTCATTGCTTGCACTTCTCTACTCACACATATGAAACCGGCTGACAATTCCTCAAGAGCGCGCTTTTCACGCACAAAACTATCAACTCATCAACGCAACGCTTCTTTCCGCAGTCATCATCAGCACTACCAACAATTTTCAATCACAACGATGCCTTCGTTTTCGTGTATTCCTTCTTACTTACATTGTTGTTGTTGAAATTCTGTCACACGAAAATGTGAGCAACAAAGTTGTAAAAGTAAAAGTTTATTAACTCATATATAAATAAGGGAGAAGAATCTAGGAATATGAGTAGCATTAGAGTGTTCTGGAATGAAAAAAAAATTATATATCATAAAAAATTAAGAAAAATAAAAATGATATGATATTAAAAGTAAAAAAAAAAAAAAATAAATAAAAAATTAAATAAATTAAAAAATAAATAAATAAAAATTAAATAAAAAAATAAAAACTAATAAAGTAAAAAATAAAAATAAAAAATAAATAAGAAAAAAAAAATTAAAAAAAAAACGGCTGTCTTCGGCTATGCTGAAGTCTTTATACCTTTCATGAGCATATCAAATTTATCCCAAATGCAAAATTCGACTTTGATGATTTTCTGTGTCAATATGAACTTGAATTTATGTCTTTATAATACCGAATTTCATGCTCCCATATACTTTTCTGATAGAATTTTGACCAAAAACCTCCTATAGAATAAATCGGTTGTATGGGGACTATAGAGTATCGAATTCTGATTTCGATGATTTTCACCACCAATATGCAATTCATAATATGTATCGATAATACCAAATTTCATGCTTCTAAATGCGTTTTTGACTGAGTTTTGAGCAAAAAACTCACATCTGAAAGTATCGGTGTATGGGAACTATATGCTATAAAAGGTCAATTGAAAAGTCCCCGGCCTATCATAGTAAAACAAATTTTTCTGGAAAAATTAATTTTTTTAGTTCTCTTCAAGGGTGGTACACTGATTATAGCGATCCTCCAACTTTTCGATACCATTTTTGTGCAGTACGATTTGTGCTTTGCTTCAAAATAAGTCCCAGTTTCGGTGATCACCTCCTCATTCGATGAAAATTTCTTCCCAGCGAGCAGTTTTGTGAGGTTTGAGAACAGTAAACAGTCTCTGAGGGCCAGGCCTGGAGAATATGGTGAATGCGGAAGCGATTCGAAGCTCAATTCAAGGCTTTTTGCCATCGACCTCACTGACTTGTGACACGCTGCATTGTGTTGATGAAACGGAAATTTCTTTTTCTTCAAATTTGGCGAGTTTTCGGCGATTTCGTCCTCAAAAAGTCCAATTATACTACGTAATAGTCTCTGTTGATGGTCCTTCCCTTTGCCAGGTAGTCAATTGAAAATTATTCCATGCGCATCCCAAAATACAGACGCCATAATCTTGTCAGCTGACTGCTGCGTTTTTCCACGCTTTGGAGCGAGTTCATCGTGTGCAGTTCACTCGTATGACTGGCAGTTGGACTTCAGTGTGAAATGATGGAGCCATGTTTCATCCATTGTCAGATATCGACGCAAAGACTCGATTTTATTACGCTTGAACATCTCCAAACCGCTGCTTCGAATCATGAACTCAAAGTTGTTTTTTCTTCAAAAGTTAGCTCGCGCGGCACCCACTTTGCACAGATCTTTCTCATACCAAAATATTCAGGAATGATATGATGTACATGATGATGTTTTCGTTGGTAACAACCTCGTTTGGGCGTCTTCTGGATCTTTTTATGTTTTAGATACTGTTTTGGCGCATTTATGACCAAAAATTTCAAATATAAAAAAATCGGTCGTATATATGCTGCAGCAGTTCAATCCAGTCGGTGCGACAAATGATCTTTTAAACATATAAGTGCATCTTCCTACCAAGTTTGGTTGAAATATCTCAGAAATTGAGAGATTAGTTTGCGTTCAAACAGACAGAGGGACAGAGGGACAGACGGATAGATAGGCAGACGGACATGGCTTAATCAATTCAGCTCGTGATTCTGATACGATACGTATAAATTTCTTTTGTTCTATCTGTCTATCTCTTCTCCTCCTGGTACTTACATACTGCGGACCGAAACTAATATACCATTTCATGTACATGAAGGGTATAAAAACTGAGAAAAGTTAAGAAGAAATCAGGCTTTTTTTTATCACAAAAAGTATTTTCTGGAACGCGATAACAATTTATTTTCTGCCGATCACTCTAGTGCTCATAGATAACTAGGAGACCAGAGTTTCCTAAGTAAAATTTTCTAGTAAATTTATTTTTCACACTTTATGAAGTTGTTAAAATAAGCTGAGTTTAGTTAAATGAAGTTACTGGAATACTATGAAAATGTTGAAGTTTTCAGGTGTGATAACTTGAGATATTTTCAACAAATATGCTGGCTAACTAGTGTGGTTACGGTGTTGTTATTGAAGTTTTTGTGGTTGGATCAGGCTGAACTTCGCTTGCATTTTATGTTTTTTAAGTAAAGGATGATTCAATAGCGTTTTTTGACAGATCACGCGTGTGTAGAGTCAAACTGTCATGTTATTTTTGTTCATTATTTTTTGGCATTTCATCATGGAAAGACTTATGCCTGAACAACGTTTACAAATTATTCAAATTTATTTCGAAAATTCACGTTCTGTAAAGAATGTGTTTCGCACGCTTCGCTCCACTTATGGTCAACATAATCGGCCTACTGAGCAAACTATTCGCAACACCATCACCCATCTTGAGATTCAGCATTCATTATTGAATAATATTCGACCGAATAGACCACTTCCAGCACGCGGTGAAGAAAATTAGCGGCCGTAGCTGAGTGTGTACACGAAAAGACCGTGGAGAGGCGATTCGGTGCCATTCGCAGCAACTCGGACTGACGTATGGAACGACTTGGCGTATTTTACTTCCAGATTTCAAATTGAAAGGTGTACAAAATACAGCTTGTGCAAGAACTGAATCCACTCGACCTTCCCAAGCGACATCGCTTCAATTTATTGGCACTTGAAAAGTTACAAGAAGATCCAACGTTTTCGAGCCAAATTTTGTTCAGCTATGAGGCACATTTCTGGCTCAATGGGTATGTAAACAAGCAAAATTGCCACATTTGGGACGAAGACCAACCTGAAGAGATTCAAGAGCTGCCATTTCATCCAGAAAAACAACGGTTTGGTGTGGTTTGTGGGCCGATGGAGTCATCGCTCCATATTTCTTCAAAAATGTTGTCGGTGAGAACTTAAGCGTCAATGGCGACCGTTATCGCGCCACGATAACCGACTATTTTATGCCTGAAATTGAAGCTCGTGATATCCGTCACATTTAATTTCAAAAAGACGACGCCACATCGCCCACAGATCGCACCAATCAATGGATTTATTGAGGGAACACTTCGGTGAGCAGATAATTTCACGATTTGGACCGGTCGATTGGTCACCGAAATCATGTGGTATCACACCGTTAGACTTTTTCCTGTGGGGATGTGTAAAGTCTAAAGTCTATGCGGACAAACCCGCTTCGTTTCAGGCCTTGGAACAAAACATAGGAGCGTGTCCTTCGCCAATTACGAGTTAAAATGCTCGAATCAGTCATCGAAAATTGGACTCAACGGATGATGGACCATCTGAGACTTAGCGGCGGCCAACGTCTTCCAAAAATAAATGTCAAGGAATGTTCTTTCGAATGATAATAAATATTCCCCATTAAATTTGAATTTTCTTTTTTTTCCTATAAAACCGTAGGTTATCTCGAAATGGATACCCTTTAAAATAAACAATAAAAACATTTTCATTAAAAGTTCTGTTTGTGTTTTTATTAATTTGTTTTCGAATTCAACATTTTTGTTAATTTTTTGAGTTAACATTTGTAGTTTTTTGTTTTCAAATTCGTTGATCTTCTTATGAAATGATTCCCCAGGGTTGCACAAGCATATTAACAGCTGTTTTCTGCCATTTAGTTACCAATAGCTAGCAAATTTTTGCTGTTAAGTTTTTTTTATGTCTAATTTAGTTTCAATTACGGTCTTAATTGCTCAGCTGTTCTTAATTAGTTTATTGCGTGGCTGTGTGAACAGTTTACAAAGCTTGTTTTCTACATTTTTAAGTAATTTTCGTTTTAAATCTAGTTCTATGTGTGAGCCATTGACAATTCAATCATTATTTCACTCATTTGCAGCCTACTTTCCCTCACTTAACATGGCAAATTCTAGCAAAAAAAAGAAATTTCCAGGGCAATTTGAGTGTCTTCGAAATTTGTGTCACATGCATATACAGTTATTGCTGTGTTAGTCACTTTAATTAAATTTCTATTGAATTAAATTTTACAAAACAACCAAAATTATCGTAAATTTATAATAAAACATTTTGTAACAATAGCCGGGTAGTGTATGTAATAAATAGACGCAAATTAATAGTTAAATGAGAAATGTCACAATTACACATACACAGCCATACACATATATGGGAATGCCATTATGTGAGGCGAGTGCTCTTACTGGGTTAACTTAATTGCATAACATTTGACTGAATTTGTTGGTGTGATTTCCTGTTAAACCAAATGGCCAAGGCAGCAGCTGCATGCAATTCAACACAATTTCAATACAAAACTTATAATATTTATATATATGTATGTGTGTCAGTTGCATACGTTAAACTCTTACTAGTCCTCGATTCCCTTTGGTTTGCATTAATTGAGTGAGTGAGTGCGAGCAGGTGATTTTCAATATTTGGCATTTGTATTGAATACTTGAAATTGAGGAAATTGTGCAATTTTGAGAAGAAAGTGCAGGCTGAATCTTCGATGTGTGTGTATGTATGAGTGCGTGTATGGAGGAAAATTAATTTTCACATTACTTGAATGCAAATCTGTAAACAATCTGATATAATTTTGAAATAAATAACTAATGAATGCAATTTTCAGTTTTCGTAACTTTGTTAACAAATCGCAGTAAGGACGTGTGTTAGAGTTCAGAATTGGGAAATCGTTCCGAACCTATAGAGCTCCCTAACTAAATGGCATCTTCCCCATTTGAAATACAGACGGCTGAGAGAGCATCTTCTCTCAATTGCTATGTTAAATCTACAGAGTCTGCGAGCGCTAGAGCGATTAGAGAATATATTTTCCACGCATTGATCAAAGCTAAAGTAAACTCCATTCCAAAAGATGTCTTGGCAATCAATAGAAGTCAAAGGACTTCCGGCTCATCAGTCTTAATCACGTTTCTTATAAATCTTTAAAGACTGCTCATCTCTTTTTGAAGTTATACCCGCCGAAACCTACTCCAAAGCAGTCTCCCGAGGAAACAGTCCGCATACTCCGAAGGCAAATCCATCGATATAGAGCATTGAGCAAGGGTTTGCTGTAAAGGAATACACACTTGGTGTTTTCCTCGACATCGGAAAGGCTCTAACAACATTCACCAACAACACCGAGGATATGCCAGAAATTCTTCAAGAAATGAATTTTGAACTGCCCATTAGTAGGCTCGTGGAAACTCTACTGAATATGAGCAGCACGTTCAAAGAGGAGTTTTATCTTCACTATTTTGGTGCCTTACAGTAATCTTGTTGGAGTAGAAACACTCTCCCTTGAGAGAGTACATTTCACGTGACCTTTTCTGATTGCATTTCGACCAAGTTTATCCTCCTGCAAGTAGCAATGTGATTCCATCTAAACTTTAGCTGCTAATGAAAGGTAAGTTTCCACGCAGCAAATGACTTATCAGTTCGTACTTTATCGGGAACAATCTGCTTGGTCATAACCTGCTTGGCATGTTCGTCTATCTTACAGTTTCTCCCCAGGAACCCATGTTACGGACAGCTTGTGTCATCTCCATCCAAAGATTGGCGACAGTCCAGCACAATTTTGCCTTTACTCTTTGTAGCTTCTACTGTAGTCTACCACCTCCAAGCGAATTGGCGGAACGAAAGCTCAAAACGTGAGCTTTTTAAGAAGATCCAAATCAGTCATCGAGCCTCAAGTCATTCATATATGTAGAATTTCATGTTATTTACTGTAGTGTCGAAGCCATCCTTCCGCTCTCCCATTTAGGGGATTTGCAACGCCTCAGTTCAGTAAACAGTCACTCCATAAAAGAGTATTGGTCTTAACTCTGATGTGTAGAGCATTGAATTTAAGCCCCTCTTCTTGCCAAATTTTATTAAATTATACGTGTAGATGGAGCTTGATGCCTTCTTAGGTCTATATACTATGTGAACCTTCCAATTCAGTCTCAGAAGTTTTGCTATGGTTCACAGGCTTAGCCTAACACCATTTAGACCTGGAGGCTAACAATTTGCATTTCTCTGTGATCAGAGTCAGTTCCACTTAATTGGAGTTGGCGCACGCATCCATATCGATTAGACCAGTTTGATACCATCAGAAATGTCTCCTGCACTAGATCGGATATTGTCTGTGTAATAGTAACATCGGCGTATGCAACTTCCTTCTCCTCCACAATCAACTAACTTCTTAGAAGCGAGTTAACCGAGGCTAGGCTGCACACCCTTGGAGACCTTCTCAGTTGATTTACCTTAAAGGCGGTGACTCGTGTTGCCATTATTGAAGTTCAGTAAAGTCTTACGCTACCACTTGTCTGCTGTGACCACACGGACCACGGCCACTTGCGAGATCTCTGGCTTTGTGGAAAGAGATTCGCGAAAGTTTGGAGCTTTTGATGAGCCTCTTCAACTTTCAGCTGAGGTTGTACATACTCCGTTACTAGCGCGGTTTTCTGCTCAGCATAACTGGTGCAGGGTTCCACTTACCTTTGAATAGCATTGATATTCAAGTTTTTTTGTTTAATTAATAATAAATTCTTTTTCTTTATTGGTGTAGGCACCACATAGACGCCTATAACCGTATCAACAATAGCATGTCAGTCGGTGCTTCTTGCCCCGTTCGCTGCCAACTAGAGGTGTCTAGTGAAGGTTAGGCTTTTCTTCTCTTAAACTTTCCAATGGAGTGTAGATCTTCCCCTTCTTATACTCACACAATCTTCACAGTTGTAAGTTCTCATCCGAAGCTTATTAGATTTTTCCATTGGAGCTGATTCCAAACCCAGTGCACGACCTCGCTTCGTGAGCAATTCTAATTTGGAACACATTTACATGGCATATTGCTTGCTTAAAGACCAACGCCTGATCGCTGCCGCAACTCTGGTCGACAGACGTTACAAGTTCTTTATACAGGTCGATGAGCCCTTAAAATCAATATGCCGGTGTAGCTCCACTCTAATTGCTGATATTCATGTTCCTTCCACATCGTCTATACACTAATGATTTTTCTCACAAAATTCTTCTCGTATCATTATCCAACAACAATAATAAAATGTTTATTTACCAAAATTACAAAAAAAAATAAAAAAATTCAAAAACATTTTTGTTGTGGGAAACCACAAAACTGTTTGCCTACCTAGTGGTATGTGAAATATTTTCAAATTCATTTCAAAATTCTCAACATATGCAGAACAATTAAAATAAATCTTTTGTGTTGGCAATGTAACGAAAGCGGGATTAAAAGGCAATTTAGTTAAAAGTGAGGAAAAAAAAATATGGAAATTTTGTTGAAGACATTTATTGCTTGGCGTTGGGGTTATGTCTGTAGGTGACACCAAAAATGTTTTTAATATTTCTACTTTTGACATTTAATGTGAAATTTTCTAACTGAGAAAACTACGAAAAATGGTAAAATATATTAAAATTGGAATACAACTATTCTTGTAACTAGTGCATTGTGGGTCGTCAGTGGTTTGGACTGGGGAAAGGTGTGCTGGGTACCCACAAAGACACGCATTTCCTGTCTGACTCTGCAGATTGGCTAGAACAACGCCAAACCCTACTTGCAGGGTACAAAAATGTAGGCTAGAACAAAGAAATCGGTAGGTTAGAATAACAAGAGAAGAACGTGTGTCCAAAAACATGCCGAACCGAGCTGCAAGGTACTCTCAACTGACTTCTTATGTATCCTGAGGACAAGTTAATAAATTTCGAGTCACTAGCTTTATCACTTTTGTTTATCGGGATTATAGTCATCAAAAATTTAGGAGGTAAGACCCGAACATATTATTGTTCTTTATAGACATTGACCAAGTCGGCGAAGCGATTTCTCCATAAATTCGGTCACCAGATTATCTTGTTGTAGTTCCTACATAAGTCTACTCATGCTCCGGTCTTGAAATCTTCTGGAAGTAACCGCATTTTGAACAGAATTTGAGCAGTCCTTCTTACGCGCGCCTATGGTCTCTCGCTTATTCCGTTTGAAAACATATCTAATATCCCTCGTCAACTCTTGGTATCTCTTCTACATGGCACGCGGTGTGGTCGATTGCAACGTGGCAAGGAGGCAGTCTACTTTCTGTTCACATCACTCCGTCAATACTCTTCGAACAACTCAGCTTCCGACATTGTCGAAATCCAGTTATTTCTGAAGCCGAGGTAGGTAGGGAGCTTGAAATGTCGATCCACAGTTTACTTATATCAAGAGAACTCATCAGCTCTCAGAGCAGGAGTGAAAATTGAGGCGAACATGCATCTTTGCTGCTTCTAGATACTGAACAGAGTCGATAATTGACCTTCGGAACGTACGCACGTTTAGAACACTGGATACATGTCATCCGTCCTTCACAATATGAAGGATTCGATTGCGTTACCTTCGATCTGGAGACAGCCGTGTAGCTTGATGTATTTTCATGTACCGGAATCTGGCACCACAGATAATCATATTTTGTACCCCGCACCCGAAGTTGATCAGCTTCAGCCTATTTGTTGTGTTGAAGATGAATTCTTTAACCACTCCGGCGTTGAAATTGCCAATCACGATTTTGACATCGTGGCTGGAGTACCGCTAATAGCGGAGTTCTAGTTCAATATATTTTTAAGAGTTTGCAACTCTGTTTTAAAATATTTTTAGCCTAGAGACTCTTCACAAATTTTTGTTTTTCTTTTTAATATTTGAAGTGAATTAAATTTTTTACTATTGAACACTTTTTTATTTGCTGGATTTTTATTTTCAGAATTTTCCAGAAGGTGGCAACTCTTTTTAAGTAACTTTTGAGGAGAGGGTTTTTTAAAATTTTTCTGAAAATCGTTCTAACTTAAATCCACACCCCAAAATATTTTACTCTCATATTTAAATAATATTTATTTTCCGAACAGGTGGCAACACTTAAAAAAATTTACAGGAACTCTCTACGGCTATTAGATTAATGAACTTATCTGTGCATATCTATAGCTGAGTTTAGCTGCAAATCTATTGAGTCTCAAGTGGAATATATTCTAAATATTCCAATACACATATTTATCGACTTGTATGTGCATATGTATATGTGAGTATTTATGGCTGTGTGTATTTAAATGAAGCTGTTGGGTGCGCCCAGCACATTTACTTCAAACAAATTTTGTTAAAAACGGCATGTGTGCTTACAAGTAACTGCAAACACTGAATTATTGTTGTTCTTGTTGTTATTGTTATTGGTTGTTTTCAACAATCTGCAGTTGTTGTTGCTATGACACAGTACAAAATGGCCAACAGCTGCAACTCCTTGTAAGACACAGACAACTCATTCACCGTAGACCAAGGAAGTGACATACAAAATTTTATATACAAAGAAGTGTGTGCATATGTGTATGTGTATGTGTGATTGTGTGTGTGTGTGTGTCTACTAAAAACCAACTGCTCATCCCTTTAGCCATCTCCGGCTGCTTCATAAATTGATTACGATTTTGTTTGGTCGCTCCCTCGTAGTTGCTGCTGTTGTTGTTATTATTATTTTCTTATTTTTTTTTATGTATTATGTTGTTGTTGTTGTTGTTGCAAGTTGGCACCCATCTTAGTGGCATGCAACCGCATGCTGAGCAGCAGCTTTGTCTATGCCATTAAAGGAAATGTTAGGTGATTTTCGGTTGCTTTTGTGGTGAGTGGAAATTTCATTTGTTGTTTGTTGTTGTTGTTGTTGTTGTCGTTTTCCTTATTGTTATTATTATTACAACTCGTTTGTTGTTGTTGTTGGTGGTGGCATAGCTTGTCGAGTTGACTGCGCATCTTCAGCTCTACAGTCTGCTCGTGCAAGCGAAACCATAACATGCCTTGTTGTTGTTGTTGTTGTTGTTGTTGTTGTTGTTGTTGTTGTTGTTGTTGTTGTTGTTGTTGTTGTTGTTGTTGTTGTTGTTGTTCTTATAATTTTGTAGCTTCTTTAGCTGCTTCAGTTGCAGCTCCAGCTTCATCTTCATCTTCATCTTCCGCTTGCAGTTTGCTTTTCTTTTGCAGCTTTCTTTATGCTCGCTCCTTGGCATCTTGTCGGTGACACTGATTGAAATTCTTAACAAAATGCAATTTTCGAAATCATCGTCAACTTTCAAACGATGTGGGAATAAAATTGTAAATAGAAAGTGTATTTTCCGCAAATACATACACACATACATACATACACATCTACATATTTATTTACAAATTTTCATTTATTTCTATTTGAACTGGAAATTGCTGGTGAGTAAGGACAAACGCATGCATATACATATGTCTACTCATATATATGTAAATATGTACATATGTATGTATGTGTCAAGCTGTATTAGCATGCCAAATGGATTTAGTAAAATCTCAGACAAATAATCAATGCCACCGACATACATATTTATTTGCTTACCACGAGCATAAGAACGTTATTCGTCTGTATTAGTTTATTAAGCCATTTATCTTCATTGAAGGTGTGTAATGGGATGCAGTCATGCTTTGGGGTATACAGCTAGAGTCGCAGGGCTACTATTGCGTCCTCGTTACACATCGCGTTGCACGAAGTGGTAACTAACCTGTGCGGAGCTTTGGGTTTCGACTGAAGGAGTGGAAGCTCTGGTGCGGCCACTTGTTGTTGTTGTTGTTGTTGTTGTTGTTGTTGTAGCGGCAATACGCCAGCCCCGTCTAAGGTCCAGGCAAGTTTAGTTTCAGTCATCGAGGTCATCTCACGGGAGGCCAAGGAAACGTGCTGTTTCGACGGGATATTAGATGAGTCGGGTTAAGTGGGCATGCAAAGAGATGGTTAGTGCCGTGCGGGGATTCATTGCATTCGGTACATGTGTTGGGTATGTCAAGGTCGAGTCTCGATAGGTAGGAGTAAAGCCTGCTACAGTATTCAGATCTTAATTGTGCCACGGTTACGCGGGTCTCTCGAGGCAGTTCGAGCTCTTGTTCTGCAATGGATGGTGATTGGACTCCGAGAACAGCATTCACGGGAAGAGAGTTCACGAAGGTGTTAACGAAATCTCGGTGAATGATGTTGATGGCCTGTCTGTACGCCGTTCTGTCCAGCGGATCTTGTCTGTATTGCTGTATGTCGTCCCGGTTGTCAAATACTCCCTTCCTGATGTGCCTAGGTGGTGGTTCGGCTTCCAATAGATGTCTGTTGGGATGAACGCTACGGTAGCATCCTAGCAGATATTGCTTACACAGCATAAAATTAGGCTTCTTAACTGGGAGCATAGATGTTTCACTGTGTAAGTGGTACTCCGGCGCCATCAGGAGGTTTCCCGTCATGGCCCGAAGGGCGGTGTCTGGCAAGTCTGGTCGCAGCATAGTTTACGACCGGCCGGTCAATTGCCTTGTACGTTGCCAGCAGCGTTTCTTTGTCTTTGCCACTGGTGATACCGTCTAGCGATTTGAGGATTTTTTTGCGGCTCTGTACTTTGGTGGCAATTGCAGTCGGATGCGGAGTAAAGGAGTGCAGGCTATCGAATGTGACTCCCAGTAACTTTGGGTTGTTCGTGGTCGGAATTTAGGGCTTCCGTCACCGCAGTACAATAAATCTACTAAAGCGACCATGTGAGGGAGTGTAAATTTTTTATTGGATTTATGGTGTGAGAGGGATTTCATCTTCGCTTACCGGTATTCGCTTCAGAGCATCAACGTATCTTCACGCGCTCGCACTCCGGCGGAAGGACGATGTGACCAAAATTGTTTTCACGTTGTCATAATCGTACTGGAGGATTTTAACGCCTGGGTAGGCAAATATTGTATCTCCGACACTATAATTATAAAAGGTGCTTGTGGACGAAGAAGAGATTTTCGGCCGAGCTTCTCCTGAAATTTTTGGTTTGCGTCGTGATTTTTTTCCAACTAACGGAGTTTATTCTAAACCTCCTCCGAACGGTCCGAAAATACACTCGGACATTCGCTGTCGTGTGGTGAGTGCAATCTAACTAGGACTCGAAACCTCATCTTCTGAATGGCAGTACACACTGCTAACCACTTGGTTATTACCGTCCTATCTTTGGTACAACATTGGGAAATTTTAGCCTACATCACGAAACATCCTCAAACGGAATGAGGGGGGGCAGAAAGTATACAGTTTTCGACAATGTTGAAAGCCGAACTGGAATGATGAGAAATTTCAATCTACTGTAGAGGGAAAATAAAGTAACTGCTTCGCAGCGTTGCGGTCAATCACAACACGTACGAAGTGAGGTAGATACCGAGAGTGGAAGAGGAGAGGGAAGCAACACGCATCTGCTGGCCGAATAAGCCAAAGTCCGAAAATTTTATGAAATATTTGTTTTACAGTATGTTTCAAGGCCGTTGCATACTCATTGAAGAATCAAGCAGCTTTATGAATTTGAGTTAAAATGTAACGCTCGGAGTTGGCGAATCCGAATTCTCAAATCGATGATGGTGGAAAAGATGTTCCCACAAAATACCTGAACAGTTCGAATTCGAAAATTCGAAAAGGAGCTGCCGCTTGGCCAATCAATATTGGTATTGATATGGAATTTGGTATCTCTGCAAAACTTAACCGGCTGTGTAAACTGACCCTGCACAATACCCGAAACGTACTCAGTAGTAAAGGTCCTCAAAGTTCACAGAGAGCCCGAACTGGTTTTATATTCTTCGAACTGGGTCATATCCATCGTCGGTTTCCTGTGCGAGGCAGTGATTTTTTCTTTTTTCTGAAGCAGTAACTGTATTGGAACCCATCCAAGACAGCGAGCTAAAGTTCGCTTCCAAACTGCTATTTATTGGCCACCGATGAGAAGCTTGGTGGAAAGCAGTGAGCTCCTGTAAATAATAGGACCGCAAAAAGTGAATGCCAGAAGATTGTGGTGCTAAGGGGGGAAGTAGGAACTCTCTCTCCCATACTCCATTGCCATTTTGGGCCAATAAAAAATTTATTTACAAACACTCCAAATGCCAAAGCGACATTTCCGCTGAATGAGATGCTTCTGTATGTGAGTGTGTGTGCGTGGCATACAAAGAGTCTTTGGAGATGATTCAAAAAAATGCTTGCTTTATGCCATAAATAACCATTTCCTTGTGTACGTATGTTTGCACTAAAAAATTCAGCTCTGTGACACCACTAAATTTACACACTCACACACACACGAACCGAAAAGTCCTTTGTTGCACTGTGAATGCTTCGCCTTTATACATTCAGTGGCTTTCATATTATTTTTATTCTCTTCTTTAGCACTTTTATTCGTGTAAATATACACTTTTTTTAAACCGTTATAGTGCAAGCTCCGACTCTCGCGCTTAATTTTCTTTGGCAAGCTTTTTTTGGCTTTGTCCTGTACGGTTTATTAAACGTATTGACAGCATAATTTTTTGCTCCCATTTCTCCTTTCTTTTTGGGGCAGTTGTCAGCTGCAAGAATGTGCGCTTCTACGAATGTAAATCTTCGGAGTTCATTGTTCCATTGTGAAGAAGTAAAGAAGGTTTGGGTACTCTTTTTTTTACTTTTCAGTTTGCTTTGGTAGATGAGTTTTTATTTAATTTTCGTCCATTCTCTTGTAAATGGGTAACGTGGACTTCTTATTGAAAGAGTCATCCTTTTTTGTAAAGGATACTGATTAAAAGCCCCAGTTGCTGCTATGTATTATTTCATTAGGGTTGTCCAATATGAAGATGAACTTTCGATCCTTTCTGGAATCACTGAAAGTTGCAGACAACTTTTGAGAGTAACAGCACACTCCATAGCCTCTCAATAACCACGGTTGATGCAAATAAGCCCAGATGGGTGAGATTTCCATCTCTGACATAGCACACTATATTACTGATCTTCCATGCCGTAACGGCTTTCCATCTCATCGTCTGACTCGTCTTTCAGTTATCTCGGAAATTTATTTGTATATAATCTTAGGCAGTCTTAGATTCGGGCGCCAGACGGATAATACTTTTGCCAATCTTATCCACTATTTCGTTTCCTACAATACCTTACCATTAGATATAGAGTTGCTTCCCGATAGCCAGCTTGTCCCCTTCTGGGATTGTCCAATCCATTAACCTTTTGCAAGTCATGAGACACGACATTCTCCTACGAAATTTACTCTCTATATTTAGTCCACCATAAACCTGATTAGTGAACTATATTCGAAAATTCCAGCAAAAAAATAAAGTAATAAAATTGATCTCGCAGCGAATCCGAAGGGCTCTTAGGGCTTCCGTTATGCAGAGTGCAATGAGCAGATTAATTCAACGCATTGGTTTCCATACCAAAATACCATACAGTAAGATAGGCTTGCCTACCGTTGTATAGCAGCAATACATGAAAACTGGCGAAAGACTCCACGTGGCAACAAATAGAAGTCGACTTCTCTTAAGCAGAAGTCTTCACGTGAATGACTTCGCAGGATGACAAGCACTTCAAACTGAATATGACGAACTCGAAAAAACTCATGAGATCCTCATTCTGGATAGAGAGGATTGTTAAACTCCATCTATCCAGGCCCAGTAACCTATATGAATAACGTCAGCGTTGTTCAAGTGCCCACTTGACCTTGGCTTAACTAAATACTGGAGAGTGGGGCTAGTTAAACTCTTACCTATACAAACCTGAATCAGACGTATCGCTTGCGACACTTACTTAAATCGACTCAGCTAGCACCCTTATTCATTTCTTCTACGTTTCACAGACTTAGTCTAGACCAATTCGTTGGCGTTTCTTCGTTTTACATAATTTTAAACGGCGATTAGCAGAGAGTCACAACAAAATTTCGATGCAGGGCTTTGTCGGCTTACTCTCCTCGTCATCCCGCGGAAATTTATTTCAGTTTTTTAAACAATTTTGATTTTTGCGTTCCTTCTCTTACTTTTTATGCTCTTTCTGTGAGCTGCCTTTGTAACCAACCTGCTTACTGTCAGCCTCTGAGTATCTATCGGATCATCGGTACAAGACTTTGTTATATGAGGTTTCATCATTGATTTACGTCAACCACTTCCAACGCTTAAAAAAATAGGGCTAACTCAGAGATCAACCAGCTCGTTCATTCTAAAATAGTGCTCTCTTTTTATATGTTGTGTCTTAGCTTTCAATTAACTGCACACGACTTCCAACCGTTAGCCAGAGCACTTAGTCTTAGTATACGTCGAGCTTCACGAGTTCACGGACAACAATTTGAGAAAAATTATAAAGAAATATTTTTGTAAATGTTGGAGAAAATTCATTGGCTTTTTCCCGCTTCTAATATCGCCTGCGAATCATAATCTCGCTTTTGGCTCTTTATAACTTCGAGATGATTCTGATTTCGAAATTCAATAATGTTACCATATCGTTTAACCTTCAGTAGAGAAATTCAATGAATTTCACTACAATAAAAGCTCTTCCAAAAACAAGTGAGCCAAAAAATTGAGGGGAGTACATTGAGCTGAGAAATCTTTCGATGTTTTCCTGAAAGTACTCATACATTGAATGGTATCGAGCAATTAAGGCTCGCAAGCGAAAATTCATATGGGGAAAAATGCCCGCAATTGTGATGGAATTAGCGTAATTAATTGCCTACAATTAGGCATGAAATCAAGCATAGCGAAGAGTGAAAGCAAAGGTGATTTCGACAACCTAAATGAGCTAATTAGTGAGAAACGAAATGAGTGGCATATGTGAAGAGGGAGAAGTTGAGAATTTTCGCTAAAAAGAGGGCGGAAAACAAAGCTGAGCTTTTAACAAAGGCGCAGCTAAATGTAGGCAATGAAAAACTTCAATTGGATAAGAAATAATTATTTTAAAGAGCTTTGAAGTATAAGGAAAAATATTAAATTCTATAACAGAATAATAAAAAAGGTTAGAAAATTTTTATCAAACTTTAAGCCTCAAAAATATTATGCTCCAAATAGGTTATGAAAAAATGAGTTTCTCTTTTGAAAAAAAAAACATAAATCTCCTATATTCTCTACAGAAAAAGGATTTAGAAATATTAAAACGCATTCAATAATGTGTCAAAGAAATATATTTATACACATATGTTTTTATTGTTGCCGCCTTAAACCCCGTTAAAATGTTAAAGATTTATATGACAGCTAATAAATTGTCAACACTTCTAAGTACATAAAAAGTACACATGTGTCGATGGAATAAAATAAAAAATCGTGTGAGTATTGTAAAAAATATCTGAAAAAAGCGTGAACAAAACTCAAGAGGCGACAACAGTTGTTGGAAATATTTTTGTGTGCTTTGTAGGCGGTGGAGAATTGCTGTTCCTCAGCAGCCTGTAACATGTTTGCTGACATTTGCTGCGTATACTTTTAGGCGTACACGCACAAAGAGCTGCGAGGCGTTGAAAGATAATAAAATTGCAAAATATTTTTTTATTAAGTGGAGGAGAAAAGGAAATGAGAAGAAAGCGCGCTTATATTAAGAAACTGCGGGAAATTTTATTAAAAAAAAGTTGCGAAAGAGTTAAAAAAAGTATTGAGAGGAGGGCTTAGCATTTGATGCGGATAGCAATGTATAGCGATAGAGGGATCACTACGCAAGAAAACCACTCAAGAAATTATTCTTTAGATTGCCTAACATCTAATATCTTTTAAGCTAAGATTCCTGTTACTATGCAGGCTGAGTAACACATTTGAGGTTAGTTTACAGAATATGAAATGCTTGCCCTCTGCTAAGGCAAGACGTACAATTTGACTGAAAAGGCGAAGGTATTTCACAGTAATGAAATAAAGAAAAACTCGGCAAGGGAACTGTTGGAATTTGGGTCCCTGAAGTTCGAGAGGTGGACCATGAACTATCTGAGTGTGCGACAAGCGTCGGTAGAGCTTCGAGGTTAAACTTCGAAACACCGATCTTCGAAACTCTTTCCACCACTAGAGGGCACTTCCGTCATCCTAAATAACGATAACTACTCGATATTGGCTTCTGTTCAAGATATTGACAGTATTTGTACGAAAGAGAACAACTATCTAGCTGAACTTTATCACTTCTTTACAGCACGTGAAATCCTCTGCTACCCTCTTCAGAACCTGTACGAAAGAGTATTGGCCCGAACTGAATTTTTAGGGGAATGACTAAGGACTTTCGACTGCCTGCACTCCACATACAACAGCGACTACGTCGGAGATTAGAGAGACCCAGGCGAAGAACCTAGAAGCCTACCAAAACACTTCCTGGTGCATCGTGACAAGTGACCTACACAGTGAAACATCTATGCCCCCAGTTAAGGAGCATAACTTTATGGTGTCTAAGCATCCCGTTGGATATCTATTAAAAACTAATCCACCAACTAGTCACACTAGGAAGGGAGTATTCGGCTTAAATGACTCTATTCAGAACGATAGAATCGAGCTGCTGGATGGGAATGGCGTTCTCGGAATTCAACCACCAACCATAATAGACGCAGAGCTGGGAGTTGCATCACGCGACCCGGGTCATACAGGCCCAAAAAAAGGGCTGGAGAGTTCAGTAGGCACAACTCTTCACAAGGTATTTCCTCTATGGTATGAGTCCCGGAACCAACTCAGCTGATCCGAACACGTTGAAACAACTCGTTTCCTGGACCTGCAAAAAGGGCTGGTGCTCTACGTACGACGTGGAGTATCATAGAGTATGAAGCGATGCTATTGACGGTAAGCGAGATTTACTATAGCCGAGTGTGTGGAACTAAACTGACAGACGTCAGAGAGATGTCAAAACTGATGGAGTTAGTAGAGTATATTTAAGGGCATTTGAGGTGAAAATGCCTCTAAAAGATTCTCCAGCTGTCTTAATCGCTCTCAGCACTGTATGAGGGAGGAAAGTTAAAAATATTAATTTTAATTATAAGAGGCCGTCAGCATGGGACTTTGTTTTAACTTTTTTCACAGGCACAGTTTCGAGATTAACATCACCTCCTCTCCAACGACTTACTCACACTTCGAATAGAGATTTAGTATGAAATTTTTCACTGAATATTTGAAATCTCCACTTTGATTATTGTTATTCCGCAAGAGCACCCACTTTGCCACTCGCTACCGTATGCTGTAAACATTTCCGGCAAACAACTTGACATTTGTTGAGTAAACAACAATCTTTGAAAGCAGCGCGCCATAGTAGCACGGATAGCAACGGAAGAGACGCGTTGAAGCAAGAAAACGTTTGTCACGCATGCCAATGACATTTGATTTGCAAACAATGTTTTTTCTTCTCTCCGCTTCCATTCTCCGCACTGCTTCAACAGAAATACCACTTTAACTGTCATTTTACTCATTTTACTCCACTTCACGTGGCCAACGACAAAAAAGAAGAACCAGTGTCGATGTCTATGCTCGTGTTATGCCAAATCTCTGCTACACAAAATTTTTCCTTCTCACCACCTTCATCCACGAACTGTCTCCTCAGCTACACAGAAAATATTTGTTTACGACCATATGTTGACATCGAAAGCAGCTGCGTCACAAAGGATAAAAGATGGAGTAGCGACGTGTATGAAAAGCTAAAAATGTGACTGAAAAATATTTGAAAAAATTTGCGAGTAAAGGTGGATTGCTTAGTTTTGAATTTTTAACATTTGATTTTTGGTCACACCGCTGGGAACTATTTTTTGTAAGCGAAAATGAGTTTTCGAGACTCTCAAAGAAGTAATTTCTTCTCTATTCTCAGTACTAACTCATGTATAAATCACTAAAAATTTGTAGCAGAGGTTTTTTCGCAAGTTTTGAAAACATTCAAAGAGAATAGGATTGAAAAGAGGAGAGAGGAGGAGAGGAGGGGAGAAATGGCGAGAGGAGTGGGGAGGAGAGGAGTGGAGAGGAGAGCAGTGAATAGGAGTGGAGACAAAATGAGAGAAGAGGAGAGGAGAGAAGGAGAGAGGATTGGAGAGAGGAAGAGAGGTAAGAAAAGGAAGCGAAGGAAATGAAAAGAAAACGAAGGAGAAGCAAAAAAAAAAAATAAGAAAAGGAGAGGAGAGGAGAGGAGAGGAGAGGAAGGGGGAGGAAGGGTTTGGTCGCTCCAAGAACTGGAAAATGCCTTAAATAAAGAACTGCTAAATGAAGCTTTTTCACTACTGAAGATCTCAAGAAGTAAGCATTTGTCATTATTCGAACGGTCTGTGAGTGAACAAATCCTCAAAGAGGTACCCAATTGTACATATCCCTAACACAGGATGCATAATGCTTTAAAAAATAGTATATTTGCACCAGTTCCAGAACTAAGTTGGGATTAAGTACCACAAAAAGTTGGTCAGACCTTTAAATTGCCGTCCCCTTCTGCAGACACTGCGACAGGTAAGCCTTACAAAAGGTCTCAATCCTGTGCGTGCATCTACAGCTAAATATCAATGTCTGGTGAATCGGGGATGGAGGGAGGCCAGGTCCCACAACGTCATTTTGGCATTTTGCTGACGCTGAAGCCATTAAGCTGCTGGTTTGCAGTTCCGATGAACATAATATATAAACGACTTTATTTACGGATAGATAGCATCTGGATGGATGGAAGCTTTGGTGTTGCCGAGTTCAAGAATTCAGTCTTCTCGCGGCCAAATGAACCACACGTCAACTCGGCGAACGTTGAGCTCCGATTAATCACTATCCGACGGATGAAATTTAGATGGAAGCGCCGGCGGGAAATTTTTATGTCGAAACTACCTCGTGAAGACGAACCTCAATTCCACTCTAGAACGCGCATAGTGAAAATTTCCATGTACTCCGATTTGGGAGATTGAGATATCCGCATCTCTTTTTCTCCTTTGGCGTAGGCACCGCTTACGCGTTGGTAGCCGCATCAACAATAGCGCGCCACTCATTTCTTCTTTTCCCTGTTTGGCGCCAGTTAGAAATACCAAGTGATACCAGATCGCTCTCCACCTGATCCTTCCAACGGAGTAGAGGTCTTCTTTTCCTCTGCTTCCGCCAGCGGGTACTCCATCGAATACTTTCAAAGCTGGAGTGCTTTCATCCAATCGCGGACGACATGACTTAGCCCGCGTAGCCGCTGTCTCTTGATTCGCTGAACTATACCAATGTCGTCGTATAGCTCGTACAGCTCATCGTTCCATCGTTTGCGGCATTCACCGTTACCAACGCGCAAAGAACCATAAATCTTCCGCAAGACTTTTCTCTCGAAAACTCCTAAAGCCGACTCAACGGATGTCGACATCGTCGTCCAGGCTTCTGCACCAAATGACAGGACAGGACGCGTGATGAGCGACTTGTAGAGTTTGATTGTGGTTTGTCGAGAAAGGACTTTACTTTGCAATTGCCTACTCAGTGCAAAGTAGCACCTGTTGGCAAGAATGATTCGGCGTAGGATTTCAAGGCTGACATTATTGGTGTTGTTAATGCTGATTCCCAGATAGACGAAATTATCTACGACTTCGAAGTTGTGACTGTCAAGAGTGACGTGGGAGCCAAGTTGCTGGTGCGACCGATGACTGTTTATTTGATGGCAGGAGATATTTCGTCTTGCCCTCGTTCACTACCAGACCCATTCGCTTCGCTTCGCTTTCCGCAGCTCTAGCTCTCGGTAATGGCTCTGATTGCCCAATTTCTGATTAGCACCCTTGAAGTCTGGCTTTGAGTACAGAACCTAGCGGGAAAATCACTTTTACGAGATTATGGTTCAAACAGCTTGGCTCTCAATTCATTAATAACTCTAATACCACAATAATTATGGAAATTTTTATTTAGAATATACCGTTTCATACTTAAATACTTACTAAAATAAAATTATTTTTTTTAAATTTTATTAAATAAGATTTTCGGATGCTAAGCTACACTACGTTCCGTTGGAGTTGGGGTTCTTAAGATGGCCGTGAGTTCCCGCAACAAGAGAACTGCGCGCTACTTTGAAATTTGAGTCAGTTTTCATTCATTTCACTCCATGCAGCAGGAATTCTCAAACGGCTCATGGGCAGCACATTTTATATGGAAAACTGTTTTAAAAAAAAATGATATTTTAATAAAAAAAAATATGTATTTTGGCACAGATATTAAATACATTAAACATTGCTAAGTATTTAAATAAAACTTAAATACTAAATGTTAAACTCCAGTTTATGTGTTCCAGATATAAGTATGTACGAGTATGCTTTGTAGAATCGCCCCCAATAATTACTCTGACTTCTTCTCCTCTGCATTCAATGGTATGCCTTGATCATTGATCTCCACAGACGGCACCAGTGGCGGCTTGAAACCATATTCCATTTGTAAATTCCGTCCGAATTGTGGGCTGCGCTTCAGCGTGTGACCATTTCGCCAGCGTTGAAACTCATCGTAGGGTTCATTGGGCGACGCATATTGATTGTTGTAGGCATCCACTAACTGCTCGTCGTCCGCAGTGTCGGCCGCAGAGAGATCGTGCGGTAGAGTGTTGTAAATGTAACGTGCACCCTGGGACCATTCCGCGCCGGTGGGCGGTGGTGGCGGTGGTTTCAGATCGAAACGCATATCACCTATTTTGAAGGAATGCTGTTTGCCACTAGATGATAGGGTGCCGCTGGATGACAGGGATTTCGGTTGCTTTGTGGATTTGTAAGCGGTTTGCGTGCTGGGAGTTGGTTTCTTCGGACGTGCTTGCGTGTGTGTGTACGTGGTGCTTGTTGCTGTCGATGATGATGATGATGATGACGCTGTGGAGGGCGAAATGCCACGTTGAGCTAATGCTTGTGGTAAGAGTTTCTTCAACATGCGCGTGTAGTAGTTTTGTAGCACCTTTGGCGGTATGGGCAGACTCACGGGACTGCGGCCGCCAAGTTCGCTGGGTCCAGATGGTTCGGCCCAGCCACCGAGCGCATTGGGATGTGTTTGGTAGGATGAACCCAAAAACTCGGCGTGATCGCCGTATTCGGGTAGTGCTTGATGCGCATAAGGCACTGGTATTGCGACAGGTACACGTATCGGTATGGGCACTGGACGATCTACGAACTTCTCAACCACCTTCTCTACCTCGATCGGTATCTCTTTTTCGACAATTTTCTCAACAATTTTCTCTACCGGATACGGCACACGCTTCTCTACAACTTTCTCCACTGGGTAGGGGCGGTCAATGTACTTTTCGATATGCACTGGCACGGCTACGGGCTCGGGTACTGGATACGGTACGGGTATGTGCGTCTCGACTATTTCCTGCACTGGATAGGGACGGTCAATGTACTGTGGCACATGTACTGGGTACGGCACATGTACCGGGCGCTCCACCATCTTTTCGGCTTGATGTTCGACGACCTCCTTCTCTGGTGCTGCATGTTGCTGCTCGGTGTACGCTTCTGGTGCTGCCTGCGTTGGCGCTGCATGTAGAGTAATGTGTTCGCTGGGCTGGGATTGTTGTTGCGTTTGTTCAGCGGCCGGTTGTTGGGCGGCCGGTTTATGTGCATTCTGCTCCATGGGTTGTTCGACATAATGTTGTTGAACATACTGGACGTATTGCTGTGGCTCGTGGTGTTGTTGGTGGGGATGATGAAAGTGCGTATGTGCATGATCTTCGAGCGGTAATACATGCTCGAGGTGTGCATAGGACGAGGCTTCCTCTTGTTGTTCGGGCTCATCGATGTGTTGCACGTGTATCGGGTTCTCAGAGAGCGAGGCATACTCCTTGGGCAGAAAGTAGTATTCATGCGGATGGACGCCTTCCTCCACTAGCGAAAGCTGTTGTGCATATTGTATGGGGTATTGAGGGTGTTGTTGGGAGCCGGCGTGTGTTGCAGGTGCTTGTGTGGTGGCAGGCTTCGGCGCAGGTGGTGGTGGTGATGGCGATGGTGTGGCTGCTGGTTGTGGCGATGAAGGTACCACGACAGCTTGTTTCGGCTGAGGCGGCAAATGTTGTTGTTGTTGTTGCTGTACCGCAAACTGTGGGTGCAGTGGGTAAATGGTTTCATGCTCCTCCACCAACTTACCATCCTTCTCAGTGATCAGCTTGTTGTGAATGTTCACGGACTTTTGTACCTCGACAAACGTATAACCAGCGTTCGGGCGTCGAACTATAGCGGCGGGTGTTGGTGGTGCAGGTTGCGAATGATGCTGAGCGCCACCCGCGGCTGCTGTGACGTATTGAGTGTAGGCTGGACGAGTTTCTGGCTTGTGTGGGGCTTGAGGTTGCGGACGGGGTGTATGTAGAGTGACGAAGACTACGCTATGTGGTGTGGGTGTGGCAGGAGCATTGTGTGACTGTGGTGCCGTCAACGGATGCTGATATGTCTGTTGCGCCAACGAAGCGGGAGCTGCTAACGAGTCGCCACTTACATGAGTGTGTAGCTGGGAAGCGGGTTGGTGAGAATTAGCCTGTGGACTGGTGTACTGTTGCTGCGTTTGCAGACTCGGCTGTGGCGCCGATGATGATTGCTGTTGTTGTTCTCTCCTTTGTTGTTCTTCTTGTTGCTTTCTCAGTTGTGCATGTTGGTTTTGTTGCTGCTCTCTGCGCGCCTTCTCTGCTTCTTCCGCCTGATATTGCTGATATTGCTTGAAATATTGATGTTGTGGTTGTTGTTGTTGTTGTTGGCTTTCTTGGAGCTGCTTATATTCATGCGGTGGTGGGTGTTGCTGATAAATAATATATTGCTGCTGCATGGGCGTATGTTGTTGTTTTTGTAGTTCTTTGGAAAACTGTTGTTGTTGTTGTTGTTGATGAAGTTCGTGATGTTGATGCCCTTGAGGCTTGGGCCGAGACAGTTGGTTTTGTAGTTTATCGGAATGGAGTTGATGTTGTTGCTGTTGTTTTTGTTGTTGTTGCAACAGTTGCTGTTGCTGTTGCTGCTGTTGTTGTTCTTGCTGCTGCTGTTGTTGTTGCTTCTCCTTCCACTGCAATTCGCGCTGTTGTTGTATTAGTCTTTCGTGTTGTTGTCGTTGTTGTTCCTGTTGTTGCTGTTGCAGCAGCAATTGTTGTTGCTGTTGTATGAGTTGTTGTTGTTGTTGCAAGAATTGTTGTTCTTTCAAATAATGTAACTGAGCGGCATCTTTGTCATACTGCAACACTGACGGTAGCCGTGGGTGCGCCGGTGACTGCAGTTTTTTAGCGTCTGCTGGAGATGCGGGCTCAACTCGCCCATCAGAAGAGGCGGAACTAACTGTCGGCTTAGGTGTTTGTACAAAGAAGCTTGGATGCAGCGCATTAGCTTCATAATGGAATGTGCCCTTTGGTGTTGAGGTAGCCGCACCCACCGACAAGACCGGATTGAAGTTACGCAAGAATTTACGCGAAGGCGCTTCGTGCGCCAAATTCAAGTGTCGAAAAGATTGCTCTGCATGCTCCTGAAATGTGTCTAGTTGTTGGCTAGGTGCTGCATGCGCCGATGTTACTTCTACTTTGCTTTCTTCCTCCGCCTGCGATTGCTCGGGTACAAAAATGGGATTTTTACTTATAGAATCCGCCAAATCACGCACCACCCCATGCACAATTCCTATACTTACCTCTGATTGCGGCTGCAGGCGTTCCCTTTGCACGCTTACCTTGTAGCCCTGTGACTTATCATCAACCGGCAAGCGCTGATAGAACCGCTGACCGACATTCTGTGTCTCTGCAATGAGATTATCCTCTGCACTGATACCCTCCATATCGGCGCTGTCATCATCGTTCAGTATTATTATCTGTGCCTGTTTCTTGCCCATATCCTTTACAGTGCCATTTTCACTTGCGTTAGTGGGGTTCATCAGCAAGCTGGGCAGTACCGGTGCATCAACGGCTGCACGATTGATACGCAACAAATCGTCTTTGGTTATCAGATTGCTGCCATCACGGAACTCATCACTGCCTGTCTTTTCGCCGCGTGGCATCAACTCCAGCTTCTCCACCACAATCTCAGTGTGTCCAGGGCGCAACTCTCGTCGATATTCCTTAGAGATGCTTGTCTCATAGCGGTAAAAAGCTTTTGCGCGTGACTCACGTGACTTATCTGTGGTCTGTGCGGTCGTAGTCGGTGTGGTAATGCTCGGCGCTGGCGTTAACTTTGTTTCAGGTGTTGCGACAGTTGTTGTTTGTTGCTCAGTCTCCGCCTTTACCTCTGGTGTCTGTAAGTTTGCCGGCGTTGGCTGCTCAGAGGCGTAACTGAAGCGGAAGATGTCCGTAAAACCATTCGGGAAGAGATTTGAGAGTACTTCATTAACAGTTTCCATGCGTGCGACATTGGTTGGTGTGGCCGCCGCTCGGACGCTGCCATCTTCGTCGTTTACATCGAACTGTATATAGCCGGTTGACTTCACTAGTTGGCGTCGGGATCCCTTCTTGTTGGCGGAGCTTTAAAGAGAAGACAGAAGATATAATGTTACTTTCTGGGACGTAACTATGAGAGATATATTTTTGAAAACTTCTTACCTCTCTTTTGTCTCATCCTCTGCATGAGCTTCAACAACCGGCGCTGGCATTAACTCGGCGACTTTCGCAAGAACCTGTGAGGGATAAATAAAATATTTAGTCCTCTTGATTATAGGCAGGCAGCTTTCATCTTAAAAAACGAAGCTTCTACTGAACTTTTGACTCGGCGCCAAATTGACTACTCATTAATATGGTAGTCGTTCGTATTTGGGATACGAATTAAATATAGGGGAGAAAACCCACCCACTTCGAAGAACTAGCTCTATTCATATCGATGCAGGTTAGCGAATACTTTTTTCAAGAGGCATCCAATTCTAAGAACACAAACTGTCGAGATGTCGAAACTGGTGGACCTTCCTAACGGAGCTCGCTGTGTGTGGCGAAGAACGGTCTGCTCATTCAATTTTTTCGGCTTCTAAACGGTTGTTAGGTCTCAAATAAATTGGAAAACACCCGCGGTTTAAATTGTCGATCCTGTAATCCTATATTGGATACGCCGGTACCCACTGCGTGAGAGACGAAAGGGTCTTAAAGTATGGGTTAAACTCTTTCACCTTCTGGACGCATAGATTTATCCACGATGGGAGGTTAGAACCATATTACAGATGAAGTAGGCGTTAGAAACAAGCGGTCCAAGAAATTGGGTTCCAGGTTCCCTACAACACAGTGCTTAGATGGAATAACTTGAAGGAATCTCACTGCTATAGAACTTCTCAGCGCGCTCAAGCAGCTAAGTTCATGATACACAGTCCCAATTAAGTTTATCGGCCTGCCAGACCATAATTCTGCGATACGATTTCGATTTTTTCAGGGGGTAGGGCTTAATAAAGTATATACACTTCGGAATCTTATACTCCTCCGGGAGATATCTGGGCAGCTCATAATTCCTGAAGGAGATTAGTTAAATTTTTCCAACTTAGATCGAAAATATGTAGAAGAGTGAGTGATGACGTTTTCTGACTGGAGCTTGGGCCTATTCTCAGACATATGAACCACACAAGAAGCTTGGGAGAGCTGAGCTAATACTACAATCTTTCGGAAATCATTTGGAAGATCGATGGATCTTCTTTTACTCGCTAAGTCTCACTTTTCACTACTCGTAGGAGCTCAGACTCGGTTTCTACGGACTCAATAAGGCCTTCCTCGACTAGCTTCAACTCAGAGGGCGAATTTTTAGAAAATTGCTTGTATCTGTGCCAGATTCGTGTGTTTGAAGTACTCCCCTCTTCTCCTTACTTAGCTTCCTCCTTTGAATCTTTACAATCTCAGTTAATTATCATAAATTATTCATAATAGAAGCGGACGTCCAAAGCTCAACCACTAATATGAAGGAATTCACTACAAGAGCACAAACTTTAACGAAACCTCACACCAAATGAACTCGAGAAATCTTAACTCAGCACTTTAACAAGGACTTTCTACTTACCTTTTTGTTGCTGTCATGTTGCAATGTGTTACTGTCATTTCTGACAAGATTGGCAACATTCTCAACATTGACATTTGTTGTTTGTCTTAACGTGCGCGGCAACGGTGAGTTCAACGCCAACGCATTGGGCTGAGCTGAAGTCGGTTGTGATTTAGTGGGTTGAGACGAAGATGGCTGTGGCTGCTGCTTTAACTGTGGAGATTGTGGAGGTGTGGCACTGCCTGTGGTGAGGGTGAGAAAATGGCTTGTTGTGGTGCTTGTCACATTTAGAGGCGGTTGTAGTGGCAACAGTGATGTTGTTGTCTCAGCTCGTCGCACATCTTCCACCTTTACTTTGTTCTTTAAGCCAAATATGGGAAGTTCCCTGTGATTTCGACTACTTCTGCTTCTACTCACACTCACATTTCTACTTCCATTTCCATTTCCATTTCTTCTTAGTTCCGGTACACTTGTTGTTGGTTTTCCTTGTGATGTTTTGGTTGCGGCGACACCATTTACTCTTGTCACTGAAGCTGTATTCGTTGCTGTTTTTGTATTTGTTGTTGCTGTTGTCGTTGTAGTTGTTGATGTTACCGCTATTGTTGCGGTTAATAAAAATATACAGATAACAGCTGGTAACGGCAGTTTAGTTAACATTTCAACGCTGTACGAGAAGAAAAGATGGTGGGAGATGATGAGCGGTGAGAGTTAATATAAATGCGGCAGCTGTGGGAAGTTGGAGGTTTTGAGAAAGTAAAAAGTTTAATGGAAAGTTGAGTAGAAATATAATAGAGTACCCACGACGTCTTCGCTTGGTCGTCTGTAAGTTTTCTTCTTAGCTCTCACATGTGATTCATAACTGTTCTGAGTGCACGCCAAGTAGGCTGAGCCTCTTTCCAACCCAACTGCTACAGCCTGCACATAACTAGGTTTCACTGGGTCTTGCAATGAGAGTTTCTGAGTATTAAGGTCGGCGGATTTGTAAACAGATACTCTTCTGAGAGGAAATTAATTTCAAATATTTATTTTGAAGTAAAAAAAATGTCCCAGAATAGACCAATTCCGGTGTTACTATTTCTTTCGGAAATCAGGTTTAGGGAGAGGTTAGGTGAACATTTTTTTCTACAGAATCGTTACTTCTATTGGAGTGAAATCTCAATTTGCCCAAAAAAAGCTTTTTTTTTTGCTTAAAAGAACATCAACAAAGTGGGCTACTAAATTTATGATGCCTCGGGAAACTGCTAGGTTGCCTGTCAAGGTCCGAGTGACGGTGTTATATGAACTTGTAACTTTTTCAACTGCGTATCTTTAGTTCCCGGCGTCCCAATCGGAGCAGCATAGTTTACGACCAGCCGTCCAATTAACCAACCTTGTATGTTGCCAACACCTAGTCATGCATTTTGGTCGTTTCTGACCGTTTTCCCCGTTAGTTTTAGTTGAAAACGAGTTCCGTTTGCGTCATTTGCATCTCTTTTTGGGTTTGGTAGGATGCTCTTTGTCTGCAAAGCAAAAAACACTCCTTTCGAAGCATCGAGACCATTCTCTGCATAACTTATAGGTCGGCGCAGATTGACCATAAACTTTGATAAGCATTCGATGGAATTTTATGTCGAGATCTTAAATTGAAAGCGTAAAAAATACAGCTTGGGCAAGAACTGAACCCACTCGACCTTCCCAAGCGACATCGTTTCACCCTATGGGCTCTTCCACGTTTTTGAATCCAATTTTGTTCAGCGATGAGACCAATTTCTGGCTCAATGGCTATGTAAACAAGCAAAACTGCCACATTTGGGACGAAAAGCAATCTGAAGAGATTCAAGAGCTGCCATTTCATCCAGAAAAAACGACGCTTTGGTGTGGTTTGTGGGTGGGTGGAATCATCGGTCCATATTTCTTCAAAAATGACGCCGGTAAGAACGTAACCGTCAATGGCCACCGTTATCGCGCCATGATAACCGACTATTTGATATCTGAAATTGAAGCTCGTGATCCCCGCGACTTTCGGTCTCAACAAGACTGCGCCACTTCCCACATATCGCATCAATCAATGGATTTATTGAGAGAACACTTCGTTGAGCAGATAATTTCATCTTTTGGGCCAGTCGATTGGCCACCAAGATCGTGTGACCTCACACAATTATACTTTTTTCCCTGTGAGGATATGTAAAGTCTAAAGTCTCAGCGGACAATTCCGCTTCGATTTAGGCCTTGGAGCGAAACATCACGCGTGACATTCGCTAGTTACCAGTCGAAATGCTCCAACGAGTCATCGAAAATTGTACCCAACGTATGGACCATCTGAGACGTAGCCGCGGCCAACATTTGAAATAGAAAATTTTCAACAAAAAAATGCCAAAGAATGTTCCTTCGAATAATAATAAACATTCCCCATTAAATTTCAATTTTCTGTGTTTTTTCTTTAAAAAAGTAGGGAACCTCGAAATGGATCACTCTTTAGAATGAACTTTTTACTTACTCTATGGACTTAATATCGATTAGTTAGGGAACCATTTCAGGCTAACGCTGTTTTCTTAGGCTTAAGGAAAGTAAACATTTTGATGGTAAAATTTTTTTAATCACACTTTTTGTTATCGATTTTATCTTGTTTTTGGTAAATACGGAAATTTACTTTGAAAACATTTCCTGAAAGAACTTTGCTTATACATTTTTCCCTTAAAACTGTATTGATGGAATAAATGATAGTCGGTTAATTAGCAGTCTATCACACCCAAACTTAGTGCTGCCTACTAGTTATTAAATTTAATTTAATTATTATTATGATTTTTTTTTACATTTTTATTCATCAAACATCGTGCAAAACTCAACTTTTACCATTTTTCCTATACATTTTGCAGCCAACATCGTTGAAAGGTATAAATATCTTAGTATCCAGCTTAATGTCTTTACCTCACTGTCCTTAACTCAATGTTTGCATCTACGATTCATTAAATTTTTTAACACACCCATGTAATTTTTTAAATACTCTCTTATATTAAGTGCCATTAAAATTTCACTGTCTTAGACAAAGCAGTTCATAAATATTATGCAATTCCCTCGGTTTCATGACTGAAAACTAAGCAAAAAAAGTACTTAAAAGTGAAATGAAAAAAAAAAAAATCAAAAATATTTTTTGCTCTAATAGGTAAATATATGCATGTAGATATGTACTCATAAAAAACATACTAAGCGAATGTCATATATCGTACATACAAACCCAACATATCTACTTATCAGCCACCAAACATCGCTTCAGCAGTTGCAGTTGCTGAAGTTGAAACATTTTAATGCCTTTTTCTTGCCATCTGCCTGATTAGCTTGAACAATAGTTAAGCATAAACACGTATGTGCACATACATTTCGTAGGTATGTACGTGCATAGCTACATAATCATTTACTCGTTACAATTTTTTTGTTATTGTTGCCGGTGCTGTTATTGACATTGTTTCTCTGCGGCCACTGAGATTTTTAATGCATTTTTTATGACCTTTTGTCACTTATCTTTGTTACTGTTTTTGTTATTATTATTGTTGTTGTTGTTGTTGTGACATTTGCCAACAACTTTGGCTCAGCGGCTTGTTGTCGCGCAATGTCATTGCACTGAGCTGACGCTGAGCCGGTGTTGTGCCGGCAAATGCAGTTGCATGCAACAGACTGCCATCTGTGTGCATATATGTATATATGTATGTATGGAGATATGCTCATGCCATTGCAGGTAACTAACAGCTGAGCAAGTTACAACAATGGTCTTGTCATCATGGGTCGTGGTATTTTTTTATATTTTTTTCGCGTTTTTTTATTTCTTTCTTCAGGCAGTCAAATTCCTCTCATGCCGTTCAATCTTTAATTATGTAATTGCGATTTTTGTTGTTGCTATTTTTAATGTACATACATACATACATATACTCGTATATGTTTAATTTTGAAAATATGTTATATTTTTTTTCGTGGGCAACGTAAGAGTATACGCTTCTCGAAGGATACTCATCAACACCTCGATATAAGAGCACTGTGTGAGATGAGATTTCCAAATCCCTACGTATTAGCCCAGAAGACTGCAAAGGAAAGAGCGAGAACTGAGGAGAGTGCAGAAAAATCATCATATAATTGCAATCGACATCCACTCGTGCCGGGTATGAGCATACAAAATGTTGTAAAGATAAAATATACGCAATCTGCGGGCAAGAAAAGAAAATGAGAAGCTTGAGAAGCTGTCCCGACAAAGGTAAAACTCGAAAATACTGCGAGAAACCTGGTCACTTAGAACAAGTTGTAAAAGCGAGTGGTCTAAAGACCGATGCACAAAATATTCTCACTGAAATATCGAGCAAAACAATTCCGAAATCGTCATCGTTAGGGATAGTGATGGGATAGGAACTCCGCAGCGAAGGCCGTACCACGATTGCTTGCAAAAAACGAGCAACATAACGGCGGTAACTGATTCCGGTAGATCTGCCCAATGCACAAAAAAAGAACGGTTCCACAGTATATAGCAATGATCATGTGATAAGTCTAAGTCTGCTCAATAACGCGTATAAGGTCATTTCTGGCATATAGTGAAAGAAAGATGCAGATTAGTATCAAGTAGATCCGCCTTTAACCAGATATTCGCCGTATGCCAAATCGTGATATAGATTCGTGAGAAAAGGGTCAACACCAATCAACTATTTGGAGCCGCCTTCGGCAGCAGTAGAAGCTGCCTTTATGTAGCTAAGTCCAAATAGGGAATCCCAGAAACACCACTTTCAGCATCGAAAATAACCTCTCCTCCCTGCATCGTTGGACTTCTTCAACCTAAAGCTGGAAAATTTGAGTCAAAATCGTATTTCATCATATCGCATGCATTTCATAAATATATTAGAATCTGAAGAACACCCCTAATGCTCATACACAAATCATCTCATTTCACTCTACGCGTGAAGAAAATTGGGAATTGTTGAAAACTTATTTCCACAAAGGTGAGCCTGAGTCTTCTGCGGCAACTACAAAAAAGCTACGAAAGGAATTCGAGCAAAATAACTCGCCTCATAAGCAGTTTGTGGATCAATTTGTGCTGCGAGTTCACCAAATCGGTCCACTAACAGACAAAATATCGCTCATACTTATACGTGCTCGTTCAGTGATTTCAGCAGGAAATATTAAGACCAGCCAATTTGATTTCGTTTCGCTCAATGGGTGGTCAATTGAAAGTGGCTTGGTAGAAAAAGAGCGCTTTCACAAAAAAACTATCTTTTCACCACTGTGGCTACGTTAACAAGCAAAACTGTCGCACTGGGACTTAGAAATCAAAAATTTAACCATATTAAATGAAAAGTAAATTCATCATCAACGAGTGACTGTCTGTTGCATCCGCACTATTGGTTGGTTTTTCTTCGTAAACGAGGAAGCAGCTGTTAATACGGATCGTTACCGCGCCATGCTCAGAGTTTATTCGCCAGTTAGCCGAAACGGCGTTGTCAGCTGAACATCTCGCAGCTGCGATTTTAAGCTGTTGCATTATCTTTGGCGAGTGACTCAAGGGCAGGTGCTACGACAACCATCCAGAGACGATCCATGATTTGAAAAACGAAATTAAAGTCGCCATTGCAGCCATAGAGGGCCACACAATCGCAAATATGTTAAAAACGTGGATCGTAAGTCTGTGCGTGATGCACAGAGGAGCGTAAGATCTTCAATTGTGACTAAAAAAAATTAGAAAAAATTTAAAACACCATTAGTGACGATCACAGTTTGACTGTAGACGAATTGTCTGCAATGTTCTCGCGAATTTCCAGATCTCTCCTAAAAGAAACAATTGCAGCAACCCTCGGTATTGTAAACTGTCTGCGAGATTGAGCTGGCGGGAAACTATTTCGAGGGAGGCATACAAAAATTTTTACCTGGCTTCGGCACCTGCATAGAGAGTCATGGCGACTATGTTAAAAATAGCTTATTTGTCAGGTCAAATGGAAGGTACCCGGCCTACCATAGTAAGACACATTTTTTTGACAAAATTAATTTTTTTTTATTCCACATAGTTCCCTTCAAGGGTGATGCATTGATCATAGCGACCCTCCAAGTTTTTGATACGATTTCTATGTAGTACGATTTGTTCTTTACTTCAAAATAGGCCTCAGTTTCAGCGAACACCTCTTCATGCGACGAACATTTCTTCCAAGCAAGCATTAAATTCATGGATTTTCGCCATCGATCTCACTGACTTGTAACACGTTGTATTGTCTTGGTGAAACACTTTCTTCTTCTTCAAATGCAACCGTTTTTTCGGCGATTTCGTTCTTTAAACGGTCCAAAAAATATTATGTAATATTTGCGGGCTGTTGATGGTCCTTCCTTTTTCAAGGTAGTCAATGAAATTTATTCCATGCGCATCCCAAAATACACATGCCATAACCTTGTCAGCCAACTGTTGCGGTTTTCCACGCTTTGTAGTGTGGGTTCATCGTGTGCAGTCCACTCGGATGACTGTAAATAAAGAAATAATGGAGCCATGTTTCATCCATTACAACACATCGATGCAAAAACTCCGGTTTATTGCGTTAGAACATCTCCAAACATGGCTCCAAGTCATTAACTCGACGTTGTTTTGTGATCAAAAGTGAGCTCGCGCGGCAAAACACTTTTCACAGAGCTTTCTCATACCCGAATACTCGTGAATGATATGATGTACAGGTTCAGTTAATGTCCTTAGAATACCTGCTATTTTATTCATTCATTCAATTTACGGTCATTCAAAATCATTTTGTAGATTTTTTTGATGTCTTCGTCGGTAAAAACCTCTTTTGGGCGTGCACTGCGTCCATTGTCTTCGATGCTCATTTCACCCCGTCTAAACCTAGCATACCAATCCTTGATGGTTGATTTTTCTGGTACAGTGTCTGCAAACTCGTCATCACACCAAGTTTTTGCTTCAACTCTATTTTTCAACACTAGAAAAAGCAACACTTGAAATTCCGTTTTATCCATTTTTCCACAAGAACAAAAGTTGCTTCACTCAAAATGCTATAATTCAAAATAACTAATGATCCGACAGCTGTCAAATTTATACACACGTCTTTTGAAGGTTAGGGCTAACTAAAATTCATATGGATTTAATTCTAGTAGCGCCATCTATGTGTCAGCCCAGGGACCTGTGACTCCAAAAATGTTTTTTCGGAGAATATTCGGGTTGTACCGGCGTAAAGACCACTCTGTCGCGGTTAATATTAGATTTGAATTGTTTCTTAGGAGTAAGAGAGGAATGCTTTAAACCCCTAACACGCAGAAGGTTCGTCAACTTTTTTGTTTCAACATGTTCGCCGCATGTTTTTTTTTTTTTTTTTTTGTATGAAGGTATGTATAAGGCGGCCGCAAGAGTCGAGTGGTTAGCATTGTGTAGTAGAATTCGAGAGGCTTGGGTTCGAGTTCAGGTTTGAGCAACATCCAAAAATTATAGAAATTTAATTGTTCTTACTGCGATCGCCACTAGACAGGGATTGTCAAGTCCTCCGAGTGCATTTCTGACAAGAAATAAAAGATTCTCATAAAAATCCACCAGCCGTTTGGAGGCGACTTGGAATAAATTATTAATCTCTACAGTTTTTGGTAAACATATCAAGACGCAAGAGCACAAATCGGAGGCGGAGCTCGGCCTAAAATCGTTTCAGCGGTTACAAGGTGTGAATAATTATCAAAAATCCATTACTTTCGTACATTAGGTATTTGTATATATAAAAATGATGCAAATCTAATCGAATTTAACATGCCACAGGGCAGCATGCAACAATAAAGAGAAATCTCAAGTTAAGACATTTTTTGTTTTTAATTGACAATTTTTTTTTTCCAACCAACCTTTAATTTCCACACGAAAACGCCTTCAATGTTGATTAAACTCAATTTCGGTTTGTTGTTGGTGGCATGTAAAGCCTGACCACATAGAAAAAAAAATATAACTGTCAACTATAATTCAAAGCACTTGGCGACTAATAACTGTGGCAGCCACTCAAGACGGCACACTTTTCACACATAAACGAGCAGAGATGCGGTGGGAAAAATTATATTGTAAAAAAAATATGAAATTAAAATCACTTATTTGCACAAATTAGATACACAAAAAAAAATTGTTTATTATTTTCTAATTAATTGCGTTGGTTGTGGCAAAGTAATTTAAAGATCGCGAAAGAAATTATTTCGCACACAATGAAGATGAAAAAAAATACATAAATAAAAATTAAAAATAAAAATATAAACCATCACAAATAATTGAGCCGCAGCTGCAACACAATGTAGCAAATTAAAAAATTAAAATTAGAAAAAAAAACCCGCAACAAATACCAAGCAAGCTGAAAATGCCGCAGCACTTTTCCTTTGCCACCGCTGATAGGTGGTGGTGGGCACAAATGCAAATTGTGGCGGCGAAAAAAAGAATTGTAGCAATGTTGTTTGTGTTTTTTTTTGTATTTTTATTTATTTATTTTTTTTATAAAATTGTTTCAAGTTTTTAAATAAATTTAATTGCCTTTAATTTTTTTATTTTTAATTTTTTTTTTATTATATTTTTTATTTAAATATTTTTCTAATTTTCACAAATTTCACTTTTCTTCACTTGCTTCCTTTCATTTGCTTGCAAAAAAACATCCTTTATAACGCGTTATCCGTTTGCGTTTTTTCCCTACGTCCCGTTATACTGTTTTGCTGATCTCTTCTTTGTTGTTCGATTATGTGGAGTAAACACACGTCTGCTGTGGTACGCGCGCATTCAGCGAATGAAAGTGAAATTGCTACAACCTTTGCGTTTTCATGCAACAAATGCTGCATTTGCCTCTGTGTTTACCTCTGCTCAGCTCGTTTCCGTGGCTTGTGTGTTATCTGAGTTGCAACAAGTTGTTGTTTGCCTGTGAAGATCAGCTGTGTAGGCAAAAAAAAAAAAAAAAAAAAAAAAATAGCAGCTATGGAGTGTGGTAGCAACGCAGCTCTGGAGTGTAGTAGCAAAAGTATGCTTGTGCGAGAGGCTGCTACATAACAGTGAACGCTGCAACAGTAGCTTTAATAACATTGGCATGATCTTTGGCTGTTGCGGTAACAGCGATTTTTATATAACAGTATGTAGCCGCTGAGCTTACATGAGATGCTGTGACGGATTGATTTGTTTGTTTTAGTTAAAAGTCAGGCATTTATGAAAATGCAGCGCTTAACAACCGCACAATGCGTTAGAATTATTGGAACCAGCTAAAAAAAAAAAGGTGTTCAAGCCACATTTCGTGCTTTGAGAAGAGATCATGGTGCATATAAGCAACCAGCTACTCAAGCAACTGGTAAAATTTTCAAAAAATTTGAAGAAACCGGATCGTTTACAGATATTGTAAGGCCTTTGCATCATCCTATTGCTCGTTCCACCTCAAATATCGCTACTTTAAGTGAGAGTGTAGCCGAAGACCCGAATGTGTCTACTTCTCGACGTACTTAAGAGCAGGGACTTTCATGCGGAAAATTATGGCATATTTTGCATTTGGACTTACATATAAATCCATATAAGGTCCAGCTCACACAACAACTGATGCCAGCTGACCATTCACAACGCCATAGTTACGTCAAGTGGTTGCTTGAACAACCGGCAGTGGACCGCGAGTTTTCCAACAAAATTTTCTTCAGCGACGAGGTACATTGCTCACTCGATGTATATGTAAATAAGCGAAATTATCGTATTTGGGGTTCGAAGAATTCTAAAATAATTGAAGAGAGGTCATTGAACCAAGAAAAAAAACTTACTGTCTAGTGAGCTCTTTGGTTTGAAGCTGTGATTGGACCTTACTTCTTTGAAACGATAACAGCGAGACTTTCATTGTCAATTTGGAACGCTAAGGTCGTATGATAACCAATTTTTTTTGGTCTGCAATTGAAGAACACGCCTTGGACAATATGTGGTTTCAACAATATATTACCACATGCCATACAACACGAGCGAATATGGCTTTATTGCGAGAGAAATTTGCCGAACGCGCAATCTCTCGTCTAGGCGATGTCCATCAGTTCCACCTAGATCGTGCGATTTGACACCGTTGGACTTTTTTTTAGTGAAGCTACGCGAAAGATCGTGTTTATGTAGATAAACATTTAACTCTTGAGCACTTGAAGACTAACAGTCGTCAAGTTATGACTGAGATACGAGTATGTGCCAAAAAAGTGATCGAAAATTATCTCAAACGGATCGAATTTTGCCAAAATTCATGAGGTGGACATTTGAATGATGTAGTTTTTCACATTTTATCCCAGGGTTCAAACTTTATAATGAAAAAGGAATTTCATGAAAGGAATTATTTTAAATATATTTTTTTACGTTTATTTTGGAAATCGCAAAATGGATAACCCTGTATATCAGAAATCAAAAATTAGGAAAACTCTATGCTATTTATTTAACAGAGCTTTCTTCAAAGAACCGAAAAATTTCACCAAGATATCTCTTTGCAGAATATCTAAATCTCGAAGCTTTGGAAAGCATTAAAACTGTATGCTTAACAAAGATCTTAAGTGAAACAGGCTTCCAGGGGTCAAGTGGAATACCAGAAAACCAAACTGAAGCAAATACGAGTATATCGAAGACTTGCTTTCAGATTACGTTTGCCTCTTCACTACATTGGGTAGTATGGGTTGTAGTCCTGCTTCTGGGGATGCAATATACTATTCAAACACTATATCCAGCTCCTGCTCTAGCTTCCACATCACACAGCCTGGAATCGTGAGCAAACCTTATACGAGATTTGGTAAACAACCCAGATGTGCAGCAGAAAGCGGACTGGGTAATAAATATATATCAAACGAAATTTTTCGAAAAGAACTCGCATAGAAACTACTACAGACATATCTCATTGATTGGTCTCCGATCAGGGGAATTGTTGGTTTTTGATAGGGACTGCAGCAGTATACTATGTATAGCAAAATAAAACAACTTATACATAGACCAGCACTGTTTTCACTAAAAAAAACCCCCTAAAACGGGAAAGAGATAGACATAGATAGATAGATAGAGAGAGAGAGAGAGAGAGAGAGAGAGAGAGAGAGAGAGACAGAGTACGGATTACCGGAAAGGCATGCAATGGTGTCAGAAGGATCCATCGGTAGTAATTCCATAGCAATCGGACATGTAGTCAGTTTCAATGAAATTTCATGGGCTGTCAACCGGGCGCTTGGTTAATATAAGTTCATGAATACTTATAATATGCTTCAAATAAACAAAAAAGTCTATAATCCACATTTTGAATGTATGCTTTTGGTTGAATTTCAAAAATATGTCAGAGTAGGTTGGTTGTTTGCTACGTCTTTTATATATATCGGTTGAATCTTTATACTACCAAATGGAGGCGCAATTTAATTCGATGTATAGTAGTCATCGCATAGGATGTCAACAACTTTCATGAAGCTTAAGAAGTCCTTGTGGCGGCCGCGATAGCCGAGTGGTTAGCATTGCGTACTAATTATCGGAAGGCCTGGGTTCGAGCTCAGGTTCGAGCAACATCCAAAATGATAGAAAAAAATTTTCTAATCGCGGTCGCCCCTCGGCAGGGAATGTCAAACCCTCCGAGTGTATTTCTGGCATGAAATAAAGCTCCTCATAAAAATCCATCAGCCGTTCGGAGGCGGCTTAGAATAAACTGTAGGTCCCTCCATTTGTTGGTAAAAACATCAAGACGCAAAACCACAAATTGGAGGAGGAGCTCGGCCGAAAATCGCTTCAGCGGTTACAAAGCGCCAAATATATATATATGTAAGAAGTCCTTGTTGTTCAGTTTTGAAACTTCTTTTAGTCGAACAGAACAACAAAGCTGCTAAACATTTAATATTTGTTCTTCGTACGGCCGTACAGTAACAGAGCAGGTGTTCCAACGTCTTACTCAAGCCTGCCTCTCTATATCTACTCTATGTGTTACTGGTAGTAATGGCCATTCCGATCGAGTGTGTTGCCACAGTAAGCCTGTTGTGATCAGTAATTAGACTGTTCTGCTCTCATTTCAGGAATGCGGGAGCAAAAAAGTACTTTTCACACAATTTCGTAACTGCAAATTTGTATTTATTTTATATCAAAAGAAATTTTTCAAGCATCACTGAAAACTAAAAATTTAAAATCAACGCATACTACAAACAACAACAATGCAATAACTGTTTGGGCAATGACTACACAATATTACGCCAACATGTCAACAGGGTCAAAATGAATGCAGAATACATAGCATGAGGCAATCAAAAAAAAAAAAAATGATATAAGATATAAGATATGGATTTTATATGAAGCAAATCGACAAGAAATATAAAGCAAAGCAAAATAAAAGAAATATTATGAAAAAATAAAATAAAATAAAACAGAATATAGCAAAAAAAAAAACGAGCAGAAATTTCTGTTATAAAAGCTGCAATAAAATTCATACAACAACAACAAAAAACAACATCATAAAAACAACAACAAAAAAACAAAAACACAAAAGTAATTTTAAGTGAAAAATAAAACTCCTGACAGACTCGATGACCGTTTGTGTTGAGTGCGCTGGCAGCACCAATCAAACAACATGCAACATGAAGCAACAACAAAATAATTGCGCAAGTACGAAAACAACAACAAAACGAGAAGAAGAAAATATAAAAAAAAAATGTTGAAAAAAGTAAAAAAAAAATTGCAAACCCAATTTGATGCGCAAATAAAAGACGATATAAAAAAAAAAGCTTAAACAAACCGAAAAGTCCAATAACAGCAAGAAATTGTTTATTGATAGCAGCAGCTGCCTTTGCTGCTAGCTTTCGTGCTTTTAGTGCTAATGTTGTTGTTGTTGTTTATTTGTTGTTTTTGGTGCTGCTATTGCGCTACTCATGTCGCTGCTGCTCAGGTCATGTTGGCCGTGTTCAGTTGGCTGCACTTTTTGTTATTGTTGTTGTTGTTGCAACAAGTTAGGCAAGGTGCCACATAATTCACGCTTCATTTACCAATATCTCTCTACCCTCTCTCCCTCTCATCCTCTCACTCGCTCCTACGCTCTCTCCCCTACAACGTTTGAATTCGATTGGTAATCGCGTTCAAATGGAATCAAATAAAGTGAATTTCGGTTAAGTGAAATATATTTGAGTGAAAATAAACGAAATGAAAGTGTAACATCGAGTTGAATTAATTTATTTGGCAGATAAAGTAATTTTTTTTTTTTTTGGTAAATTTTGATCGTAATTATTTTGAAGAAAAAACACAGATATTTGCTTCTTCCAAGGAAATTATTTGAATCTGATTTTTAGTGTGAACTTCGAAGGAGACACTTTGGAGTTAGACCATAGTGGTTACGGTTGGCGTGAAATTGTGCCTAGTTCTGTTCCTGGATTTGAAGTTACAGTGCGCTGGGCTTGGTACCCGCCAATGAAAAGTTTAATGCAGCCTTCGATAGGAACATTCAAGTTTGGTGACGAACACGGCTAACGTACCTTGATTTGGAGACATGCTGCTGTAATGTCCGATCTCTTAATTTGAAAGGTGTCACTGCTAAGCTGGTTGATGTCCATGAGCGACCAAAGGCTGACACCACCGCCATTCAATCAATGGATGCAATGAAAGGTATAACGGCGGAAGAAGCTGGACTCTTATAAAATCTAAAGAACCTCAAACTCGGTGGTTGGTTTTCGATGGGATAGAGACTCCGTTGCCGAGTCATGGCTTGACGGTTGGTTTTCTAGCTGTGGAACACTCAGGAATTCAAATATTGACTCGGATGACAGCCATTAATATTAATGTCCGATCCCTTAATTGAAAAGGTGTCACTGCTCAGCTAGTTGATGTCCAGGTGCTACTAAAGGCTGAAACCACCACCATCCAAAGACGCAATGTAGGTATCAAGGACGGAACAATCCAGGTAATCCCAGGTAAAATCAAAGGGAACTCAAATTTGGTGGTTGGTTTTCGATGGGACAGAGACTCCGTCGCCGAGTACTGGCATAACAATCGACGTGTCTTCAGTTCCCTAGATGTGGTATTCAAATATTGAAGCGGGTGGCAGCCAACATAATCATACGCACACGCCTTTGTGCAGTTAAGAATGCCTAGTGACAAATACTAGGGAGGCTCGAAGTTATGAATCTGCAATCAAAAAACACAACCAAATGGTTTTCTACTACGGTGTATGGGAACGGTATTAAAAGCTCTCTACCTCTGCGGGTAGGGACTCAAAAATTTACCCGCGGTAAGGCATTCCTGTCGTAGGAGGCGACTAAAATCCAGTAGTTCTCCCGACAGTTGGGTCTTTCTACCGGAATGATCCGCATTTTTATCCGGCCAAGGACTGTCATTCCCGCAATGTTCCCCGAAGATCAATTTGGGGGTTCCTTTTGCGGTTATAACAACAACAACAACACCAGCGCAATGACGTCTTGGCTGCCACGCCTTTGTTGACAGTCGTAGCTTTGAAGTTGCAGACAATTTCGTCTATCTTGGAGCCAGCCTCACCCTTGAAACCCAACACAGAATCACACTTGCTAACAGCTGTTACTTTGGGCTAAGTAGGAAATTGAAAAGTAAAGTCCTTCTAAATCCTTTCTCGATGAACAAAGGCCAAACTCTACAAGCCACTCATCACTCTCGTCCTCCATATGGTGTAGAAACGTGAAAATTGAAGACATTCGATGAATCGGCACTAGGAGTTTTTGTTAAAAAAGTTTTTGTGGAAGATTAGAAGATTTGTGTGCCTTTGCGCATTAGCAACAGCCATTACTGCAGACGATTGAGTTATGAGTTGCATCTAATAAGCAAGCTACACATAGGATAGGACACATAATTCAGAACATAGCGAATACTCTGTATAGGTTACGTTGTTCGGATGAAAGCAAGCATTTCAGCTGTGAAAATAAACCGAAGTGGAGAAGTCCTCAGCAATAAGTGCAGAACAATGACATGCAACAGCTCAAGCTCTACAGTTTTGTAGTACCAAATGCGCGCTTCGAATGACTAATTCTTCCAATTCAATACTGGCATATTCTCCGCCTGAGCTATACTGTAGCGATCTGGAACAAAGAATCGTGCGTTAACTGATAGTCTTCGAACAAAAACTCTACCGCCAATCTCTTCGTGAAATCATCGCACGATTCGACTCCACAGAGCTTCATTAACTTCAGAAACTCTCTTCCTTTTAAAATATCAGTGAAAATGAGATGGATAGTAATAGTTGCAGTACGGACCAAACTCAGAGTTTGAGAAATCTGTTGAGTTAATTGAGAGTGAGAGAGTGAGAGTGTGTACTCTGATAAACTAGCTACCGATATTATGTCGCGGCCCTTAATTTTATCGCTGGCAGGTCTTTCAATGCAAGGGTTGCTGTTGATATCTCACAGTAAATTTTGATGAGTTCAACCTTATCCCACTGACGTGAGAGTATGACTTTTCCCACCGGCCTTGACAAAAAGGAAATCTAAAGCAATTATGCGTCAATATGGTCATTGAATCATTGAGAGAGACTCCTTCTTTTGTCCATGGCAACTTTTTAACAGAAAACGTTGTCCTTTGAGGCTTGGAGGACTATTTCGTACAGAAAATCCATAAAAAAAATTGAAATTATTAGATGTGAAGTGTCGGTATATATTTCTTCCTTCTCTATGCATTGTTTTTTCTGGCATAAACGGCAACCCTGAACAACTTTATCTACACTAAATCGATAACCCGATTACTCTGCTTATGTAAGCGACCAGCAAAGTGTTAATAAATCTTCCTCCGACTCTACCATTTACAAAAGTAAATTTCAAATACATTCAAAACTGTTGTAAACTACATATATACTCAAATACAAATTCAAATAATTTTATTGAAATAGCTCAAAAGCTGAACAGCTTCCATTCTCTCAACAATTTTTTTTTCTTTATTTCGAAAGTTCGCCCTCCTTCGAATTCCTTGCAACCAGAGTGAATGCCAGCAGCCAATCAATTGTGGTGCAATTGCTGTTGAATTTAAAAAGTGCAACAGGTGTCTGAGCTGCAACTAACTGTTTATTCATTTTTTGTAGTTGTAATACAACGAAGCTACAATGAAAGCCAAAAGCACATAGCCAAACCACCGGCGGTGGCAACAGTTGTTGGGAGAGAATTGCGCTAATCACATTGCGGGCACGTAGAGTGGGTAATTGCGCAAAAGTAGTACTAGAAAAACAATAATAATAAGAAGCAGTAAAGAAGTAGCCATAATTGCCAATGCCCAACAACAACACCAACAATAAATTATATTTTAACCAAAATTAATCAAAGTAAAAGCAAACAAATCATTGAAAGAGGTCACCTACGAAAATGACCCAAAAATATTCATTTTCTTTTAACACAAAGTGGGCGCAGAGCTACCGAAGACCGAAGGTGGCAGGTGCGGTTAGTAGAAGCGCAAGAGGCTGGGAAGACTTTAAGTGAAAGAGTCTAAATTGCTTGGAAGTGTTTTTCTTTCTTTTTTTTTTGTTTAAAAACTATTCGAAGTGCGAAACCACAACTCACCACGCCAAAAGGGCTTTCACTAAACATGGAAAATTAATTTCCGTTTTAATTGGAAAAATGGGGCCAACACAATTTGTTGAAAAGTCAACTCAGCATTTATTTAGTGGGTTTAGTGTAGAAATAATTTTTTTATTTTACAAATATTTAATTTGTGGAGAAATAGTTAGGCTGCCTAAAGTGAGCTTCGTTTCGAAGGTATCAGTAATGCGGTGGATAGATGCTTTTTAGAATTTTGCTGTGGATCTTAACTTTCAATCCAAGTTAGCTGACAAACCTTGAGTGCTATTCGCAGAGAGCCACTGAACCCCTTACCTGTTCCTGTGAATAGCGACATTGCAACCCCTCTACCACGTGCTGTACACGAGCAATTCAAGTTGCCCTTTGAGCTCCTATTAATCTTGGCACAATTTAGGTATAGAGACTATAGTGAATTTAACCCCTATCCACTCCGACGCAACCTCAATTTATACAGCGCATGCGTGTCTTGCAATGGGTCCCCTCATAACATTAACAACAGCAACCCACTTGTATATCTCCTAAAATTGATTTATCTCATTCCATCTCACTCTGAGCGGAATAAGTCTGAGAAGATGACAAACAAATGCCGGTTTTGACTGCTCCTTAAGGGCTAACGAAACACTACTGCAACAATAGGAAACAAATCCAATAGAGCTAAAGGTATTTTTGCGTTCCATCTTCGTCTCACAACATCTTTAAGTACTTAAAGCACTAGGTACTGTTCGCTGTGCTTCAGTAATGCCTTAGTAATGTAATGTGCTCTCTTTGAAGTTGCCCTTCCCACACTACCAAAAATCTGAACATATTAAAAGTGCTTAAAAGTAAAAATTCCTCTACAGTTGTGTGTACGAGAGCCCAGTAAAGTTTGCTAGCTGCGATCTTGACTGACCAAGACGGAGACTTTTCTCAATGGCTTGATATAGGGTTCGTGGGTTTCGAACTTCAAACTAGCTCTAGCTCAAGATGAGCTCAAAATTATTTAATTCTTTGAAATCGATTGCTTATCGAGCTTGGAACGACAAAATTAATGAGTCCAAAATGCAGTTGATTGGAATACCAATTCGAAAATAGGGGACAATGCGCGTTATATATCTTCCAGTTTTCGGGGATCGCTGACAATTGAAGACATCAAGTGCAGTTGGTTCCTCCTCCGCCTAATTTTCCTTATAGAGTGAAGATATTTTACCTCCACTGCTTTCATCAGCACGTATTCCATCGAAAATGTTAGAGCTGCAATGTTTTCGCGGATCTGGACAACACGAGTAGCCCACTGTCTCTTAATTCCCTGAACTATATAGCTCATGCAGCTCAGATGCGGTGTTCGCCATTGTAAAGTACCATCTTAAAAGCGGTTTATGTTGCTGTTGCTGTTGTTGTAACCGCAGAAAATTCCGCAAATTAGGCTTCAGGGAAGGACAGTCCTTGGCTTGATAAAAATCCGGGTCGCTCCGGTATAAAGACCCCACTGTCGCGTGAACTATTGGATTTTAGTCGCCTCTTACGACACGCATGCCTTACCGCGGGCAAATTCTTGAACCCCTAACTCGTAGGGGGGTAAGGGCGGTTTATCGTTCAAGCCTCTTCACCATGGAACAGAACGGTAATGAAGAGCAATTGCTGAGTTCAGTCTTTATTTTTCGAGAGAGCATTTCTTAACTACCTACTCAGTCCAAGGTAGTGCCTGTTACAACTACCTACTCAGTATCAGGTAGTGCCTGTTGGCAAATGCGATTGGGCTTTGGATTTCAAGGCTGCAACTGTTTGCCATTGCAAGTGCACTCGATTTTTGTAAAAAGGCTGAAAAAATTTATGCTTCTCAGATCCAATTGTTTGTCTTCATTGTCTCATCTGATGAACACTAATACGGTGCGAGGCTGCGTGCGTAAAATAAGGTTAATCAAACACTTTAAAGTAGTACTAATGAGGAGGAAGTGCCGAAGTAGCTCAAGATCGATCTACCGATGTGAGATTCTCAGACTTAACTTTCTGCAGGAATGCTGAAAGTCACATTCGCAAAAAGACACTGACCTTGTGGGTATTGTAAAATCTCTCATGGCATAGTAGTCCACAACAGAACTAGAAGAACACTGCAATTGCATACATCCTGATATAAAGTGAACTTAAGTGGCTGAGGCATGAGTGAGAGCCAGGGATGTCTTAGCGCTTCCTGCTCACTAATATCCATTTTTTATTAGCTTGTAGCACATTATAGGTTTGACCGGCTAAGTATAGCCTTTGAAGTGGTGAATTAAAGCTTACTTAATGAATTTTACATTTTCCCAACTAAAATGGGCTCAAAGAGGGAATCTGAGATCAGAGAAGTGAGCTTTTACCAGTACCTATATTTCCCAGTTCTAAGCATACGTAAACCATAGAGATCCATAGATGAAGAAATCAAAGTCTCAGATCTCGCAGTCAAAGCTAGATATTAGAAGACCTGAATTGGAGCGCGAAGAAAAAATCGGAAGAGACTCACTTTGGCTACATCTGACTTAAATGAAAAGAGGAAACGATTTCTTCCATCTTGGGTGACTTCCTCAGTTTTGAAATAATTCAAAAAGGCTTACATACAAAAATTTGCACCATTTTTAGCTTCCGCCTGCTTAAAAATGCCTTGTATATTTCTCGGCATACAGCGAAGACAAGATCGGCTACATTTTTGCTGCATTTCATTATTTGAAAACGAAATTAATTTTTTTTCTTCAAATTCTTCCTGACCCGATTTAAGGCAAAAGCGGAAGTGTATATTGTCCAACGAAGCGGTAAAACGCTTGACTTACTTATTTGCAATTAACAAAACACACACACACACACACATACACACATACATACTCAGAGTGAATAATGAGAGCAGCTCACCTATTAATGCAACAACTCAAGCTCAAACCGTCCAGTTCACTGCCTGCTTGGCTACCTGTTCGCTTGGCAAAAGCCACACCCTCCCGTTACTGACGTTAAAGTGAAGCTTCCGCAATCACGACTGTCTGACTGACTGTCTGTTTGTCTCAGGTTGTTGTTTTTGTTTTCATTGCTGTTATTGTTGTTGGTGTTGCTGTTGTTGTTGTGGGTGCTCCACCTACTTTTCGCCTATCTTTTAAATGCACCAGTTTTTTTCCTCTTTAGTCTGTTTCCGCCAAAATCAATTCATCCAACAACTCGCTTTTCTTCTTCTTCTTTCTTTTTTGCTTGTCACTAATTAAATGATTTAGCCTCTCTTTAAGTAAACAGGGAACAACAGTTGAAACTACTCGCAACAACAATTAATCAGAAAATGAAAAATTGCGATCGGGAATGATAAATATGACAATAAAAAAGTTTTTCCTTTACTTTTGAGGAGAAAAACAGTTTGAAAACTCTTTAAATATTCACGGAAATAAATTGCAAGTGTTTTTTTTTTGTTTTTATTATTTTTTGACTAATGAGTATCAACCGTTTTGTTCACTGGTATTTGGTTTCCGATTCCGTTTTGAATTAATTGCTCTTTTAATAGCCGATTTCTGTTCAGTCGGTCCTTTTTTCAATAGCCTTTTTTTGGACAGATCACGCGTGAGTCCTGCCAAGCTATCATGTTTTTTCTGTTCATTATTTTTGGTATTTCATCACGGAAAGACTTACGCCTGAACAACGTTTACAAATCATTCAATTTTATTACGAAAATTCACGTTCTGTAGAGAATGTGTTTCGCGTGCTTCGCTCTTATTATGGTCAATATAATCGGCCTTACTGAGCGTACTATTCGTAACACGACCACCCATCTTGAGATCCGGCATTCACTACTAGATAATATTCGACCGAATGGACCACGTCCGGCATGCAGTGAAGAAAATATAGCGGCCGAAGCTTAGAGTGTACACGAAGACCGTGGAGAGTCAATGCGGCGCCGTTCGCAGTAGCAATGACTGATCAGCAGTGAATGACTTGGCTCATTTTATGTCGAGATCTTAAATTGAAAGCGTAAGAAATACAGCTTGTGCAAGAACTGAAGCCACCCGACCTTCCCAAGCGACATAGCTTCCCTTTATGGGATCTTGAAAACTTCCGACATTTTCGAGCCAAATTTTGATCAGCGGTGAGGCCCATTTCTGGCTCAATGGGTATGTAAACACACAAATTTGAGACGAAGAGCAACCTGAAGAGATTCAACAGCTGCCATTTCATCCAGAAGAAATAACTGTTTGGTATGGTTTGTGGGCCGGTGGAATCATCGGTCCATATTTCTTCAAAAATGACGCCGGTGAGAACATAACCGTCAATGGCGACCATTATGGTGCCATGATAGTCGACTATTTGATGCCTGAAATTGAAGCTCGTGATCTCTGCGAAATTTGGTTTCAACAAGAAGGCGCCACTTCTCACACATCGCATCAATCAAGGGTTTTATTGAGAGAAGACTTCGGTGAGCAGATAATTTCACGTTTTGAGCCGGTCGATTGGCCACCAAGATCGTGTGATATCACACCGCTAGACTCTTCCTAAGGGGATATGTAAAGTCTAAAGTCTATGCGCACAATCCCGCTTCAATTCAGGCCTTCGAACAAAAATTGGATTCAACGGATGTACCATCTGAGACGTGGACGTGGGCGACATTTAAAAGAGATAATCTTCAAAAAATTAATACCAAAAAATGTTCTTTCGAATGATAATTATTATATATTCCCATTAAATTTTAATTTTCTGTTTTTTTTTCTCAAAAAAAAAAAAAGGGAGCCTCGAATCGGATCATCCGTTAATTTAATTTGTAAAAAAATTATAATATTGAAAAAATACTAAAAAATAAAATGAAATAAAATAAATCTAAAAGAAGAAAAAAAATAATAAAATTTAATCAAATAAGTAAAATAAGATTTAAAAAATAAAAAAAATTTAAAAACAAAATAAAAAAAGAAAAAATTAAAAAAAATAAAAATAAAATAAAATAAATAAATGAATAAAAAATAAAAAATAAAAAAATTTAAAAACAAAATAAAAAAAGAAAAAATAAAAAAAAATAAAAATAAAATAAAATAAAAAAATTATTTAAATAAAATAATATAATATAAAAAATTATATTTAATAAAACATTGTAAATTACATATTTTATCCATTACTCATTTTCAACAATATTTATATAACCTCGCAAAATCTCATCAGTCAAACACTAAAACTTTGAGCAATCAAAAATCAACAAAATTCAACAAAATACATTTGAATATATGTTAAACCGTAAATATATGTATGCAAAGTTACGCACGCTTTATAACTATTTAATATGTATTAATGTGTATAAAACTCATCTGAGCTGAGCTTAAAATTATAGAGTCGCTAAAGAGCATGCACAAAATCTAAAAAAAAAAAAATAACAAAAACAACTACTGTGGGAATAATTATTTGTAAATACGTGTAAATGACTGTTTTCAATGTTGTATATTTACATATGTACATAAGTGCTAAGCAGTTGCAACAATTTGACATAATATTTATGTATACACAGACATTCATCCGCCTATAAACAGTCCAATTTCTAACTGTAAATATGAAATGAAATTGAAAATATGCAAAACAAATTGACAAATCCCATTAAACTATGTTGGCACAATAATGGAAAGGATTTTGATTAACAAATATTTATTGGTTTTTCATCAATAATTTTTTTATTTTTAGGCTAACAAAATTCATACATTGAATATATGAAAATGTTTGTTAAAATTTTTTTTTAATAATTTTAGTAAAATACTAAAGATTTGACTTTAATCCTCTAAGATATAAATTATTATACAAAATATATCAATGGTTTACCAGCTCCAAGTACAAAATGTTAGCTTAACAGCGAATTAATGCACATATTGCTCCTGCAGCGATTATGCTAATAACGCAACTGTAAATTCACTCCCTCTAAGCTGTTAACTTTGTTATGTTAAAGTGCCGCAATGTGCCAAACAATGAAGCGAAGTGCATATTCTGCTGTTACTTATTAACATTCTGCTGCTATCGACTGGTGTGCTTAACATTAAGGCTATTGAAGTTACTGCTAATGAAAGCGAAAGCCTTATGTTGTGTAATATTTGTGAAAATGGTTGAAATTCTTTTATATTTATGGTACATATTAATGCCCGCACTCTCTCTCTCTCCGCTCTGCCCTAACGATGTATCTTTTCAAACACTTTTCAATTAAAATCCTGTTTACTGCTAAAAAAATAAAATAAGAAAACTGTTAATACAGTACAGAAAAATAAAATTACAGCAACTAAATTACAATAACAACCACAAGTGCAAGTTCATGTCCATTGCTTGAAGCAATCCTTTTGCCAAAGAGTAATTTACTCCGGTTTGCTGACAATTGATGCAGTGAGTGAGTTTTGTACAACGAAGATGAGAAAAAAAAAAAATTGAGTTTAATAAATAAAAATAAATTAAAAAAAAAAAAAAAATAAAATAAAAAAAAAAAAAAAATAAAAAAAATATAAAAATTAAAAATTAATTAAAAAATTAAATGAAATAAGGTAAATTAAAATTAAATAATAAAAAAAAAATTTTTAAACTTAAATTAAAATAAAACAATTTAAAATAAAAAATTTTTATAAAAAAAAATTAAATTAAATAAAATTAAAAAAATTACATTATATAAAAAGATTAAAATTAAATATTAAAATTAAATTTAAAAAATTAAATTATATATATAATATAAAATAAAATAAAATGAAATAAAATACAATAAAAAATATAAAATAAACTAAAAAATTTTAATTAATTTAATTAAATAAATTAAAAAATTAAATGAAATAAGGTAAATTAAAAATTAAATAATAAAAATAAAAAAATTTTAAACTTAAATTAAAATAAAACAAATTAAAATAAAAATTTTTTATAAAAAAAAATTAAATTAAATAAAATTAAAAAAATTACATTATATAAAAAGATTAAAATTAAATATTAAAATTAAATTTAAAAAATTAAATTATATATATAATATAAAATAAAATAAAATGAAATAAAATAAAATAAAAAATATAAAATAAACTAAAAAAATTTTAATTAATTTAAATAAATAAATTAAAAAATTAAATTAAATAAGGTAAATTAAAATTAAATAATTAAAATAAATAAAAAAAAAAAAAAAAAATAATTTAATAAAAAAAATGAAATAAAATAAATTTATATAAAAAAATTAAAATAAAAAATTAATAAAATAAAAAGTGAAGTAATAGAAAAAAAATAAAAAAAATTAAAATAAAAAAAATATAAAAAAATAAAGTAAGGTAAAATAAAATTAAACAAAATAAGGTAAATTAAAAAAAAATTAAAAAAAAGAATTTAAAAAAAATTAAATTTTTAAATAAATTAAAATTAAATAATAAAAAAAAAATATAATAAAAATTAAATAAAATAAAAAAATTTTAAAAAATATAAAAATGTAAAATAAAAGCAAATAAAGTCAGATAAAGTCAAATAAAAACGTTTTTTTTTTATTTATCCGCTCCATTCAGCTATTAATTTTTTTCTTGTTACCTTATGCTAAGACATTTTTATTGCCTTTTTTGCACTTACTACTTTGCTTTCATGGCTCTGTGTTTGTTGTTGCTTACATCGCTGTTGTTGGTCGTTCGTTGGCCCAACGCTCTTGCCATAGCTGTCCGTTAGACGACCCATTGCGGCGTGATTTTATTTGCTCACTTTTAGGCCACGTTAGTGGCGATAAGGCGCTTAACTGGTTAACTATTTTTAATCCGAACACCTTGTCATTGCTGTTGATGTTGTTGTTGTTGTTGCTATTGCTTTTGCTTGTTCGTTTTTTTTGCGACGCTTGCATTGTACTATTCGCCTTCATCGTCAATTTTATTGGCATTCATTTTAATTTCGTTTTCTTCTTCTTATTTTCGTTGTTCATAGAAAACATTTGTGTTGCTGTTGCTGTTGTTGTCGTTGTTGAGTACAACGACATCTTGCAGGACTGCATTTGGTTGTACTGTTTTTGCCTTTTTCATTTCGCACAGCTACTTGATTGCCTTTTCTTTTCAGTGCATTTGCTTCTTTTTTTTTGCTTTTTTGCGGCCCAAAGTCTTTTGAGATGTTTTGTTTGTGTTGCTGTTGGTAGTGTTGATGATTGTGTGATTTCGTTCATGTTGCAAGTGAAGTTGTTGTTGTCAGTTGCGTTATTTTTGTTTTATCTATTTTTGTATTTTTGTATTTTATTATTTATACCCACTTGACACTTGTTTAATGGACAAGGTTAATGCGATTTCGTTCGACGAGTTGCTCATTTTGTCATTGCTCTGATATGTTCACTGCGGCATTTGTGGTAGCCACTGTATGTATATAAATGTTTTAATTCTGATAAGAGTGTCTAAAAATGGAAAATTGAAAGGTTTCATTCAATTTATTAATGAATATTGGAATTTTCGGATTAGAAACCAGTAAAAGTTGAGTAATCATATATTTAATCTGTTAGATGTTTATAAATTTGGAAGTTTTCTTTCCTTACGTAGTAATATCGAGCCCTTTTCAGTTTTTCTCTCATTTATTTTCGCTTATTTACTCTTCTTTTATATATGTGTTGTTTGAGAAAGTTGTAACGGTCTACAGTTGGTTCCAGAAGTAGTTTTGAAGTTCGGCTGATCTATTTCAGAATGAGTCTAGAGGTTTTTCGTACAAGATTTTCCAGTGATAAATCTAAAGTGATCCCAAATAATTGCATTATTGTCTCAAAATAATTCCAATTTGATTCAGATCTCATTCCGAGATAGTTTTGAAATATTGTTAAAACCTTTCCTAAACGATTTGTAGATTAATGATAAGTTTTTTCGACGTAGTAATGAAATAGTTTCGAAAATAATCCAAGCGAGTTATAGTCTGATTTGGAAATGTTTAAATGAGAGATGATTACAAAATAGCTCCAAATGATCTGGAACTACTACCCTACTGAGGCCGATTAATTTTCTATGGATTTATGACCATATTGAAAGAAGTTGTAATTTTTTTTTTTAAACAAATTTTTGGCTTAAATGTTTTTATAGGACTGTTCCTAATGCTGTTTGTTGGTTTCAATAATACAGTATACACAGAAGGTCCATATTTTTTTAATTCTTCGGTGCAATCGAATTTTGCTTTTTTTTTGCAATCTTGTATAGCTGTTTTGAAAATTTATGGTTCTACTAAAACTATAGAAAAATGTATGAGGGATTTGAAAAAAATTGTTTCAAAATTGTGTCAGAATTGTGCCATTATTAATAATTCAAATTACGACAATTTTAAACATAACCTAGCTTTTTGGAGAATATTTTGAGCTGATATAACTCTTTACATTTTTTTTTTAATTTTCTCTAATTTTGTTTAAAGGTTCCCAATTTTTTTGCAGAAAAACACAAAAAATTTAAACTTAATGGGAAAAGTTTATTATCATCCGAAAGAACATTTTTTTTGGCATTTTTTTCAAGATTAGCTCCTTCAAATGTTGGCCGCAGCTACGTCTCAGTTTTTCCATCCATTGAGTCCACTTTTCGATGACTCGTTCGAACATTTCGACTGGTAACTGACGAATTACACGCGTGATGTTTTGTTCCAAGGCCTGAAACGAAGCGGGATTGTCCGAATAGACTTTAGAATTTGCATATCCCCACAGGAAAAAGTCTAACGGTGTGATACCACACGATTTTGGTGGTAATTCGACCGGCCCAAAACGTGAAATTATCTGCTGACGGAAGTGTTTTCTCAATAAATCAATTCAATGATGAGATATGTGGGAGGTGGCGCAGAATCATGAGTTTCAATTTACATTCGCTGAACAAAATTTGGCTCGAACATTGGATCTTCTTGGAATATTTCAATAGCGCATAGAGCGAAGCGGTGTCGTTTGGCAAGGTCGAGCGGCTTCAGTTCTTGCAAGCTGTATTTTGTGCGCTTTCCATACGTCGTATCTACTCTCAGCTACAGCCGCTATATGTTCTTCACTGCGTGCCGGACATGGTGGTCTATTCGGTTGAATATTATCCAATAATGAATGCTGGGTCTCATCAGGGATGATGGTGTTGCAAATATTACGCTCAGTAGGCCGATTATGTGGACCATAAGTTGAGCGAAGTGCGCGCGAAACCCATTCTTTACAGAACGTGAATTTTCATAATAAAGTTGTGAGATTTGTAAACGTTGTTCAGGCGTGAGTCCTTTCGTAATGAAATGCCAAACAATACTGAACAAAAATAACATGACAGCTTGACACGACTCACGCGTGAATAGGGCTACTGAAAAAATTACCTCGACTTGGATCACCCTTTACAAGAACTAACGCCTTCAAAAGCCAACAGCTTCATCTCAAATTATAATCAATTATATGTAGCTGCGCATATCATTTTTAATAAATTACCTCAACTAGGAGTGTTGAAGTCGTCTTAAGTAACGACTCCACTTCATTCATGCAATAAATTCCATAAAATTCATTCAACATTGCTTTTATTTATTTCATCATCGCAATCAACATTTCCTTATTAATAAATACACAGCAAATCCTACATATTCACATACACACTCGTACAAATTCGTTATAAAAATACTATAAAACTTAAGATATTTCTGCGAAATGCAGCCAGCAGCCAAAAGCTATTAAACAAAGTTAAAACGTCGTTGTTGTTGTTGTTGCTACTGCTACTTCTGCTACTGTTGCTGTTGTTGTTGTTGTTGTTGTTGTTGTTGTGGTTCAGTGTTCGACGCACATTCGCTATTGTTGTTGGCACTGTATATGCTTTACTACAGCTGTGCGTCGCTCATCGCTCGTGTACTCGTGTTGTTGTTGTTGCTTATGGTCAGCGTTTCGGCATGCACTGCTCATGCATCCATCCATCCACCTCTGCCATAATTGGTAGTAATGACAAATTTCATTGCCGCATTTTTTACGCCATTTTATACATTTGTGGCATGCCACAAGGCATGGCAATGTCAAAGAAATGGAAAAAAAAAAAAAAATTAAAAAAAAAATATTTTAAAGTCTTATAAGAGATGATGATGTAGTAGAAACTATTGTTGAGAAAAAAAGTTTTTTTTTACTAATTTTTATTGCTTGCATTACTCTCTGGGTGGTGTAAATTAAACGGCTGAGCAATGAATGGTAATGGATGTAAGGAAAATCCCTGAGGGAGAAGAGTATGGAAATAATAAAGGAATATTTTCATTATATTTTTTATATGATTTTAGTTTTTAAAAAACGTTTAGCTGCGTCATAGACTCAGTTCTACATTCCATATTTAATATTCCATGCTGAAAACCACTTTTTTTAAACGTAGGTGGCGCAATGTGCTATGTAGAGTGAACTTGTGATGATATCAGAGATTTTTTAACGCAAATCTAAGTAGCGAATAAATCAAGAAAACTCAAAATTGTAAAAGTGAAATCGATGAGCTTAGTGTCTTTGAATGAGCTTTCGAAGGAGCTTTCGCCTAACTTATGCTTATAGTGAGCTCTTTCAGTTACGTTGATATTAAAGCTTAACACAAAATTATATTTCTTGCGACTAGCCCATATAGCTTTTGCGTTAGCTGAAATAAAAAGTTTCTGGGAGAATATCGCTATATCAAAGAAAACTAAACTTTTCTCACATTCAGGCTTAACAAAAAAGATCACTCTCTGGTAAGGTCTATACGTATTTCTCTAGAACATTTTGTAATTTATGAAAAAGTCGTTCAAGGGCTCGAGATGCTAACAAGTCTAATAAATTCTCAAATTTCTAAAGCCACAAAGGTTTAAATCGAGTTTTTTTTTTAGAAAGAGTGAGAGATAAAGGGTTAGTTGCTAGCAAGTTCTCAAATATTCCAGGAGTTTTTATAAAGCCATATCTATTGTGTTCTGTTCCGAGAAGAAAGTTTTCGAAGATCTGAAAAGTAGCATTTAGTTATCTTCGAAAAAATGATAATTTCTATAGTTTTGGTCTAGTCAGGAATCACATTCAGAACTTTCGGCACAGCCAGAAACTATTCGATTCAAATTTTTTTATTATAAAAAAATTGTTTCGACTACCTGTACTCGGATCGCCATAGAGCAATAATTTTGAGCCAAAAATTGAAGATTTTTTTTTTTTGATATTTGGATCAGTTTTGATTCATTTGCCTCACAACTCAGCGCATTTGCGAAAGCGAAGAATCAAAGAACTTTTTTTTTTTCACCATGAAACGCGGCAGTGTCTATAGATAGCGGGATTAGAACTCAAAAGAGCATTTTTCATTCGTCCCAGACTACCCAAATTAGTTAGACTTTGAGAAAATCCCGAAAGAATTATAATTTTTTAAATATCACTGACAAATCGGGCACAGCTAAAGTGTATTGCGCTTTGTTAGATGGTCCTGAATGTTACTAAGAAGCTCCTCTGTAGAAAGGAGCGTGAGAGAGCAGTACAAAACTATTGTAAGCTAGCCAATCCCTTGCTCTGCTGAGGTTTCCAATCATTAAAACATCTCTCTTACCAAAGATCACAGTTTTTGTTGTTTTCCAATGCTACGCATGAAACCACTTAAAGATTACAACAAATTTATCATAAATAAAAAAAAAAAAAAAAAAAATACCAACACAACCCACTTTGGTTAGACGCGAATATTCCATTTGTTATTCGGCGCACGAGCGCCTCCATCGATGCGGCGGCGTTGTGATAGGACAATAAACTCTGTGCCAAACCAAAAGCAACAACATAACTAAATATATGGCTGGCATGGCAAATATGTACTTTTATTTATTTTTTTGTTGCTTATTGTTGTTGTTTTTTTAATTAATTTTCTTTTACTTTTTTGGTATTTTTTCATTTTTTTTTCGTTTTTTCGCTTTTTTCTCTTTCTATTTCTTTTTTCTTTTTTTTTTCTTTTGTTGCACTTTCCTTTGACTTGCTGACAATTAAAAAACGCGTTCGCGTATTTTTTCCACCACAATAATTTTCTTGTTCACTTCGTTTTTGGTCCATTTTTGTCCCCCACCCATATTGATTTGTTGCATGATCACTCTGCGTGCAAAACCACACTTGCCACATTTGCTTGATCATGAGATGCAGTGCTGATCGAGCGAGTGCAAAAATTCAATCAATTGGAAGTGTTGTTGTTGTTGTTGATGGTGGTGAAGGTGTTTCGTTGTTTTTTTTTTTGCGCAAGTTGTTGGTTGTTTAAATCGGATCGGTGATTATTAGTTTGATGTGTTGATTTAATTTTCTTCTATCAAAGACTAGTCCCAAAGTGATCACAAACAGTAAGAAATAGCCTAGAACTCGTTCACTCTAAGCACGTCTGTAATTACTTTGGAATACGCAGAAAAATATGTATCTTTTAACTGGCCGTTTCTCGGGTTTTCATCCCCTAAAGGTCTCTCAACTTTAGGTCTCCCGAGCAGTCGATCAGAATTGATAACGAACTCGGTGACCGAGGCACCGCCATCAGTGCCCGAGTGAGACAAGTTTTCGTCCTCCTTATCACTGAAAGCATCGATATCCTCCGGCACAGCTGGAGACTCAGCATCGTACGCCCCAGACTCAGTAGGAGAAAGTTTAACTACCACACTACCAAAGCAACGCTACTTTCGCCTTGCTGAGAGGGTCAAGCGACTCTTCGTTTAGCAAAATATATCAACCCTTACCGTTAGGGTTCCTCTGCCTGCCGGATGACATTACAGTTTTGCGTCGGAATAGTCAGCTTGCAGTACTTAGTCATGACTTCAATTTTCGCCGGAGCGGAAAAGCTAGACTAGAGTCGTCCGTGGTCGCAGAGGAAGATCTGTTTTGACATAAAGTGTTATTTCCTTCCATACAGCCCTCATTAGGGAAATTGCTCTTTGTTGGGCTACGAAACCTTACCAGGCAATCTCGCCTTATGAGCATCCTCACAAAAATATCTGAAACTGTTGCCTGTACTCTTATCCAGCGGCCGTAATCCTATCTATGTCACAAATCAGCACGACTGTTTGCTCTTCAGGCAACCGCAGACCTTTCCCGATTTACCATCGGCTTGTACAAACTCACGTTGCCCACTCCTAACGAAGGTACTGCATTGCTGAGTACTCTTTTGACTCACCAGAGAATGTACGGATTCTATACAGACAGCTGCTCAGATCCCGGATCTCGTTCGATCAAGACTGAGTAGATTAGATTGAATTTGTCTTACTGAAATATTGCACCATTTCGCCGATATCGTGTTAGATAAGTTCTCGAACTTCTCCCTCGCCGAGAGCACCCAGATGACCTTAAGTACTCTGAGTACTCTAGGAATGGTCTCAAAGCAATATAATACTAGTAAAAAATATTCACATGTTTCTAAAAGTCATAAAACGATATTTTAAGCAACTCAGAGAAAGTTATCTGGAATAACTTGAAATAGTCTGAAATGGCTAGTTGAACTCGAAAAAATATATATTACAAAATGCAAAAAATTATCGGGATAACACCGAAACAACACTATTATACCTAAACTTATTTCGCAAGTAGTTTGAAATATTTTCAAAACTACATTTAAACCGTTTCAAAAATTTGTTTTTTAATCTCAACATAATTTTACTGAGTTCGAAATGATGCTGAAGAGGTTCCAAAATTAGCATGAACTAGTCTAAGGCTAATCCTCAAATGTACCAGATCAGATATTTCGTTACAAAAGACAATAGAGAGAGGAGAAAGGTTTGCGAAATTGCTTTGCACTGGTCCAAAGCTGAATTCAATATGAGTCAAAATGTAGTGAACAGTGGAAAAAAATAATATAATTAAAATCTGTCTATGAAGGATTGCCACTTTTTAAGGAAGATTTAATTTATAATATTTATTGACGATAATTTTCGTTCAGGGTTGCCACCAGCTTCGAAGCTTTTTAAAAATCAGATGAAATATTCAAATATGGAGGTAAAAGGAAATGAATACCATATACAAACTCAACTTTAATGTAGAAATTTTTTTTGAATAGGATTGCCATATAGTCTTAAATTCAAAATTGTTAAGTAGAGTTGCCATGTTTTTTTGATTTTCTAATTTTTAGTTGTAGTATTAAAGTATTTATAACATATAAACGATTTTTCTATGCTCTTAAATTCGAAAATATTTTCGGGCGCTTGCAATATGAAGAAATTGAGTCCGACTGGAATAGTCACAGACTTCAACGAGTGGTACATGACTTCCATAAGTGCATAACTACCAGAATTTTTTTCAAAATATACTTATTACTGTCCATCTCGTGTGCTTCATAAGCCACTTGAGAGTTGCGCAAAAAAAAAATCTCTTTACCTTCGCATGAAATGTCAAATGTGCTCACTTTGAATAAACTTCAATATGCCCACATTTGTGTATTTTTCTTTTACATTTTTCCATGCCATTTTAAGCCTTTGACTAATTGACGCATGCGCCAAATAACCGGTCATGCGGTGGGCCACACAGCGTGTGCGCTACACAGCATCTTAAGCACCAGCGCAATCCACATCATCATTACCACCAACGAGTGTTGTTGAGCGGCGTTGCATTGTCTACAAATGTTAAGCGACTAGTCTGTGTGGTTATGAATTTCAGCCACACAACTGTTATCACCTGTTTCACCATCTTCAAAAACATTTTAACTTCCCACTCTTAGTGCTCGTTTTGGCTTGGACGCACAAGCAGATCTGGTTCAGTTCAGTTCAGTTCATTTCTTTCCATTTTCGCGCCACTCACTTTATGTTTGTGATATTTTTTTTGGTTAGATTTGCTTTACATTTTGGTTGTTCGGCGGCTCAAACTACTATTTTGATTTTTTTTTTTTTGAATTTCTAATACCCTCACATGTGTGTGTTAGTCCTGTGTGCGTTTACTTGTAGGCGATTTCAAGTTCATTACACTCTCCTTTCGTGGAGTTCGAGCGCAGGCAGAGACCCAAGTGTTTGCGTATTTTCATGTAGCAAAATTTTTTTTTATTAATTATATTTTACTGTTATTTATTACGCACTTCATTTGTATGCTTTTATATATCCATAGCGCAATAACTGGTCATTGGACTTGGCCGGTTCAAAATGGCAAGCATTGGAGTTAAGACTTGGAAAAACTCGCTTATGCTGCACAGGTGATCTTTTATAACCTCGCTTTTGCCCTTGCAGTAGCACCAGGAGAACAGATTATAGCCTGAACTATACAAATTCTGAAGATGACGCTGCCCAGCTTGTTGCTGTCCTCATAAAAATTCAGACTGACAGCAGCGCCGTCCAAAAAGTGCGTTAGTGGAAAGACACAGAGAAGCATAAAAGCTTTGTCCGTATGAAATTCACTGCAGTCCGAATTCGATTTTTCATTTGTGATTGAAAAAAGACTTTGTCGTTGAGGCCAGATATTCACTACGTTGGATGAACGTCTCTCCACAATCCGCACGAAGCGAAGTTCTTCAATTAATCGCTGATTTGCGCTTACGCCTGGACGGAAGAGAAGGTCGATAAGTATTACAGTTTGTCCTATAGGACCACCATAATGTGATAATCGGGCTTGATGGTTGCAAAGCTAGTATAAGCAAAGCAGGTACCTTTCAAATGAGCTGAAGCTCGTCGACAGCAATCCAAAGGAAAGCTATACTTTAAAAAGCTAATGCTCTCGGAGCGGCAACTGATTAGAGACAATGTCGGAAGAAGAGCTGATGCTGTGAGGAATGTCGTACTGTAGCGGAGAGAGAAAAGCAATGCTTAGCTCGCTGGGGTCGACCTGAACACCAACATACGAAGATTGTGTAACAAGAGTTAACCTTGTGTCGAGAGTTAAAGGGGAGTTGGTCGAAAGTAGTAATTAATAATTGTTTCAAGACAGAAGTATAGTCATGTCGGTATCAAGAATGTAGTCTGAGGACCACTATTCAGAGCTTACTGAGCTTATTGATCGCTGGGAAAATAACAAAACGGCTGGGGCCAACGGCTTACTGGTATTCAAATATGATAACGTGGCTTCAGACCGTTGATCAGATTTTGCATCCCATTTGCCAAATATTGGAAAAGACCAACAAGAAATGGATCGAGAGTGAATATCGCTTCTAAGTAGTTTCCATCAGAATTGGAAAGGAACTCGTCAAGCCGTACAATATTAAATGAGGTTTCCCACAGGATGACTCTTTATCGTGTGATTTCTTCAAATTTGTGCAGAAGCGTGGACTTTGACGACGTCCAATGAGCCGACACTAAGAGTTTCGAGACAAGGTTTTTGCGGAAGATATATGATCCAATGGGCTGAAGTGATTTTTGGTCGAGCTCCTCCTCCAATTTCTTTCAAATGGAGAGACCTACAGTTTATCCTAAGCCGCTTTCAAACTGCCGATGAATTTTTATTAGAAGCTTTTTATTTCATGTCAGAAATACACTCGAAGGGCTTGACATTCCCTACCGAGGGGCGACCAGAATTAGAAAAATTGATTTTATATAATTATGGATGCTGGTTGAACCTGGACTCGAGCCCAGGCCCTCCAAATTTTAGTACACAATGCTAACGGCTCAGCTATTGCGGTCCATGGGCATATATTAATTGTATATAATTGGCGATATGTAATCGCCGAAGCGATTTTCGGCAAAGCTGCTCTTCCAATTTTGTGGTGTGCGTCTTGATATTTTTCCAACAAAGCGAGGATCTACAGTTTTTTTTACTAAATTGCCTCCAAACAGCCGATGGATTTTAAATTTTAATGAAAAGCTTTTTTTCATGTCTGTGGTAGATTCGAGGGGCGGGAGGGGGTTTGACATTTCTTGTCGATAGGCGATCGCTATTTTGAATATACTCGTACCACCGGCATATATAGTAGCTAAAAAAATATGACATTCATAACTGCCGGAAAGCTACTCGACTCAAATCACCAGAGAATCAGGGCATTCAGGCAAAGTAATATCCCTAAAATGACGAACAGACTGGTAGAGATGTCTATAGAAATAGACTTGGAAAGCTGCAATTAATGAAAACAGCTGAAGGTGGTGGGTTTCTAAAACTACACGGGCGAGTGGAACTTCAGTTTTCTGCAGCCAATCAGATTTGAGAAGGCCACTCAAGCTGCCAAATCGCTGTAGTAGCTTCCAAATGAAAATATTTGGTATAAAAGTGTCGAGTGGCTAAGGCTATGTAGAGAGTAAGCCTACTCCGAGAGAGAATACACAGGTCATAGGTCGTGTGGAGTGCAACTGATAACGACCAGGTGAGAAATGTTCGGTCAATGCAACCTAACCTAACTTTAAACAATCTTCAAGATATTTACTACCAATTTCCAATTTTTTTTTTTTTTTGGTAACATTTGTGGAAAATCACGAATATTTCAGGTAAATTAAACAATTTTAAATGTTTTTTAATCATTTCTTTTATTTAAATTTGTATTTCTTCTTACTTTTGCTTCATCATTCAGTTATTCAGTTATTTTCTCTTGTATTTTGGTTTCAAAATTTCTTACCGTTATTTGCTGTTGTTGTTCGTTTGATCTTGCGCATTGTTTTCAATGAGTTTTTTTTTTGCTCATATTTCTCTTTAAATCTAAATTGGCTATTTGTTCCACTTAAAGTTTTGTTTTCCTCCTCCAACTCTCTTCTCTGCTAACAGCACAGAGTGTTTAGTGTTTTTGTTGTAGCTTTTTTTTATTATTCGCATTTTTGCGTTGTATTTTTCCAATTATCTGTCGGTTTTTAGCAAAACGGTGCGTTTTCATGATTTTTTTTTTTACGGTATTTTTTTAATTTATTTTTATTTTTATTATTATACTTGCATATGCACATGTTTTCCCCCAATTAAATATATAATTCTTAAATATTAAGCATTGTAAATAATTTACTTTTCTTTCAACGCAATATTTTTTTTATTTCAAATAATTTTATTTAATTTTTTTCTTAAATTTCTTAACTGTTTCTTCCTTCTTTCAGTTTGTTTTATCCTTTGTTTTTTAGTTAACATTACGACTAACTGTTTTGTTGTTGTTGTCTTTTTCATTGAATTCAATTTTTATTTCATTTAATTATTTTTCTTTTATTAATATCTATTTATTTTTTCACATTTAATTATATTTAATTTTCTTTTTTTTTTGTTGAATTTTGAATTCTTTTGCTTTTCATTAACATCTACATAATACCTATAATCAACATCTTGTGTTTTGTATTTTTTTGAAATTGGCGTTTGTTTGTATTCCGTTTTACGATTGGCAAGAAAACTGTCAAAGCCTACACTAGCATTATAGGTTGGGGAGCTTAAAGAGCTTTCGAAGTTTTTAAGTTTTTTTATGGTTTAAAAAGGAAAATAGGTTTTTTAAAAATGAGACGCTTTCACTATTTTCAAGAGCTTCCAGCTAACTACCGTATAATGCGTGGAAATAACATTTTTTTTAAATATTTTGCAGCTTTTTCTATGCTATGTTTTAAATACATTTTAAATTCCTAATAAACTCAAAGCCCTAGAAAATGTGAAATGCAAAAAAATGTTAAGTTATTTAGAGATTTATTTAACTGGTTATAAATTTAAAAGAGCTTTAAGCTGCCACTGAGCTTTCAGTTTAGACGTTTTAATAAAAAAATGTGAAGAACTTTTTTATTCAAGTATAAACAAGTTTCACAGATTTGTAGTTAAAATTAAAAATAAAAATATTATATTATATATAAAATTTTTAAAATTATTTTCGAGCTTGCCACTTAAATTTATTTCTTATTCTTTAAAAAAAATCAAAACTTTAAATAAAGGATGTTTTAGATATTAAGATTTACAACAGGAATTTGAGAAAAATTAAAATAAAATGTTGCAAAAGTTTCTTTTAGACAACCTTTTATTTCAAAATTTCATCAAAATTAAAGGTTTTGCGACAGAGTTTCGAAATATTTCAGTTTTTTCACGAAGCTTTTGTTTTCAGTGCCCATTGTAATTTTTTTTTTCTGGAAGCCTTTGTTTGGAATTTTCATCAAAAATAGATTAGAAGACTTTGCCTGAAGAGCTTTGATTCCAAATTATTTTGCAGAGATTACCATTTCCGTCTCTTTAATAAGCTTTTATCCTAGCAATATTTTCCACAACCTTTTCTACGTAATATTAATGTTGTAAAAAAAGTTAGAAGTGGTTTAGGAAAATTTTGAAATAATAAAGCTTTTTCTTAGAGCTTTCATTAGATGGATTTCCTGTCGATATATTTCTTTATGGAAGCTTTTGTTTGGAATTTTCATCAAAAATAATTTAGAAGACTGCCTGAAGAGCTTTACTTTCAAATGCTTTGCAGAGACTACCCATTTTGGTCTATTTAATGAGCTTTCAGTCTAGCGATATTTTCCACAGTAATATTAATGTTGTAAAAAAAATTACCAGTGTTTTTGGAAAATTTTGAAATATTAAAGCTTTTTCATAGAGCTTTCATTAGATGGTTTCCTTGTCGATATTTGCTCTTTGTGGAAGCTTTTGTTTCGATTTGTCATAAAAAAATAATTTAGAAGATTTTCTATGAAATTTTTCGTAACCTAATTTACTGGGGAAGCTTTTTAAAATCTCTTATAGCTCCTTTGTTGAAAAATTGTAAGCCTGAAGAGCTTTGAGTTTAAATGTTTTGCAGAAATTACTATTTCCGTCTCTTTAATGAGTTTTCAGCTAAGAAATATTTTCCACAATCTTTTCTATGTAACATTAATGTTTTTTATGAAAGCTTTTGTTTGGAATTAAAAAAAAGAAATAATTTGTTACAGAAATACAAGCATAAATGCTAAAATTTTTATTTTTAGACTTTTTTGATTTAAAAAGGCTGGTTTTTCCATAGAGCTTTCATTTTTAGTCTTCCATTGAAGAATTTTCTTCCTAGTGTTTTCATCACAAATAATTTGGAAGATTTTTTTTTTTGAGAACTAGCGTTTGTTGCTTTTCTGAAAATGCATTAAAAAGCTCTTAGAGCTTTTTTAAATCAAAATATCAAGGACATCAAGGATTTCCATTGAAATTTTTCATAAGATTAAGACCTTTTTAAAACAAAATATTTAGTTGTTAAAGATTTTTTTGAAATTTTCCATAAGCTGCTTTCTTGACATAGCCTTTGTAATAAAAATGTAATAATATAATTGTTTTTAGCGCCTTTTTTGCTAAACAAAAAATAGCGCAGTTAGGTTTGTAATTGAGCTTTTTGTTGAAGCTTTCTTTGAAAGTCTCGTTGAAGTTTTTTTCTTGTGGTAGCTTTTGTTCAGCTAAATTGTGGCTAGTTAAAATTAAGATAGTTTGCTTGCAATCGAATTTTTTTTCATTTTCCGCCTTCTATATTCGATTCCATTTCTTATTACTTTTATTACTCTTTCAATCTTTTTTTTCAAATTTTATATATTTCTTCTTTATCCTTCCTCACTTCCTATCTTAATAGTTTTATTTATGAAATTAATTACAAAAGCGATTTTTTTTCTTTGTTTTTCTGTTCTTCATTTACTTTTTCACCACATTTTTGCGGTTTTTTCTTGTTAACACATTTATTCAATAACTTAAAACTATATTTAACCATTTTACATGTATACAAATTATTTTCGCATTGCATATTATACAAATGAAAAATATTCATTTAATTACTATTATTTTTTTTTGATTTTATAAAATAAGATTTGCAATATTTTCCCTATGAAATATTTTACAATAGCAGCTGCTGAGAGTTTTGCTCTTCACTTAAAATGCTAAATCTGTTTTTTTTCAGTGTAGTGTAATTTTTTTTATTTTTTACTATTATTTTTTTTATTATAAATAGTTACTTAATTTTATTATTAATTTCTAATTTTATTTGTATTTTGTTTATTTTTTGTTTGTTTATATATTATATATTTTATGCTTTTAACCATCCCAATAACTTATACTAAACTTTTCTCTCAGTGCGTGCAGTGCACTGAAAAATTTTTTATTTGCTTATATAATTTCTTTTTTTCTTTAAATTTTTATAAAGTAATTTCTTGTTCTTGTTGGGGGTATTTCCCTATATAATTTTTTGCCACACTTAACATTTGCTTGGAGTTATATTTCTTATGCTGCTTTCAAATTCACAATTCACAATAATAATGACAAAAATAAAATTTTTTTTCGTTTGTAATATTCTCTTAAAAGCTACACATAAACAACATTTAACACAATTTTGCAGTTAACTTTTTTCTCAACTATTTACAGTTTAATATATGTATATATATATTATTTCAAATGCAGGCAAACAAAATGTTTTTTTTTTTAGTTATGGAGGGCGCCTTTTAAATTTGTTTATTTATTTGATTACTTATAGAGAAAATATTATAAAATCGAATCAAAAGAGGCGTCAAATCATACAGAAAGTGCAAAAACAAATAAAATAAAATATTCAAAAATTAAAAAAAATATTGAACAAAAATACGTTGCCTTAAAATTTCGCTCCAGTCTGAAAGCTTTGAGTGGAAATCATAGTTTTTGGGATTTTTCGGCATTTACAGCACTTAGTGACATCTACAAAGCTTTCACAATTATAATGAGCTTTCTATAATCTTTGAAGGTGGCTAAATATTTTTGACTTATTCTGTTGCAAATACCAAGGAAGCTTCATCAAAAAAAAAAAAAAAAAAAAAAAAAAAAAAAAAAAAAATTAAAAAAATTTTATTAAAAAAAAAAAAATTAACTAAACTAAATTCTGTAATTTAAAAAAATTAAAAAAGTGACAATATGTTAAGCTCAAAATAATTAATAGAAAAATTTTATTTCATCCGAAAAGGTTTAGAAACTCCTTTCCATTTTAGTTAAATACTCTTCTTCATTTTTCTTGTTTTATTTTACCTTAAACAACTAAAAATCAAATACAATTTATTCTTGGAAGGAATTTCTTACCACATTTAGCGTAATTATTATTTATTTTCATTTCTTAATTTAATAATAATAATTAACATTACAAATAACATTTTTCTCTTAATTTTAAATATCATACAATAATTATAGTTAATAATTCTCTTTTACGCCTGCATGTATGCAATGCTTTTTTTTAGTATGCACTTAAATATAATATATTATATATATTTTTTCTTATATATTTTCCCTTCCGACTTGCTTTACACATACAGTTTAATAATAAATTTTTTGTAACAAAAATCAGTCGGTTGCTAAATATAATTTTTTGTTTTATTTTAATGATAATTCAATGTGTGCATATTCGAAAATGTTTTTTTTTCAAATATCTCTTTAAATTGAATTTAATATTGTTAAAATTAATTTTAAAGAATGCTTAGTTAGCCAAAAATGGAACTTAACGTTAATTTCCTTTTATTTTTGTATAAATATTTTTTTTGGTCTAGATTTTTACACATTACACGCGGTTAACTTTTATACTTTATTCATTTCGCTTTCAAGGCAAATATATTTACATCGTAATTTAAGTAAGTAAGTTTGCATTTTTGGGTTTAAAATAACTTTATTTTACTTCAAGTGGGGTTTTGAGTAAGAAATGGGAATTCTAAAATTAGCAGAAAAGGATGGAAATTGATAATTTATTGTAAAAATTTAGTTAAATTAAACAAGAAAAAATAGTGTAAAATAAATTAGAAATAATAATAAAATAAATAAAAAAATATAAAAAAACAAATAATATAATATAAAATTAAATAATTTTGAATGAAATTAAATCAAAAAAAAAATATAAAAAATTTCAAATTATTAGAAAAAAAGGAAAAAATATATAATAAAAAAATAACAAAATATATTAAAAAACAATATAAAAAATAAAAAAATAAATAAAATAATATTAAGTTATATAAAAAAATAATAAAAAGTAAAAAAAAAGATAAAATAAAAATATAATAAAATGAAAAAATAAAATAAAAATTTAAAAAAATTAAATAAAATAAAATAAAATAAAATACAAAATAAAAAAATTAAAAAATTAATCAAATACAAAATAAAAAATTAAATAAAGAAAAAAAATAAAAAGTTAAATAAAATAAGAAAATATAATATATATAAAATCAAAAGATAATTTAAAATAATAATTTTTGTAACAGTAAAGCCTTAAACAGATAATATTTCAGCGGGTTTAAAATTTGAGCTTTCTTCAAAGAGCTTTCATTCTCAGCTACTAAATGCATTTCGTTTCTTCTTATTGGAAGCTTTTGTTTGGAATTTCCTTAAAAACATATTTAAAATTTTTTTTTAAATAAATTTTTATGGGCTTTACTTTTCAATAAGCCTTAAGCAGCGCTTTCGAGCTTCTTTAATAAAGAAAATAAGTACTACTTTGTAAACTTATTTCAAAGTAAATATTCAGAGGTGCGAAATCAATAGCTCTCAGAAGTTTATTTTTATAAAAGAGAATGTGTTTGGTTTATTAAAAATTGAGCTTTTCATAGAGCTTTTAGAAGTGAAATGTTTTTTTTGTTGGAATTTCCATTAAATATATTTAAAACATTTTGTAAGGAATGACAGAAAATTAAAACAAATTCAATTAATAAAAAAATGTTATAAAAAAATTTTAATTCAAAAAAAAAAAAATAAAATAAAATAAAATAAATAAAATTGAAAATGAAATTAAATAAAACTAATTTAAATGAAAAACAGTAGAATAATATATTAAAATATATAAATTAAATAAAAATGTGCTGAATATTATAGAAAAAATTATCTGAATTTAATACTGTTATGTATAGTTTTCGAATAAAATAATGTTTTATTTCTTGAAATTATAAAATATATATTTGCTTCATAATTATAATACTTAATTTAGTTTGGCAGCAAATTGGTTACACTAAATGCTTTTCTTCTACAGATCAGCACACTATTTCTATTAGGAAAATATACAATCTAAAAATAAGCTGCGAAATTGCACAAGCTGATAAGCGAAAAAAGCACAACTGTTTTTTTTTGAATACTGCTTAAAAAAAAATTAAATTTATATTTTATTTTTTAGATTTAATTGCTCTTTTGCTGCCTGCTGCTAATGAATTTCTAATCATTTTATAACGATTTGTAGCTCAAAGCAAATCATAGACCAATAACTATACAATATACAAAAAGCGCAAAACTTAGCATACATTTGGGAGCTAGTTATACATATATATATGCAATTCATTCATAAAAAACATAAATACTGGGGTTTGAACAAAAAAAAAAAAAAAAAAACCGTTACCTTAGAAGACTAATACCAAAATCTTAACTAGTTAGGCATGCGATGAGTATATAAAATGTACAAACATACATACATACATGTATGTAGTTAGTAAAGTATATAATTACACTTCGTTTAGTTAGCGGGGATGATTAAATTGTTGTTGTTTTTTTTTCAGTGAGCTACATAATTCAATGCTACCATAGAAGTAAGTAAGTAGGTATGTTTGTATGTAGTATTTTAGTATATATATAGAAATTTCTAGGCATTTAGTAAGGGGTTTATATGTATACAATATATATAGCTAAGGATAGGATAGCACACATTCTAGTATTTTTCTTTTATTTTTTTCTCTTTTTGTTTGGAAAATTTTAATTTTTTTCTCCCTCACTTATGTACTTATGTATACACAATGCATATGTATGTAGGCATATATATATATATATATAATAAATAGTAAGGTTTAGGATATTTTAGCATAGTTTTTTGTTGTTGTTCTTGTTGTTGTTGTTTATTATGCATGTATGCGTATAGTTTAGTTGCTAATAGTATTGTTTTTTCAGTATTCGCTAATACTTTTTGACATATATATATGTATAGCTATATATATATATATCTAGTTGACATTATAAGCTTAGTTTAAAGTGGTGTTAGTGAAGACAATTAAAAAAAAAATTTAAAAAAAAACGAATACCTCAAACCATAATTACAACAAAATCAACCACTCTCGCCTCCTATACATCACCTAACTCCAACCATGCCTACCACGCACACGCATTTCGCTAAACAACAGCACGAGCATCGTCAGCGCACACGTCGCCCCCACACCTACGCCATTTTCACGTCCCGCACTGAGCGCCGTCGCTCCGGCGCCAAACACCGGAAAGTGTATCTCCTCCGGTTCGCTCAGCTCTTCCTCCTCATCGTCGACCGCATTGGAGACGGCGCGATAGCGCATTGTGAAGTTCACCTTGAATGTGGCCTCAGCAACGCCACCTGGCGTCGAGACTATGAAGTAGAATGTGCGCGGCACACGCTCATGCATGCTAACATAGGTTAGGCGCGCCTCCTTGCAGTATGGCGTTGGCAGATCCTGTGGAGAGAGTTTAGAAAGAGCAATGTCAATTGAATAAAGAATCTTTTGATTTGAGGAGTTAAAAATTTTCAATATTTACCGTTACGCCATAAGCCAGCACAGTGCTGCCATATTGATTGCCCGGCGTGTAAACACGATCGCCGTGCAGCCAGCGTGCCGCATGCGCTGGTGGATTCGCACAGAATTCGACGGCTAGGTGTAGGGGCGAGCCGGGGTAGGCGACGGGTGTTGAATTGCGCGCTATAACGGTGGGGGAGCCTGGAAAGAGAGAGAGAGAGAGAGAGATTTTTAACATTATTATATAAAAGTTTGAAATTTGTATATATAAAACATTAAAGCTTTCATTTAATTGATAAAGCTTTCACAAATTGTTAATATTTGAAAACAAAGTTTGAATATTAAGTTCCTTTTCGAGTTTTTCAACTGGAAATTATTTCTAAAAATACTAATTTTTTTTTTATTAAAATCGATGAAGCTTTCATCTTTTTTCTAAAGCTTTCACACCTTGTATTTCACGCCTTGTGCTTTCATTTGTTTTTTGTTTAAAAATATAGATGTAAAGGAAAAATTAAAAAATTAAGTAAACTTGTTTGAATCAAAAAATGAAAGCTGTTTTCCGATATGAGACATTGGAAACATAATAATTGGGATAAAATCCGGCTTTTTTAAACCAGAAGATCCTGAGACGCATGATTGTATGTATTTAAACAATATGAAAAAGCTTAAATTTTATTTTGAAATTTTCAGTAAACTGAGGAGCTTTCACTTAAGCTAGCAAAAAAAATGAAATAAATTAACCTAAATTGGAAAAACACCACAAAAAAAAAAAAAAAAAATTGAGCTTTCACTTTAATTATAAATAGACGAGCTCCTATTTTGCTTCACACTTTGTCCAATGGATTCATCACAACTGTGATTGAGTTTGAAAAACTAGTATTGAAACATATGGGAGTTATTCCACTTTGTTGAAAATAAAGAAGCTTTCAAGCTAAGGAATAGCAAGCAAAAACTCAATATATCTCTATTGAATAAAAAGTTTGATATTATTATTATTTTTAAATTTTTTTAAAAGAAAGCTTTTACTTCTTTTCAACAAAAATAAAAGCAGGTTTTGCAAATGGATAATGAAAAATTAATAAATAATAAATTGCTGAAATTTATGAAAGCTCTATCAAGAGGGTGCGTTTTCACTCAAAAAAAAAAAATGTTAGCTTTGACAGACTGAAAGGAATAAGTTGAAAGTATAAAAATATTCAAATAAAGCGTAATTCTAAGTTAAAAGCTAAAAATAATCATTAAATAAGAATTGGATACCTAACTTTCAAAATATGAAAGCTTTCACAAGTTTTGATTACGTCTTCGTGATATGCGAATTAAAAATGATATGCGAAATTGTAAACAAATTTTTTGAAGCTAAAATATGTATTAGGAATAAATATTTTTTAGTTTCATTTTGGTTAGAATGAGCTTTTGGTGTTTATTTTAATAAGTTAAAAGCTCTACTCTTTGCTTTAACTTGGCACTATGAAAAAAGAAGAAAATAAATAAAAATATTTACAACTCTTTATAACTCAAACTCGTTGATGGAAAGTACTAAGTACTACTAACATATTGAAGCAACAAATATTGTATATGCACAAATATATTTCATTCTAACCTAAAAAAAGAAAAAAGCTTGTGGATTTGCCTGCTTGCGTGATCTTACATGAGTTTATTATGAATACATATTTATTTGGAAACTAGAAATATATAAACGTACATATACTTGTATATATGTATGTAAGAATATTTTAATTTTTATGTAAATATACTGCATTCATGACAAAAACGAGTTCGTAATGGAGTTTCGTAATTTTCTCGTAAACTTTGATAGAATAATTTCGAAAGAGCACAAATATACGTACGCACACATGCAAGCAAAAGTAAAATGGTTTTTTTTTTGTATTTTTATTTTATTTTATTTTTAAAGAAGCACACTCTCTGTGCGATGGTGAAAGATTTCAGTCTGTTAAGTGCGTTGAAAAAGTTTGAGTGAAAAACCACCAACTACAATGTTGTTATATGGAGTTTTCACATTTCTGATTTTTTCACTCGAAAGCGTTGCTTTTTATATTTGTACTTTGCTACGCAAAATCCAAAGTTGGGGATTAAGTGTGTGTCTAAATACTTTTAATTGGCGCAAAGTGCAAAACTTCGTTGTTGGTGGGCGAAGAAACTCTTTGGTGGAGCAGAAAATATTTGTAAAAAAAACCCTAAATAAATATAAAATGGGTGAACTCGGCTATAAGTGCTGGTATAAAGGGTGTTCCAAATATAGGTACTTTTTCCATAGTCATACAGCCATTTTTGACAGATCATGCGTGAGTCGTGTCAAGTTGTCATGTTATTTTTGTTCAATATTCTTTGGTATTTCATCTTGGCAAGACTTACGCCTGCACAACGTTTACAATTCATTCAAATTTATGACGAAAATTCTCGTTCTGTGCTTCGCGCGCTTCGCTCAACTTATGGTGAACTTAATTGATCTTCTGAGACCCAGCATTCATTATTGGATAATATTCGACCGAACAGACCACCACGTCCGGCACGCAGTCAAGAAAATATAGCGGCCGTAGCAGAGAGTGTACACGAAGAGCGTGGAGAGTCGATTCGGCGCTGTTCGCAGCAACTCGGACTGGCGTATGAAACGATTTGGTGCATTTTACGTTGAGATCTTAAATTGAAAGCATACAAAATACAGCTTGTGCAAGAAATGAAGCCGCTCGACCTTACCAAATGACATAGCTTCGCTCTATGGGCTCTTGGAAAGTTCCAAAAAGAGCCGACGTCTTCGAGTCAAATTTTGTTCAGCGATGAAGCCCATTTCTAGTTCAATGGGTATGTAAACAAGCAAAATTGCCTTTTAGGACGAAGAGCAACCTGAAGAGCTGCCATTTTAGCCAGAAAAAAAATAAGTTTGGTATGGTTTGGGGGCCGGTGGAGTCATCCGTCCATATTTCTTCAAAAATGATGCCGGTGGAACGTAACAGCCTGTGGCGACCTTATTGCGGCATGATAACCGACTATTTGATGTCTGAAATTGAAGCTCGTGATCTAAGTGACATTTGGTTTCAACAAGACGTCGCCACTTCCCACGCATCGCATCAGTCAATTGATTGAGATAACACTTCGGTGAGCAGATAATTTCACGTTTTGGGCCAGTCGATTGGCCACCAAGATCGTGTGATAGCACATCGTTAAACTTTTTCCTGTGGGGATATGTAAAATATAAAGTCTATGCGGACAATCCCGCTTTGAACCATCACGCATGTCATTCGTCAGTTTCCAGTCGAAATGTGCGAACGAGTCAGCGAAAATTGGACTCAACGGATGGCCCATCTGAGACGTGACCGCGGCCAACATTTGAAAGAGATAATCTTCAAAAAATCAATGTCAATGTATTTGTGCATTTTTATTGAATCTTATATTCTCATGACTTAAAGAAGCTATATATAAAAGCTTTTTGAAATGGGCTTTCATTTTCGTACCAATTTTTACAGATTTATGCAGTAAGGATGCGCACAAAACTACGTTGAGAACACTCATAATAATCGTTTTGTATGCGAAGATTTTTTTAAGATTTATTACCAGATTAAGAGCTTTCATATGCTCACAATAAATTAGTCCTTTCTTACTTATAAAAAAGCTCCACACTATTTTGCGAAAACAAGCTTCCAAAATCAAGCTTTCAAATGGCTCTTTTTAACGCTAGACACAGTAAGAACCCATAAAAAAGTGAATTAACTCTTTATTGAAAGCTTACACATTTAATTTTAGAAAAAATGTGAAGTTTTAAATTGATCAAAAATTCTTCAATATTATTTTCTTTTTTTTTTGTGTGCTTTGAAACAAATGGTGCTTAGCTTTCTACCTGCAGTAAAGACTTTTCTTTCAAAGAATTTAACGAGAAAGCCTTGACCTTTTTTCTTGTCCAGTTTCCTTTCTAATTTTAAAATATTAAGATTTTATGAAAAAATACTGTGAATTTAAGCACTATATCAATTAATAATGAATTTCAGAGCTTTCACTCATATGCTTTCACCTCTTTTCCATTTGAGCAGCAGCAACTTGCTGTCTGGGGCAGCACAGGTGCCCGCCACAAATACTTAAGTACCATCAAAATGTCTGCGTCTGGCGACTGAATGTGATGAAAAGGGAAAAAGTGCTTTCGAAAAAAAAAAACGGATATTAACAACCCTTAAGAGCTTTCAGCGGATTGTTACTAATTGCAGTGGCGTGTACAAAATTTTCAAGTGTAAAAATTTAATTTATTTGCCTAAGCAACACACCGCTTACATACACACACATAGAGTCACATGCTCAGGCTATACACCAGTACATGTATGCAAATTTTTTAAACATACAGTAGAAGCTTTTAAATAGTGTGAAAATGTAATGAGAGAAACCATTGCATGCGTTACGGGTGCCCAGCGAAGCATGTGGCAGCATTCGAAAATTCGTCAGCTGCATACAGCTCCAATTCCTTATGGGTGTTCGGTGTTGTTTGTCTGTGTGTGAGTGTGCTTTCACTTACAAATGTCCTGCGGCCTTCTAAAGGCATTTTCATTTGCTCTCAGTGTCCATTGGTGGGATTTTTAATTTGATTTTCGTCAATTTGCGCGCGCGCACAGCACACTAAATATGGGTGGATTCGCATATATATTTACACGACAAGCACACATGGTTGACTGCCGTCAGTGTAAATACTGTCCCTTCGTTGAAAAATATTAACTCGCTCCTTTCCATGTTTTTTTGTTTGTTGCTCCTCTCCATAGGTTTTCTATTTCTCCGCATCTCTCCAACCTTCCGCTCTTCCGTAAGTACTCCAAATTCTGCTTGTTTGCCTTTCGATTTCATGTTGTTTCGCTTGGTAGGTAGATAAATATGTATTTGTTTTTAATTTTTTTGTATTGAAACTTTTTGGTCACTGATTGCTTTTATGGTCTGTAGTGGCTTGCTATCGATGGCGGCTTGATGCGTTGGTTCATGCTTGATCTGCTTTTTGGCTATAGTCTTTTTCGTCTGTCTCACGTCCTTGTGGCAGTCACTAATTGATGTGTGCTTGCATATGTATGTGTATGCGCATTCCGGGGCAGTACAAATTATTGATGTGTAACAAATGAATAAAAGCAAGAGTGCCCAGCTATGAATAGGTATGTCTATATGTACATAAAGGTCGGCGTAAATCGCAAGCTCTCTTGGAAGGTGAAACGGAATTTTAATTAGAATTTAAATGATTGCTTGAGAAAAAAATTTTTGGGTACTTCAAGCAAATATTTTGAATTTTTTGAGCATTTCTACAAAAACTGCTACTCTCCAAATGATTAATAGTAAGTAAACGGCTTAACTTCAGAAAATTAAGTAAATTTTAGCTTAAAGCACATACGAAGAGCTTTTTATTTGGGAATTGAATTTCGAAATAAAAAATAATAAATTAGACGTCTTAAAATGAAATAGTTTAACAATCGTTTTTTTTTCGAAATAGGAAATATTTCAGTGAAAGCTACACTTGAAAGCTTTTATATAGCTTGACTGCGTATTTGTTAAGAAATATAGGTTTTTTCACTAAAAATATAAATTTAAGTGCTGACACTTCAAGTTTTTTTTTGCAAAGTGCAAAGTTAAAAAATTGTTAATGAAAGCTTTCAAGTGAGCTTTCACTTAGATCGCGTTAGATTTTTGCAAAGTTTAGGCTTCAATTTTTTCACTCAAAAAAAATAAAAAATAAAAAGAATCATTAATTAATTGAAGTGAAAATTTACAAGTTAGCTTTCACTTAGCTTGTCTAGCGCTGTAATATAGATATAAAAGTCTTTCATTGAAAATTTTAGCTCTTTAATATCTGCAGTTTGTTAATATTTTATGTAAATTGACTTAAAAGCTCTAAAATTTCAATTAAGCTGAGCTTTCTTGTATTTTAATTATTTAAAACTTTTTGGTCTTTTGGTCATTTGAATTTTTTTTTTTAGTTCTTCATTTGAGCTTTATGGTATTGTTATCGCAAAGCTTCAATTTTGCTTAGTTCTTTATTTGAACTTTAAGGTATTGAACTTTGAACCTTATTGTCTTTGCACTTTGAAGATAAGCTCTCAGTTAGGCTGTGTCATATCTTCACCTTTACCATTTTGTTTTGGCTTTAATTTCTAGACCCGAAAATGTATTTGTTTGCATCTAAATTGGACTTTTTTATTTCAAAAAAGCTTTCACTTGAATTTTAATTTGAGATTTTACAGGAAATTACTGTAAATTCTTAACAGATATTGCTGTTACTCATACATTTTCACTTGCTCAGTGCTTGTAAAGCTTAAAAAGTTTATTATAAATTCTATTATTTGCCTTTTTTTTTGGAAATATTTATTTTCAATCCTTTTTATGGAAGAATTATATATTGTTAATTAAGTAATGTAAGTGTAGGGTAATATTTTAGATAATATATCAAATTACTAACACTCTTTTGAAGCTTTTTTACTTATAGAAAATATTCACCTAGATTGTTTTTTTAATAAAATATTACTTTACCAAGCTTGAACACTTTGAGTGGTATTCAACTTGGCTTGGCTTCAAGTTTTCAAAATTTTCAAAATATGCCTGTATGTCTTTTTAGCAAAAAAAAAAAAAAAAAAAAAAAAAACCAAACATTAATTCGAATTTTTATAAAAACCTCTCGAAGGTATTAACCTAGAGACTAGAATTAACGCCAAGACAATTCTTTACGCGTGCTACCCACGCGGCTTGTATTATATATATTATTTAAATGGAGCTTTTAAGTCTTTCAAAGCTTTAGCTTCATCACGTATTTATCAGAGCTTTAAGTCAAGCTTGAATTGTTAACTGAGTTTCTTATACATATTTTTTGGAGCTTTCACTTTTATGAAAGCTTTAAAAAGCTAGAGCTAGCTAACTTTGTTTCTTAAAGCTTTTACTCTAGTTTTTTTTTATAAACAATGGGTTTAATGAAATTTTTTCTTTGAGCTTCACAAGTTCGAATGCTTTTAAATCTTGCTAATTTTGTTTCTCAAAGCCATTAGTTCAGTATATGAAGTTAGCCACTTTTCTAATAAATAATCGTTTTTTGTAGCTTTCACAATTTCGAAAGCTCTGAAAATCCTGCCGATTTTGTTTCTCAAAGATTTAGGCTAAGTTTGAAAAGCTAATTTTCAAATAAATAATCATTTTTTGCAGCTTTCACAATCCTTAAAGCTCTAAAAATCTTGCTGATTTTGTTTCTCAAAGTTTGAAAAGCTAACTGATTTTTCCAATTTCTTTTTCAAGCTGTCACAATTTCGAAAGTTTTAAAAAGCTGGCTAATTATTTCAAAGTGAAGGGAAGGAACTTAAAGCTGTTGTAAGAGTTTTCTTACCTATAATATATACCAAAACAGCTTGAACTGCCAAAATGGTATTTGGAGGTTAATCCACCCACATTTTTACATACATACATATATATGCATATATATTTATATATAATTATACATATACTACCATCTACTATGTCTTACATGGGTTGCTAGAAAACTAATTGATTTTCTGCCCCCTCTTGAAAATAAAGTACTCGATGTAATTAAAACGGGAGGAAGTCTGTAAAAAGATGGCAGCCGAGCAAAGCAGACACTTCAAATAATTATTAAAACTCCATAGCCGTAAGCTGAGTGACTGACTGATATTCCTGCTTAACTTTGCGTTGGCCATTTTGTAATTTTAATATTTTAAATGTAATGAAATGCAAATTTTTTTTATTTTTTTATTTTTTCGACCCCAAAAAGTGGTTGAGTTTTCACTACCGAAGGGTGTTGTAGTACTTTTCCATGATTTTCATATGAATTTGCTTTCAAAACTCCTATATGTGTTACGCTAGCCTGTGAATTTTTGCACAACTACACCAACAACAATGCAAAGATATGTTGTGATATGTAAGTGTATCAGGGCAGACAGACAGCCAGTGACTTGAGTGATGGCTTAGTTTGTTGCAAGTTACAAAATTTTCTATGTATTTGAGTGTGTTGGCAGCAATACTCATTTGCACTTAACACTTGCAGCCTGCCATTTTGTTATTTTATATTTGCAAATATTTCTGTGATACATGTATATATATATTTATATGAATAGCTCAGATACTGAGCTTTATTTTACATATATATTTTTAGCTATTTCTAATTATTGTTGTTTTATATCCCCTAATGCAGCGTCTACTTACTCATGTTCTCGTCTACTTTCGTCTTCTTCCTTTTTCGCAATCGTTTTCGCAACCCATTATTATGTCCGTATGCTGTAAATGAACAATTTATTTGCTTACTGCCTGTCGCTACTTGAGTGTTTCTTCACTCTGCTTAACTTATTTTTAACCCGCACTTCAACTCTCTCTCAGTCTCTCTCTCTCTCTATCTATCTATATATTTTTGACGCCCTTTAGAGCTGTGTATAGTCAAGCTTGTACGCAATCATGTAGAAAATTGCAAATTTTTTGATTATCTCGTCAGTGGAACTTATTTTTGTTGTTTATGTTTTCAATATTATACTCCTTTGACTCGCACTACTCTCAATAGGCAGCTCTTCTTCTGCTTTATTTGTGTTTTTAAGAATGTATTTGCTACTGTTATCCCTTGCGCGCCCTAAAAGTATGCTACAATTTATTGTACCTACACATGCATACGTGCAAAAACACTTGTTTGTTGCAATAATCTTGAAAATATTCATATGTCTGCTTCTTCCTCAGCTCATGCTTGTTTTTCTTGTTTTTCCTTGTTTTTCTCTATATTGAATTCCTCTTTTTTTGTTTTAAATTTATGCATACAGACACACATACATACATATGTATGCAATTTGTGTATAAAGTTTAATGAGTTTTTGTGGGCAATTGATGCTTGGTTGCTCCCAGGGAGTTGGTCGATATACATACATATACGTAAATGCTGGGAGATTTTGTCTATTTTTCCCATCTCGGTTTTTTTCTCATTTAATTATATTAATTTTGAATTTTTTTTTTTAATTTTTTTTATTTTTATTTTTTTTTTTTCAAAAATATCATCTTACATTTTCGTTGAAATATGGAAAAAATAATAGTTTTTGTCTATAAGAACATTATTCAATTGGAGTAGGTTAATTGCAAAGGCAATTTCTATAGCAAAAATTCTCTAGTAGTATTTTCCCTTATGCGAAAGTGAGTGAAAATAAAATGTTGAAAATATTTATTGATTGGATATGCATATTGGTAAATATAAGGAAAAATTTGAATATGAAAAATAAAATAAAAAATTCTTCAAAATGTGCAAAAAATACTGGGATATTTATTATTTATTATTTTTGGTTTTATTTCTATTTGTATATGTATTTTCATTTTTTTATTTTTGTTTTCATTCTTATTTTTATTTTTATTTTTATTTTTGTTTTTATTTTATTTTATAATTTTATTAATATTTTTATTTTTATTTTTATTTTTATTCAAATTTAAATTTTAATATTAATTGTAATTTTATTTTTAATTTTAATTTTATTTTTAATTATAATTTTAATTTTTCTTCTACTTTTAATTTTAAGTTTTATTTTTATTTTAATTTTAATTTTAATTTTAATTTTAATTTTAATTTTAATTTTAATTTTAATTTTAATTTTAATTTTAAATTTAATTTTAATTTTAATTTTAATTTTAATTTTAATTTTAATTTTAATTTTAATTTTAATTTTAATTTTTAATTTTAATTTTAATTTTAATTTTAATTTTAATTTTAATTTTAATTTTAATTATCATTTAATTTTAATTTTAATTTTAATTTTAATTTTAATTTTAATTTTTTATCTAATTTGAATTTTAATTTTAGTTTTAATTTTAATTTTAATTTTAATTTTAATTTTATTTTATTTATTTTTATTTTTAAATTTAATTTTAATTTTTATTTCTATTTTGATTATAATTTTTTTAAATTTTTTTTTTTAATTTTATTAAGTTTTTTTATATATTTTTTTAAATATTTTTTTTTAATATTGATTACTATTTTTATATTTTTTTTATAATTAAGTTTATATTAAATTGTAATTTTTATTTTTAATTTTTATTTTTGTTTTTATTTTAATTTTACTATTATTTTTATTTTTTATTTTATATTTTCAATTTTTAAATTTATATTAATTTTTATTTAATATTAAATACCTTTTTTATTTTGATTTTATTTTATATTTATTTTTTGAATATTGATTTGAATAATATTACTTATTTAAAAAAAATGTATAGCAAACAAATATCGCAATATCCACAGGAAAACCATTTTAAATACATCAATGTAATTATGCGGAGTTTTTAACTATTTTTTACCATTTTTTTTCATTTGGTAAGCTTTTACTATTTCCCCCCTCCCCCCAGAGATTTTACCGCATTTTATATATTTTTTCAAATTCTTTTGATTAAAGGTATTCTTCTGGGAGCT